>JASSKH010000026.1:5606780-6114833 GCA_031763025.1 Macrocystis pyrifera
GTCCTATTTATTATGGACCCCCGCAATAGATCATACAGATCAGTAATGCATCTACAGCCGATCATCAAGCGGGAATCGATCATCTGTCCAAGGCGTGTAACATCCCTTTAGTACAGTAAAAGTGTCCCGCACGGCGGTAGAAAGGTATTCACACCTCGCAGATAAACACCAGGTGTATTTGTTCCAGACTCACCTGACTGCTTGCTTCGGAGGGCTGTCCGCTGTAGGCGATGCACCACATACTCCTGCACGCAGGAAAGGGGGGGGGGGGGCGCACTCATTTGTTGCTTGCCTGAGTCATTTGACCATTGACCACGCATCCTTTTCGAGACTGAGCACCGTTCCTACTCCTAATAGCGACACCTCCAGGAGGGGGGGGGGGTGTTTTCAATATCATGCATGGCTGTAGTCTTATGACCATAGATCCTCGCATCCCTACAATGCCAGGACGGAGCACGTCGGGTTTTCACCGACCAAGCGGGTGGGGCGAGTGGAAGACAAACAGAGTAAACAGGAGGCAAGCGCGCAAAAGGACCAAAACAGGGGACGGGGCGTCAGAGCCTTCCCACTTCTCACCCAAATCGCCTAGCCACCAACGACGGCCCCACAAACAAGAAGGACAACAGAAACAACACAGCAGATGTCACCGCCAGAAGCAGCGAGGAGGACAGGACAAGACCACCTTGGCAAATCTTGGTACAAATCACGAGGGGAGACCAGTACCTTAGAGAAGCACCATCACTAAAAAAAAAAAAAAAAAACACCAGGCCAGGCCAAAGGTTGGTTGGATGCACCACAGCAAAAAAACAAGAAAAAAACGAAACGCACTTTATGCTTCTTAAACACTTTCAAGACCGCAGTCCCGTTTCTGGGGACAAATTACTTATAATTTGAGTGGTTCGTCCCCGGAATCGGGACTGCCATCCTAAAAGAGTTATAAACCCTCTATTCGCGGAGGACCATAGTAAATAGGACCTACGGTACACACAAAAACCTACCAGCATATATTTACCTATTTTTCACTATTACGTTACGGGGGTCCATAGTTAATAGGACCTACGGTATACATGAAAACCTATATATTTACCTATTTTTTACTAACAAAATTTGGTCCCGTTAACTATGGACCCCCCGTAATAACAATATTTGGTCATATTTACTATGGTCCCCCGAATAGGACTGCACTTCCACTGTGAGACAAAACTCTTGGAAATAAAGTCGGATGTACTATTAATAGGTGCATGTACAGCAGTGCAGTATTAAAATGAGGCATAAGCGGCGCGCGGGCACCTTTTGTACCGGCTGCAGCTGACAACGCCCGTCTTTCCTAAAAAGGTGAAAAAAAAACAAAACAGAATGCGACCGCCCGCGCCCGCCGCGCCCTCAGCCATCTGCCTGACCCTCCCGCCGACGGATCGAAAATGTAAGCGTCGCGCATCCGGCACCGTACAAAAACACCCTGAAAAAACATGCGACAAAAACGCCCACCCGACGTAACTCCTACCGTGTGACCCCCCCCCCCCCCCCCCCCCTCCCCCGACCCGCCCCGACCCCCCCTTGCCTTCCCCTCCCCCCTCGCCGCTGCTTTTGCTGTTATTGCTATTGTTAATTGCTGTATATATACCGTATCAGACGTGTGACAAGAGAGCGCACCCTCTCGGGAAAAAAAACTTCAAACCTGGATTCATCGACGACGGGGACGGTGTACATCCCGAACGGTGCGTCTATGGGAATGATCTCGAACGATATATTTCCAGAGCCACCATGTTTTTGTGCGGGATTCGGGATGATCCCGCCGTCCCGTGATGGAGGTGAAATCCTGTGCCTGTGAATCCTATCCCAGGGTGTGTGCAATCTTGCGTGTTGCCAGGTATACGGTATCGTTTTATATATTGCTGTTGCCGATGTTATCACGAGCGAAGCGACTTGCAAAAGCTTACTCCGTCACCGCCAAAAAATATATAGGCCATGCCTTAATGCCATACGTACCAGGTACTTCATATAAGCTGGGGTGTAGCCGGAAAATCCGATAGAAAATTGTGAAAAAAAAAAGCCGGAGATTCCGCGCCGTTTTCGACCGCAAATTTCCGAACACAAATGCTGTGTTTCCGGAAACAAAAAAAAGCATTCAGTTTTCTCAACTGTCTTTCATCAGCGAAACCAGCAGTCGACGACAGTTACAAGCATCCACCAGGGGGAGTTCCTAGCCAGAGATGCCTTGTCTTCGTTAAGTTGCTTACACGTAGCTACTACTGTTTATACTAAAAAAAAAGTGTGTATCGGAGGCAGGAATTAACTATTTCACAATAGAGTAAAAAACTCTTTTAGGACTGCGGTCCTGTTTGGGGCACAAACCCCTCAAACTTCAAGTAGTTTGTCCCCAAAACGGGACTGTAGTCCTAAAAGCAAAGACGTCAGGAGACAGCACTTTCACCCCTTGACAAGACAGCAACTTCGTTGCCTCGACTGACACGCCTTGACTTGACACCAAACGTCTAGGTTCTAGAGCGGAGCACTCGGCCCTACACACTAGCACACTCGGCCCTACACCCTTGACAGCGCACGTTTTGCCCTTTGCTTGACATGTCTTCTGACATACCTATTCGCCTAAAGAGGCAAAGTCATCAACGAAAAAGTTTCACCCACCCATACCCTCTCATCTTTATCGTGCATTTGTTGCCGCCACTCACAAAGCTTTGGCGATTGTGCGCCAGTCCCGTTCCATCATCTTCTTGAGCAGCTTCGAAGAGACCACCTGGTGGGGGTCGCAGTCGCAGCAGGCCTCCACCGCCTGGATGGAGATCGTCGGAGGAAGGGTTTTGCGAGGGAAGGGTTGCAAGGCAAGGGTTATTTTTGCAAGGGAAGGATGGCAATGGGTACCAAGGGAACCGGTGAAAGCAATTGAAGACGAGCCAGCTCGTTCGTCTGCGAGAGAGAGTACCATTCAGGCAAGCAACGGGGAAGTGGAAGTGGAGGTGAGAGAGTCAGAATCAGGGGGTTGAGAGTAGGGGGGGTGGGCAGTAGGGGAAGCGGGGGGTGGAAGGGGGGAGGCAGGGGGGGGTGAGGGGATTAGCGGGGGAGGGGGGGGTAGGAGGAGTGGGGAGTAGGGGCGATGATGAGTAGGGGGAATAGGGGGGGTGGAGGGGGTGAGAGGATGGAGAGGAGGCGGATAGAAGGAGCGGGGAGTAGGGGGTGCGGGGGAGTAGAGGGGGAGGTAGGGGGGGTGGGGGGGAGTGGGGAGGGTGGCGGGGGACGGGGACAGGGGGTGCTTCGGCACGTGAGGGAAAGCGAGGAAATACATAAAGGTGCACAATGAAAACAACAGCACCTTCTCTTGTGCGGGAAAAAGCCCAAACGAGTCGCGTTCCGTACACCAAGCATAGAAAAATGCTCTGCGTGCGCAGGCAGCCCCCTGCAAACATCAACAGAAAAAAAAAACGAAGCGGAATTAGCCGTTTCGCGATTTCGTAGTCCACCTCAGACAGCCCCACCCCGGCCTCTGGCATGTAGGTGCCATGATCTCAAAGAGTGATCGCCTAATCGCTGGAGATCACCAACGAATGGTCAACCTCTGCAGCTGCCTCTTCACGAAAACCCTTGTGGCCCGACCACTCGCAAGCGTCTACGACAGCAGCCAATACCAGTGTAAAAGAACCCCCCCCCCCCCCCCCCCCCCCCCCCCCCCCCCCCCCCCCCCCCCCCCCGTTTCGGCTTCCGCGAAAACAGCGGCGTACGCTCCACCTGCCCCCCCGAGCCTGTTTTTCGCATTATCCCTTCGTTTCGTTTTCGCAAAGAGTCCCTTCCGCTCGAGCAGCAATGCGCGGCGGCGGCCCACGCCGTCTGTGATCTCACCGACAGTCTGTTCGCCTGTGCCAGCAGCGCCTGCATGCAGCCTTCGTCAACCGCTGCGCTCTCCGGCCGAGTCGCCTGCGAGAACAAAGCGGAGAGTGCGGGACAAGTTGCTGCAAATTTTTCACTAGACGCAATTTTTCACTAGGTCGCCTGAGATACAGGAGCGTACTTTTCGGCGGATTTTTTGCTCTTCTATGTTTTCCACCAGCGCACACAGCAGCAGTTGACAACAGGCACAAACATCCACCAGAGCGGGTTCCTAGCGAGAGCTACCCTATGTAGCAGTACTGTGGGGGCACACAGTGACAGCAGCAGCAGCAGCAGCAGCAGCAGCAGCCAGCAATATCAGCACTAACTGGAGCACGCGAGGACGATGATTCTTGGCCACAGCAGTCACCAACCGGATTCGCCGCCACCACCGCCACCGTCGCCGCCAACGCCACGCCAAACATACCCACGTAGTGTGTATATGGTAAGGCACCCACGAGGCAGTTACATAGGCAACGCATTGCTGTCTCTGGAAGTGGCTACACCAGAAATTAAATCAATTCATTGATGCTGTCATCCACATGCAAGAAAATCCGCCTCTAAAGCGGTTCTTAGTAGGATGCAGCTCACCCTTCATGCGACTCGCCCAACATCTCACGGTGCTTCGCGCTTGGCGCAAGCAATGTCTGCCTGGTCGGTGAAAACCCCACGTGCTCCGTCCCGGCATTGTAGGGATGCGAGGGTCTATGGTCATATGACTACGGCCATGCACGATAATGAGTACACCCCCCTCCTCCCCCCCTACTTCCCCCCAGTCCCCGCCCCTCTCCACATCGGCCCACCTCAACCCTAACGCAAAACGCTGACGCGTTTAAGCCCCACCCGGTTCCCGGTTCCCTCTCTCCCCCGCCCCCCCCCCCCGCCATGGCCATACGACAACGGCCATGTACGACCCCACCCTCACCCCCCGCGCCCCGCGCCCTACCTTAAGCAGGCACCCTTCTAATTCTGACGAGAAGGAGGCCTTCACCTCCCGGCGGACGTGGCGAACCCGTTCCACGGCGACCATCAGACGGCTCCAGCGGGCACCCGCAGCCTCGGTCTTGGCTTTGGCGGCTGGCGATTCTTCTCTCTGGTTGGCGCTGCTGCTGCTGCTGCTGCTGCCGCCGCCGCCACCGCCGATGCTGCTGCTGCCGACGCTGCCGCTGCTTCGGTCGCTTGCGTCGCTTGAATCGCTGCTGATGGAGGTCGTCACGGCCTCGCCGTCTCCGTCGTTACCCGGCTGTATCGTAGGGGGTGGTTCTTGGCAGGAACTACCGCTGCTAGCAGCGCTGGTGGTGGCGGTGGCAGTGGTCGCGGTGGTGCTACAGAGCTCATGCTGGTGAATTTGCTGCTGCTGCTGAACTTGTAGCTGTTGCCTGCTCCCCTGCTCCTCATCCTCCTTGTCCAGCTGCTGTTGCTGAGTCTGCTTACTATTTTCCCCCTCCTCCTCCTCCTGCTCCTGCTCCTGCTGCGACTGTTGTTGCTGCTGGTTCCTCCCCTCTTGGGCATGCGCTGGAAGCTCCGACGGCGGCCGTGCCGCGGCAGCTGCTGTACACCGCTTGTCGCATTCCCCCTCTGCGGCCACCGGTAGCCCTTGGTGTTTTCGAGCGTGCTCTCCTACTGCCGTACCTGATACGTAGACAAAACCGTACGGCGGTGTCCAAGGACGGTATCAGACGGGTTGCAGTTGTTGTTGTTGTCGTTGTTGTTGTTCTCACATTAGCTACGAAGTAAGGAGTCCAAGGTCACACAAAGGTGCCGGAGCCCTATTGACAGGAAGATCCGAAAAACCATAAATATCAAAATTCAGCCGGGAAGCACGACGCTTCCCACCTGAAAATACGAGACGAAGAAGGGCGCGCACATGAAATGAAATCAGTGTGCAAACTGAACTACAGTAACATGACCGCGGGTATCCACTTATAACTACAGCATAGAGTTCTCCTCGTTCTCGCAGCTAGCCAACTCGTGGCTACTGACCACAGCGGTTGCTGTCTGGAGTGCTGCCTGCACCGTAGTACGAAACGCACGGTAGTCGTGAGCACAGAGAGGAACACGCACGCCTGCTGTCTGGGGTGTTGTCAGGGTGACGACGAGTAGGTTTCGCAATCTGGGAGAAGGGATCTTCAGGGGTGTTTTGACTTGAAAATTGCGTAGCTTTGACTTGAAAATTGCGTAGCGCGGTCTGCACTTCGGAATTGTCGTCTGCAATTGAGAAATTTCCTGGTTCGATGCAAACGCGGCGCAGCAGCCGCGTTTATGGCCAGTTTTGGCCCGTTTTGGCTGCGCTTTGGGGTCAGGGTTAGGGTTAGGGTTAGAGTTAGGGGTCGGGTTGGGTCTTCGCCCGTACCTTGATCCCAACAGGAACCAAAATACCTGAACAGCCTACCAACCTAAAGATCCCTTCTCCCAGATTGCTAGGGGGCCTCGTGACGACTCGCGGACATGCGCAGTGAAAAAGGAGTAATCGAACCAAAAACCACCATACTAGCATCAACGATCGCCATGTCTTTCCGGACTGTCTGACAAAAGGTGTAGCACAGCTATTACGGGGGACTAGTAAATAGGACCTACGGTACACACAAAAACCCATATATTTCGCTATTTTTACTAACAATATGTGGTCCTATTTACTATGGTCCCCCGTAATATGATACCACGTCTCTGATAATCGAGGGGGTCATTCCCCATGAAGGGTATTCAACTCGCCAATGCTACAAAGACATCGACGTAAATACCAGGTACATACTACTGCCTCGTAAAAAATCAGAAAAAAAAAAAACGATGGCTGCTGCTCTCGCGATGGTGTGCGCGCCAGTCGTGGGTCTCCGTGTGCCGTCCTGCTGCCGTTCTCCATGGCCGCCTCATCGCCTCAGCAAAATCGGCCCGTTCCTTCGCCCGTTCTCTCGTTGCCACCCCCTTCCAGTTGGTCCCCCTTCTCCCCCGCCCCAAAAAACAAAAAGCTCCTCGCACTTGCGGTTCTGATCTGAAAAACAGAAATTCTCGCACAGGGTGAGTTCAATCCGTTTCTTCCCCGCTCGTCGACGTTCTGTCTCCCTCCTCCTTCGTCGAATCCAGCCTCCTGCCGGCGCAATTAGACTGTGCCATAGTTTGGCCTGTCGTGGCGCCTGCCTCCGCGCACGGGCATCCCGATTGAGCATTGCTGCCCTGCCGCTGCTGCCTAAACAAGACACGCGAATCGTAGGTGTCCGTGCCTGACGCACCATGTTCGTCAGCCCCAAGCACAGGTAGTCAAGACAAGACACCCAGACAATCGATGAGTTGATGATTTAGGTCTATTATTATCTCCCAGCAGTGGTAGGGACAGCAGATGTGACGTTGTGCGTCATCCCATAACACCCAGATGTCAAGAATCACATAATGCACAATATGCCAATATCCCGAACCGGCACGTAACTGTCAAGCTAAAGAGGCACAACGAACACCCTCCCTGACTCTTTACGTAACATTTACGGACCAAGACAACAACACACAACTCCATGACCTAAACCACCCACAAACTAAAAAATCGAAAAGAAAGAGGAAACCCACCCCTGTGAGCAAAAACCTCTCACTCTCCTCACAGAGAAATATTGCAATTGTAGACGATATTACAATATATCCACGCCAATATAATAAAAACTAAGGTGAAAAGTACAATGCCAGAGATCGCGGAGAACCCCGTTCCCCCGGACTAAAGTCTCCTTTTGCCCCCTACTTCCGTCATAAATTCTCAGATCGTAACGGTAATGCGAGATAGCATACGTCCTTGTTCACTTGTAAAATTAGAATTTATCTGGCGCTAAAGTTACCCGAAAAATAATAGTCGCTACCCAGTAGCTCCTAATAATCGAATAAAGAAACAATAAAATGCCGCTACTGCTTTCGACACGAACAGCTTAAGCCCTCCCAGCTACGAAACCTATTCGATCATTCGCAGAAAATATTTTATGTTCCACTTTTCTTCGATGCGAACAAGTATTCGCAAAATGATACTGTTGGCAGAACAACCAATCAACCATGAATGTGCTCACCCTCCTTTATTTTGCAGGCAGTAGTCTACTGCCAAAAATAAAAGATACCCGCAAAATTCAATATAATCAGTAGCCACCGCCAATACCAGCAATACACCTCACCTCCCTTTGGTGTATCAGCGTACCCTTATTTCTCCATACCGCTACGAGTATGCATTTCATTTCTACCAGGCCCCATCTGGTCCTGTCTACACCAGAAAAACACTACAAGTTTTTCGGATTTACAAAGACTGTTTGATTTGAACATGAAAATACATTTCGAGGCTACCAGGCGAAAAAGGCTACGTATACCACCCAGAACGAATCCCAGATGATACATCGTCTACTATCTACGGTTTCTCCACCCTGGCCGCAAATAAATAGACCTCACGTTCGACCAAAAAAAAATTAATTTCGATCGACAGGTGTATCCATCGTAAAATTAAATTCACCATTCATTCCTCCAAAATCACACCATGATGACCAGACCTGCCCCCTCCGCCCCGCGATGTTGCCGGACCTTGCATGAAGCTCCGGCTGACGAAACACCCAGATCTGCTCGCTTGTTGCCACCCGGACGAAACCCCATCGTTATTTGGTACTGCTGCAGACAGTCCGCGATTACCCCACGCCCGTTTCGTGCCACCGCTTTTTAACAGCAGCAGAATGCACGCAGCTATTATGCCGCGCGACTTTGCCCCATCTAACACCCCCCGGTAGGCTTGCACACGGCTGGCGGCCGTGCGGCTTCTCGCGGAATTCGCATGCAGAGATGTACCCTCGCTGAGCGATAACGCCATATCTGCTGCCTCCACAACCTCTGAAGTGGAGTGCGTACGGCAAATAAATGTCGTACGACTTGAAGTCCCCCGCTCGCAACACACGGCAGAGGTGCCTACGGTTGTCCGCCGTAGGGCTTTTAGCTGCTGTGCCCCTAAAACGCCGTCGTCTCCACATCATCTCCGGGATCCCCCACTATCGCAAACACGGCCGCCGCCGGCGATTCATCCATGTCCGCCGGCGATGCGCACTTGCTGCTCTCGTGTCCTCTCCCACCACACCTTTCGCAGAGCTTTGCGGTGCGACTGTCGCTGTAGTGGCCCGCAGCCCTGCACCGGAAACACCTCCCCTTCGCTTTCCCGGCTCCACCGTGCCATCGTCGGAGCGATCCAACGATGGCGACACAGCATCCCTCCCTGCTGTATCTACGGCAGGTAGCCCCTGCTCCCTGCCGGACTTCCGCTGTGCCTTACTCTCTGAGAGCAAGGCCTTGCTCCAAGACTACGGCTCTAAGATCATCAAGTTCATCACCCATGATGAGGCTGCGTCGGTACCAACTACTCTCTAGAGTGTTCGTCAGCCCCAAGCACAGGTAGTCAAGACACCCAGACAATCGATGAGTTGATGATTTAGGTCGTTTATTATTATCTCCCAGCAGTGGTAGGGACAGCAGAAGTGACATTGTGCGTCATCCCATAAGGCCAGATCTTATGCAATTTTTTTGGAGGTGATTATATGGCTGTTTACGGAGGCTTCGGGGTATCTGGTCCCGTTTCTGATCAGATTTTATCAAAATCACGTCTTATGGGGCCTGTTTGGTGGAAAAAAAATGTTCCTCCGAGATTTTATCACTCATGAAATTCCAGGAAGTGATTTTTTTTTACAGCCTTTTCTGATCAACTCTGAAAGTGATAAAATTTGCTTTTGCACAAGACCTAGGAGGCATTGTACAATTTTGTATAGGTTACAGACAGGGCTCATGATGGATCACGACGCTACATGCTTGGTTACTCTTGTGCACAGCTGGGCTCCAGCACTTGTGCATCGGCCACTACGGAGAGAGAGGGCATCAATACCTTGGCCACCATCGCGTCCCTTGCGGCCGCCCAACTGCAGCTGCTCTAGGCAAAACAACTTTGGAGACGAATAGGACGAGACTACAGCAGCAGTATCAAAACAATCTAACGTTCTTCTTTCCTGACTACGACGGCCGCAAGCAGCTCATGCTCCGCGAGAGCGAGAGCTCCTGGCTGGTCCAGCGACCCCTTACGCAGCTCCCCAGGAGGTTCCACGTTCCGTTCCTTCCTTCGAGGAGCTGGTGGTGAAGGTTGATCGCCCAACCCGGCGTGAACGACTCGTTCGTGTCGTGGTCCACGTACGTAGAGTTCAAGGAAACTTCAAGATCTCGGTTCTGTTCTTTTTTTTTTTATTCTCCCATGAAATAAAACCAAAAACGCCATAAGACGGCACATGGCAAAAAAGGAGGAGGGGACGAGCCTCTCGTCGGCTGGCAAAAAAAGCAGCACGCGAGGCTCGTAAGAGGCGGAAGGCGGCACTTGTGGTGGTAGCGACCTACAATGTGCGTACCCTGGCCGTAAAGGGGAAGAACGGGTACGGGCATGACGAGTGCGTACTTGCGAAAGGACGGCAACTCGGTTGTGACTTCATTGGTCTGCAGGAAACACGACGGTCCGGCAACACGAGATTTCGTGCAGCTGGATACCAAGTTTTTTGTTCAGGTCAGGAAAAAAAACAGCAGCGAGACAAGGGTTGTATGGGGTAGGTTTAGCAGTAAAAGACTCAATATGCCGTACGTCTAAGTTCACTCAGCAGTTTATTGACGAACGACTTATGTCTATGCGCTTTGAGTTGGACGGTCGGTGCGATGCGGTTAATTTCGTCGTTGCGTACGCCCCAACTGATTGTACCAAAGACTCCAAGCAGAAAGGCATGTTCTGGCGAAAGTTGGAGGACCTGGTTGAGCAGATTCCTGCTAAAGAGTGTTTGTTTGTGCTTATCGATGCCAATGGGCGAACTGGGGGGAGGATAGAAGGGTGCGGTGATGATGAATGTAGGGTGCTCGGAGCATACGGACGAGATGTTCGTAGTGATAACGGCAAACGGCTTTTGTCGTTCGCTACCAGTTGCAAGCTAGCGCTCGCCAACACATTTTTCGGCACGCGCAAGGGCGGAATATCGCATACATACTAACTCGTCAAGTCCACCGACCTAGAGTACATAATGTTACAGTCGTCCCACAGCCCCCACCACCTGCTAAGGCTGATTCAGACCATAACATCGTGTACATCAAGGCCCGACCTAGTGGTCACTTTTCGTCTAACCGAATATTGCTGAAACCCCCAAAACGCCGAGAATTCGACAGGCAGCTTTTCTTATCCGATGGAGAGCGTCGACACCGAATAGTCGAGAGGGTCGTCTCCACTCTTAACCAACCTACCCAGCCTCGTAACACGTCTGGCATGGTTGAGTTTTTCACCACAACTGTCATGAATGCTGTTGAGAAAGAGGTGCCACCTCCACCACGTCGCCACCACCGAAACGGTTGGTGTGAGACCCCCGAAACGGTGGCCGCTTTCAAAGTAGCATGGACAGCGAGGGAGGATGCGAGACAGCTCTTGCGTGTCTACCCCCGAGATAGTACAGCGTGGAAGAAGTTGAGATCCGCCTGTGCGAATCTGCAGGAAGTGGTCGCCGCAGGAGTCAATGCGTATTTTGAAGAGTACCTCGCTGAAACCGAGAAATTCCTCGCGAGTTCCGATCAACGAGGGTTCTACAAGCACCTGAAGAGTACGGTAGGGTTGCAAGGTACGAAAGCGAGGAGTGAACAGTTTATCATGGACGAGGATGGCACGCTGTTGCGGGATCAAGCGCGAATTCGTGAAAGATGGGCGGGGCACTACCACAAACTATTGATCACGAAATCGCTGAAACTTGACCCCACGATCATCGACCTAGTGCCACCACGACCGCTGAAACTATCCCTTGGAAATGAACCATCCATTGACGAGATGATGGAAGCAGTAAAGGGTATGTCAAACTGGAAAGCCGTTGGACCAGATGGTCTCCCGGTCGAAGTACTGAAACTTGACCACCCCGCTTTCATGCAGTATTTTCACAGTATCCTTGTTAACGTTTGGGTAACGGGAGAAGTCTCCCAGCAATGGAAAGATGCGATCATAAAAACCCTTCATAAAAAGAAGGATAGAACTGATTGCAACAACTACAGAGGTATTTCGCTTGTTGCTCACGCAGGCAAGGTGTTGATGAAAATCGTTGCGTCCCGTCTAAGCAGCTACTGCGAGACCGAGCATATACTCCCTGAAGAACAGTGCGGCTTCCGCCCCGCACGGTCAACAGTCGATATGCTGTTTGTCGTGCGCCGGTTGCAGCAGCTCGGGCGGCAGAAGAAAATCCCCCTGTACATGTGCTTCATCGACTTGCAGAAAGCGTACGACTCTGTCGACCGAGAACTGTTGTGGGAGGTACTCACACGCCTTGGCGTACCAACCAAGATGCTCACAATCATTCGCAATTTTCACGAAGGCATGCGGGCTCGCGTGCGTGCGGATGACGGTGAACACTCGGACTGGTTCAATGTAACCCAGGGGCTGCGGCAAGGCTGCGTACTATCGCCGTTACTGTTCAACGTGTTCTTCGCCGCTGCGATACACATCGTGCTGGTACGCCTCAGCAAAGACGAATTCATCGTAAGGGATTTGGTTCATCTCGAAGAGGGCAGGGTTGTCGGAAAAGAGGAACCGTTGGCATGCGTGCAAAGGGCTGTGTGGGGCATGTTGTATGCAGACGATGCAGGAATAGTCTCGAAGTCGGCGGAAGGCCTTGCAAGAATGATGACAGTCATCGTGACTGTCTTCGAAGCAGTAGGTCTCACGGTATCCGAGAAGAAGACAGAGACGATGCTCCTACGAACACCGGATCAGACGTTTACCACCTCACCGCTCGCGATCGAAGCTGCAGGCCAAAAGTATAAACAGACGATCCAGTTTTTGTACCTAGGAGGCATTATCCACGAGAACGCTGACCTCTCCTTCGAAATCGAGCGACGAATCCGTCTGATGCGGGCATGCCTCAAACGGTATGGTCCGGAACTGTACGATAGGACGAACGCATCGCTTAGTCTGAAAGTCCGGATGCTGAAGGCCGAGGTGATTGAGACCTTGCTGTACGGTTGCGTGACGTGGACCCTCAATGCGGACCACTTCGCCAAGCTTCGATCAGCCCACCACGAAGTCCTTCTGCGAGTCATTGGTTTCCAGCGCCGACTACGCACCAACCACACCACTCTCTCGTATGCGAAGGCGCTCAGGATAACACGATGCGAAAGTATCGAAACGACCATCCGTAAACGGCGACTCTTCTTTGCGGGGGCTGTGGTGCGGCAACACGAGGGGCGATTGCCCAGTCGCTTGATGTTCGGGACGATCGCTGGTGAGGGGAGCCCGAAACCAGGCGGGCAGCCCAAGACTTGGCCTAGGGCCATTGCTGAGGACCTTAGAGTGTTCAAAGCCACCGAGGGATCAACGGAAGACTCCCCCTTAGTCTTTGGAGTTGGGACCGCACTGTGGCCCACTGCAGCAAAACAGACGGGAAAGTGGTACCGGGGAATCCTCGAAGCAGCTGAACAGTTCATGGGCAGGTGGCACGAGGCTGAGGCAAAGCTGAGTAGACAGCGCCGTGCATCCGCTGCAGGTAGTGTTAGAGGGAATGGGGGGAGGGGTAACAGCAGGAGGGGTAGAGGGAACACCGTACAAGTGTATGGGGGCAGGGGGGGGAACAGGAGGAGTAGAAGGGAAACCGCGGTAGAAGAGAGTAGCAGAGAGACCGCAGATAGGGTAGCAAGGTACCAGGCCGACTACTAGGTTGGACTTTTCTTTGCTACTCGTACCGCCAACTGCTGCGGCCGTTCGGTATGCATTTTGATTTTTTTCCCTTCTTATCCTTATGAAAGAAGTACTACATAGTAGGTGGGTGACGAGCGTATTTTGGCCCACTCACTATTGCTCTTTTTACTTAGTTAAGTGTTCACCGGGATGCATAGTCCCCTTTTTCCTTCTCGTATCTTTCCCCTTGCACGTCCCTTTTGGCTCATGCTCGGGGTAAGTATGTATGTGTCTGAGCTTTGGCTTCCCATTTTATTTATTTATTTGGGATTCTTCTCCTTTTCTCTTTCTTTTTCTTTTTCTTGTTCTTTTTCGGTTTTTGGTTTTTTAGTTGCTTCTCTTTCTTTATGGTGTATTTTGGTTGCTGGCGTATGTATGTATGTTGTGTCGGCCGCACCTAGTGCGAAGGCATGGTATTACGTAGGCTATTAATGCATTACGGTGTGTTATCTCTGTGTCGTAGTCTGTGACCACAGAGCTCGTATCTTTCTAGGGTGAAGAATCAGCACGGACACTGGGCTTGCTGGATGTCGACGAGTAGAAGAACGGTTTAATGTGAAGGACACACACACACACACATGGCGCACCGATCTGGTGTGGCTTTTGGCCGCAGGAAAATCCGACTTCCTGCCTTTTTCAATCACTCAAAAAATATTGCATAAGATCTGGCCTAACACCCAGATGTCAAGAATCACATAATGCACAATATGCCAATATCCCGAACCGGCACGTAACTGTCAAGCTAAAGAGGCACAACGAACACACCACGTACGACCCAACTCTACTGCCACGCCTAAGCCTCGCGGCCACACGCAGCAGCAAGAAGGTATTCCTCGTTGAGGGTGAGTCCGGCCTTACACCCGCCAGCAAACCTACCCCATTCGCCATAAGCCTGATGCCTGGCACCATGCCTTGCCGAGGCAGCGAGGGGAACGGACATTATATACCGGTACCAAACGGCTATAGGTATGTCGTACCAGTCTGTTCATAAATGTAAGGGCGGACGCTTGGATACGGCGCAAAAAAATCCCAATCTCCCCTGCATTTACGATTAGACTGGTACGTACCAAAATGGTAAACTAAAAGGGTATGTAGTGGTATATATGGTACGTAGCGTAAATACCGGCATACCAAGGGTAGTCATGGTATGGTGGTACAGATGTTATGGTTTTAGACCGTTTCAGGAGTTACGACGACTTGCGTTTTTGTATCAGCAGGGGCCGCGTCATTTACGGCCCCTCCCCCATTTGTGGATTGCCACTCTTTCTCTCTCCTCTTCGGCGGTCCTACGTGTTGCCTCGGTCATCGCTCTCGACCGGAGGCTCAAAGCCATCAGTTTACCATCTACATACCTGGGAGACCTTCTCCCTAGCGTCAGAAGCACGCTCTACCCCTCTGGGACACGTGCGAGCCCACGTCTCGACTCGGTTGGATCGTGGCCAGACTTGAGGTTGGTCTTATTATTTGAATATTGTAGGCATGTGTTGTAATCCTGTTCTATCCTGTATCTGAAGCGGGCTGTCAACGGCTGATCCTTCGAATAGGTTCATGCCCGTGCTGCTTGCCTGATCCTGACCCAAGACCTCATGACCTATACGCTCCCGATCCATAACATGGTGTCCAATCCGAGACACGCGCTTGCACGCACTGGGGATCGTTCTACGCATCCCACTCTGTTTTGTTTTTTTATTTGTGCGGGACCCTGAGATCTCTCTGGGTTTTATGCACACGAGGATACGTACAGCAGCAATATAGCATGCGATACTTGCTGCTGTGCTGCTGTACTACAGCAGTATTAAAATAGCAGTCCTGCTGTTTTGTTTTTTTATTTTTTTCGTTTTGCCTCGAATGTTTTCGCTTTGTTTTTCGGGGGAGGCAACGGACACACTCAGGAGCATATAATGCCCTGGCGTGTGTCTTATCTCTTGGCTCTAACGGCTACCCTATCCAGTTCTGTTTGCCCCTTTGCACTTTGAGGCTTTGTTGGGATGGCACAGGTGGGAGTCCAAAGCTTGCAGCACACTCGTTAGGCCCCCGCCCTTTTCTTTCCACCGGCAGCGATAAAAATGAATTAAAAGCAAAAGCCCGAACGTGATGTGACCTGTGGTTTGTGCAGCGCGCCCGAGTGTGCTCGCTTTAGTGACTCCCGGGCCGGGTATCCACTTGCCATCTGTCTGTCTGCGCGTCCGCTGCTGTCGCCGTACGCCACTCGTCGCTATCGCGACGCGTGGCTCTGCATTGCTGCGAACGCGGCACTTGCCCCACTTTCTCTGCTGTGGGCACTACCCACAAGTGCCTGCCGCAGGATTCACGGGGAGATACCTCTTGGTCTAATGTACGATTCTTTTTACAGAGTAGTTACTCTGTACCAGGTATGCATATATTTATGTTTTGCGAGGTACTACTACTGCTGTAGATCGAGGTCAGGTCTCGAAATGTTGTTGATTGCGTTCGACGTGAATATAATATCAAAGATCCAGCTCGTACGACGTATCTTTTGGGTCGAGTTGTTACGTATCAATACGACAGAAAAACGACTACGACGTCAAGATCCTACAGATATCTTGCTTTCCAGTGGTACAAGTGACAAGTAGGAGCGACCTACTTCGTCAAAGTTGTTGTCGTTGTTCTCACATCTAATTCATCGCCATAATTAAAAACAATGCAGTTCGAGGTCGCAGGACACGAGAATACCTGGTACCTCGGTAAGGCACTTGTTAATTATTACTCAAGTATACAGCAGTACGAGTATAGACCCACCAATAAGAACCTGATGGAAACAAGAAGCTCACTGTTTCAAGGACGCCAAGAAATTGCATCGAGATGATGCGTTCCGCGGAAAGTACGTCTTCTTCAATAAATAGTATTATACCCGGTACCTGGTACCTGGTACGTGTTGTTTGTCGCTGTTGGTCCTGTTTGTTTTATTATGTGTTTCCTCTTGTTTTCGCTCTATACCTTTATGCCCTCATGGTGTCAGAAAGGAGAGATAGGCCAGTGCCTCGTGGAAAGCGAATGGTTTCGTCAACTAAGCTTACACGGGGTCTGCGCCAGTCCTACCTGTGCTTGCATTATGATGGATGAAAAGAGATGGGCCTGTACCTCGTGGGAATGGTAGTGATGCATTTTCAGTCGTGGGAGACAACCACGAGCTTCCACGAGGTCTGCGCCTATCCTACCCATCTGGCATGCGTTTTGTTTTTATTGGAGATGGGTCTGTGCCTTGTGGGGACATAATTATGGTCTTGAACCGAGCCTCCACAAGGTCTGTGCCTGTCCTCCTTGCACCTGTTGTTGAGATGGGTCTGTGCCTTGTGGGGACATGGCTATGGTCTTGAACCGAGCCTCCACAGGGTCTGTGCCTGTCCTACCTATACCTGTTTATTATTGTATAGGAGATATAGGTCTGTGCCTCGTGGAAGTGGTGCTGTGTCTTTACCCGTCGCGGGAGACAGAAACGAACTTCCACGAGGTCTGCGCCTGTCCTACTTACACGGTCTGTTAGTATGCTCTCTACATTTTTACTTCGCTTATTTTGTGGGTGTGTAGTTGCTGCACCTATCCAGTTGATGCACTTCCCACCTGGATTATAATTACTTGTCGATTCGTCTATACATTTTTGGTGTGTTACGCTGCTCTGCTGCTGGTTGCACTGATTTCCCGCGTGTATCGGTGCTGATATTCGCGCTTATCTCGTTATGCGGCTCTGCAGCTGGTTGCACTAATTTTCCCGCTTTCATCGGTACTGACATTTTCATCTTTTTTATGTTCCGTCATCGCAACATGTTTCTGCAATGACGGGCGAGCGGGAGACAGGAACGGCCGCATGCATTAACAGTTTTCCTAATTCATCTTGTGGGTGCATGCATATTGTATGGGTTTGTCTCAGCTTGGGAGGACCGTTGTTGCTGTCTCCATTAGGCAGATAGATAGCAACAAGGACTCTGGAATACTGAAACGTTCGGCTAATATACCCCGCCGCTTCCAGCATGCTGTGCGGGCAGCTAAAGATGAACACTCTCGTATTACCGCGTATATTAATGTGCTTACCAGCTGCTAGTTTGCCGACGTTCCCGTGTTCCACTGTACGCGTTCTTTGTCTTATCTTGACATTCGCTTGCCATTTGCCTGTCTTCGTATCCGCTGATGTCGCCGTACGCCACTCGTCGATGTCGCGACGCGTGACTCTGCGTCGCTGCGAACGCGGCATCTCTTGTTTTATGCTTGTTTGTTTTTTTCGTTTGTCTGTCTGTTTGACTGTTTGTTCATTCCTCGGATAGAGAGTGGATGTCCAGAGTGGTTGGGTCTGCGCCTATTGGGACCGTTGTTGCTGCCTCCCATGCTAAAGGGAGACGGCAACCAGGCCCCTCTAGGTCTGTGCCTTAGCCACGGGGCTTTTACCTGTTTGTCGTTTAGTTTTATGTCGTTCGTCCGTTTGTTTCTTTGCTCCTCTGTTTGTTCTTGTTTGTTCTGTTCGCTTTTATTGTTTGTTTGGTCGTTTGTTTTGCTTGTGTATTTGTTTCTTGCGAACCCGCTTGCCCGTGCATCCGCTCGCACTGACTGTGACCTTTACTGACGCCCGCACTCCGTCGCATGTGTCCCGCAGTTTGAAGCCGTCCCGTGTGCGCTGTGCGTGCGTGTCCATCGTGGTTATTTTAGTTCCTTATCACTACGTTCTTTTCTGTTCATTTTTTGGCGGGTGAAGGACACATCAAGGAAACTATTGCCCTGACATGTGTGTTATAGCCTGGACCTGACTGTTAGGCTCGCCAGTTGCCTGGACCTGACTGTCAGGTTCTCCAGTTCTCTTTGTTTCTCCCGTTCGCGTCCTTTTTCGTTTCCACTCTCGTTGACGGGGGGAGGGCGACGCGTTCGTCGGAAGCCTGCAACGGCATGAAGTCACCGAGATCAACCAAGTGGCTCAAATATCACCAACCCGGTATCCTTCACGCGAAGGCACCGGAACGATACCCATCTGGGTCAGCCTTGCCCCTGTTTCCGGTAGGCAGCAGGTGTAGCTCTATGAAAATACTTTAATGGTGATCTCAGACGGCAGAATCAGGTGTACGATTGCAGAGACCGCTACTGGCGAATACGCTACAGCAACCAGAACTGGGAGGAGCTGACCCGCTGCGAGATGGAGCAGCTGAAGAGCGGAAGCGATTATCGAGCATCAAGCGCAGTGGACCGCTTCCTCGCTTCCCGTGCGCCGTTTCCTTTCTGTCTCGCTTGCCGGTACACCGTTCCCTCGCTTTTCCGCGCGCCGTTCCCTCTATACTCGGCGTACGCTATTGCCTCGCTTTCCCGTGTACCGCTCTCTTGCACCGATCTCTTGTCCGTGCGCCACTCCCTCGCTTCGACGCTGTGCGTTGTCTCGCTCCGGTGTCTTGCCCGTCCGCCGCTCGCTGCGTCGCTCCCTCGCTCCGGCACGGTGCGTTCCCTCGCTCCGGTATCTCGTCCGTCCATCGCTCGCTTGCGCCCGTGCGCTGCTTTCTTGCCCCGATGCCTTGATCGTATTAGGTACTGCCCAACGACCAGAATTGGAAGGAGTTGACCAGCCGCTATACGGAGCGGTCGAAGACCTAAAGCGATACTGTGCGTTCGCCGAGGAGGCGAAGATCTTCGACTTCTGCCCTTCGTTGATTTGTGTTTTTGTATGAAACGGTGGGGGTCCTGCCCGCAACAGCTAGTCGTTTGGGCGTGAAACTGTTGGGTATAAACTTGTGGGGTGTTGGATATACGTTGTGACTGCTTGAATGTTTTTATGGTTGGGTTGGGAGGAGGCGTACTCTTCCGTGAATGGTGGGGTTACAATTTCGTAGTTAAGTGATGTGAGGAGCAGTTCCAGATCGGCAGCGATAATGAGCGTTCGCCGAGGACGCAAATATCTCTGGTTCTGTTGTTCGAGGCTACGTGTTTTTGTGAGAGATTGAGAGGTACCTGCTTGTTACAGCCAGTCGGTCTGGCGTGGATTAGTTGGGTATTTTTGTATGGGGGTTTGCTCTTCCGTGCCTGGCAATGGGCTAACTTGTTTTGACGATTCGGCTTCCTCGTATGTTTTCATCCGATTTGGGGGACTCAAATCCCACGGGTATTGACTTTTGACCCGTTCAGAGAACGCAGAGATGGCGGTTTAAGCTTAGGCGTTAGTGTACTGCGCTTATTCATTGTTGAAGAAGTGTGGTAGGATGACTATAAACCATTGATTATTGGTCAGGCAGTCAAACTCGCAGTGAAAAGGCGGGGGTGAGGGTTTTTATCGGGGATTTCCCGCTGATGGCCCCTGCGTTTTCGGTTTGTTTTTGCCTATCCCCGAGATCATTATTTCTGTATAGAGCCTTGCGGTTCCTTACCCTTGGTTATAGTCAAAGATTGCTATAGCATATTGCTCAGTTATTCGCATTATGCTAGGGGGGATGTTATGGTTTTAGACCGTTTCAGGAGTTACGACGACTTGCGTTTTTGTATCAGCAGGGGCCGCGTCGTTTACGGCCCCGCCCCCATTTGTGGATTGCCACTCTTTCTCTCTCCTCTTCGGCGGTCCTACGTGTTGCCTCGGTCATCGCTCTCGACCGGAGGCTCAAAGCAATCAGTTTACCATCTACATACCTGGGAGACCTTCTCCCTAGCGTCAGAAGCACGCTCTACCCCTCTGGGACACGTGCGAGCCCACGTCTCGACTCGGTTGGATCATGGCCAGACTTGAGGTTGGTCTTATTATTTGTATATTGTAGGCATGTGTTGTAATCCTGTTCTATCCTGTATCTGAAGCGGACTGTCAACGGCTGATCCTTCGAATAGGCTCATATGCCCGTGCTGCTTGCCTCATCCTGACCCAAGACCTCATGATCTATACGCTCCCGATCCATAACACAGACTCTGGACTGGTGCGGTGCAGAATACCAGTGCAGACAAGGCTGCACTAAGTGCCTATATGCCTGGTGTGCATGGTGTACCATAACACCTAAGGAATTAAAGTACTACTGCTGCTGTTGTACCGTATGTCATGCATGCATGGATGGTATGGGTACGTCATGCATGGTGTGCCGGTACGGCATTCCCTGCCATAAACCCAAATAGGGTACACCAGGTGCTGATGTACTGGTGTACTACGCGTACAGCAGTTAGTACTGCTGTACCGCTATATATACCAGGTACCAAGCACCGGTACAAGTTCTTATCAATAGTAAACGGAGGTGCGTGGGGTATCCCACCGGTTAACTCAGGGTCTAATGAACTGGTATATACTGCCGCATGGCACATGGTACATACAGGCCCCGGGGGGGGGGGGGGGGGGGGGTATTGGGGGAGGGAGAGGGAGTTGCACCCGTCGGCACACGGCGGCTCTGGCCGGTGATCGAAGCGACGCTCGGAAGAGTGTCTGTCTCTCTCGTGAGTCGCATGAAAAAAAAAGGGATGCGTCGTATGTTCTCGAACCTCCATCACTTACCATACAGAGCACAAGCGTGTCAACACCAACACCAGCATACTACTGATGAAATCATGCGTTGGACATACCGGTATATAGGACCCGCGGGGGAGCCGTCGTGACCGGGCAAATGAGTGTCAGGTACGTACGGCATATACTGGTATTGGCATCGTACATCTGACATGGACCCGTGTCCGCTCTCCGAGATGGCTGAAGTTTGGACTCAGTGGAACTCTGCTGTGGGTTGGTTGCACAATCATGACCTACAACTGTCCGTGGTAAGCCTTGAACCTCTCGTTTTAAAAAAAAATCGGGATGGATACTGGTTTGGCAATGCCACCGCCACCGCCGCCGTCAGGGGCAGGCAACTCCAACTTGTCCAGAGGCTGACAGGTCTTGAAAGCAACCGGCACACTAGGGGAGGAGGGGGCGAGAAGCAAACCAGAAACAATCGCAAGTACAGCAACAGAAACATACTACTATTAATAGGAGGTATATACCTGGTTGCTGGTAGACTACTGAGCAATTTCATACCTTACGACATGCAGAATAGAGCAGGCCAATTTGAACTTACAGAGGGGTCTCGGGAAACAACAGGCAAACAAACGCCCCTGTGCAGGTCTCGCGTCTTTGATGCTACCAAAGGATTGGTTGGCCCCTTGCTGAGCCGCAGCACAGGCAGGAGAAGAAAAATAACGTGGAAACCGCTGCCTCACCTGCTTCGAAAAGTCTCGTCGTTGCCGAGTCTTGGCGCCGCCGCACGTTCGAAATATCTCCAGGAACATGAGCCGTCGGCGCGGAGGACGCCTCTGCCCCGGCTCCAGGTGTGCTGGCAGCCAACGCGTACAGCACGACGAAAAGTTGTGGCACGCTGGTTCTTCCCGCTCCTCGCCGCATTTTCCTTCCAATATCTCCGCGATGGTTCAGTTTGTCTTTGCTTTGCACCCGCTCAACCAACTGCCACACTCACGCATACATACACTGGGGACAATTTCAATATTTCCCCGCTTTGATAGAATAATTTACATGCCTCCATGTTTTAATGAAACCCTGACAGAAAATCGTGGGTATGCTCCATCTACGACGTGGTAAACAAGTTCAGGAGCATATACCGGCATCCTGGCGGATTGCTTCGACCAGCTATCCAAATATTTTGGGGGGACGAACGGAGCTCCGCGTCGCTTTCTGTACCGCCGCCCTTTCGCACGCGATTTGCTGCCAGCCTCCGCCAGTGAGCGAGCACCTTCTGGAGAGGAGGTTATTTGTTATTTTCGGGCTGCGTTCGAGAGTTTGACTTACTCCAGCAGTCAGGGAGGGATAGCGACGTTATGGCCGCACCATGGTCCCCACAACCCGAGGTAAGCGCTGCCTTCCGCGTGCGCTGCCTTCGCTCTCCATTACGGCGCTCGGCAGGAGGTACCGTTGAGGTTGCATACGCAGCAACTGCTGCGTGTCAGTTCAGGTTTGTTTTCTCTCTCCCAGGACGTTTTGGTAGGTCCTTCCCCACACAAAATCTTGGCCTTCTTGATGGTCACACGCCAGAACAGACACGTTTCGTCCTTGGCGTAACGTCCAGAAGAATGGAAGTGCAGTGACGAGTGCGGGAATAGGAGAGGTCGGCACGGGGACGGGCTGGGGGCTGGGGTGGACAGAGGAAGAGATACAGGGGCACAGAAAGAGAAGAGGGAGAGGTTGGAGTGGAGTGCGCTAGCAGGCGAGGGTCGAAGCGCGACACTCAGGAGGGCGCACCGACCTCGTTCCGTGCCACAACACCCTCTCGACTTCTCCCACCCAGCACGACCAACTCGTGCCTCGGGGGCACTCAGTCCGTTCACGAGTACGACGGTGATTCTTTTCGGTGGGCATTAGAGCACGAGAAGAGCAGCGACGGTCGTGCGAGTACGTAAGGCGGCAGGGGCTATCCCCGAAAACTAGAAAGCAGCGCCCTGCGCGCGCCGCCCGTAAAGAAGGATTAGGATTCTGACTTGCTTGCGGACGGCCTCTGATAACTGAGAACACCTTCGTACGTACCCTCTGCCATCATACACCGCGATACAGCAAGTATACCCGCAAGAGGTGGGGAGACTTACAAACTGTTAGTACGTGTGTCGTATTATGGTACCCCCTTGCTCTCGGCCATACAACGCACCTACTGGTGTCGTGCTGTGAGGTGGGGGGGGTAGCCGAGGGTATCGTCTTCAGGGCGATCCGTTCTACGAAACCTAGCTCTTTGGATGTCAGCGCTGACCAAAAGTTGATGCCGCACCAGTAGATACTTGTAGACCCACGTACGAGTACTCGTTGTGTGTACGTGCTGCTACTCTGCCACGTACCTGGCACTCGATCAACATTGCTGCTGCTTGGGTGTCTGTCGCGCACTTGTGTCACCTGCTGCTCCTGTCGTGGTATAGTAATACTATTATTACGACGTATTTGTACTCGTACTGCTGTAGTTGTGTCGTCTACGTACCTGATATGTAAAGCTTGTGTCTAGCGTGTAATGATACCAGGTATACATATTGCACGATCTACGATACCCTTGGGGCGTAAAGATGGGTTTTTGATTTGTGATGTTACTCCTATCTCCCGCCTTTGCACTTTGCACGTAGCGTAATCATTTGGAGCTTGGAGCTCTTTAGTCCACCTCACGGCTGCATCAACTTAAGCAGGCACTGTAATTGAGACTTTCCAGGAAAATTATCGTATTGATTGTCCAGACTCACTCCATTAATAGGCTAACGAGTCTAGACTATACCGCCCTCTTTCGATGAGACTGCCTGATAAGCGCGGTGTGCTATTGTACCAGGTATATACAATTTATTCCTGCTGCTAACTAGCAGGTACAGCAGTGGTTACCCCTTAATGTGGTTGCCATTGACACGGCAAAAGTAGAGGTAAGGCGGGCCAAGTCAATCGGCTTATCCCGATTTGAAATCCAATATAGTGTCCAAGCAATTTTTCTCAAGGCCGGTTTCGGCCTTATCCCGAGCGATTTCTCCCGCTTTAGCCGGTTTCGGCCCTTGAATTGGGGTAAGGCAAAAGTAGCTGTAAGGCAGGTTCAACTGCCTTGTCCCATACCCGCCTTTTTGCGGGGTACTCATTGTGTCCCTTTCGGGACCCATGTGCATAGCAGTTATAGCAAGGAGTGGGTGCGGTTTTATCAAGCGTCTAGGAAGACCGTGCGACTCTGCGAGCATCACCATGCTCCGCGCGTGAGGTACACCTCCTGTGCGTTGGGGACCGGGCACATCCCCACACGCCAGCAATCGGGGATGTTCCATGTGGGCGATGCCGCAATCATCATTCGTTTTCGACGGTTTTTTCCCTCTGATCTCTGACGTCTGCTACTCCAGTTGTGGTCCCCCTCTATAGTGCCGGTTAAGTAGTGCCGGCTGCCCGCTATATAGTAGTGCCTGTGAAATCGCTTGGCCCACATGGGATTGACCAGTGTGGTAGTGTGCGGAGTAATTGGTGCCGGTTGGTTGCCGCTATAGTGCCGGTATTGTCGGCGAGCGCATACCGGCACTATAGAGGGACCGATACTCTACGTACTATTACGGGAGACCTTGTTAAATAGGACCTACGGTACTCACAAAAACCCGTATATTTTGCTATTTTTACTAACAATATTTGGTCCTATTTAATACCAGGTATGGTACTCCGTAATTGTGTACGTACATGCTACTCCTACCGCTACCACTGCTACTACTACCGCTATCACTACTACTACTACTACTACTACTACTACTACTACTACTACTACTACTACTACTACTACTACTACTACTACTACTACTACTACTACTACTACTACTACTACTACACTACTACCTGTACTCTCCCCGCGACAGCTGCAGTGCGTTGTGTAGAGGGCCCTTCGCGCGCGCGTGTGTCTGTGCAATTATGATCGATATCCCCTCTTATCCGCAACGATTGACTCCATGGCGAGCACGTACCGTTCTTTCTACCCGTAGACATCCAGCGCATCCAGTGTCCGTGCTGATTCTTCACCCCAGAGAGATAAAACTGCAGTACAAGTTCTGTGGTCACAACTCACGAGACGGGAGAAAATAAATCGCCAATTCAGCAAGGAGATTAGGCAATGCAATGCCATACCGACGTGTACGGAAAACACAACATACGCAAGTCAGCGAACGGGATGCATTGCAGGAGAGAAAAACAAAGAAACAAAGAAAAGGAAAAATACAGAAAGACAGAAAAGCGATGAACAAAGAGATGAGTAATACGTCGCGAAAGAAAGTCCGAGCCTGAGGCAAAATAGATACGCAGGGAGGAAAGGAATGTGCTCCGGAAAACAACACCAGACAAATCACGACCAATATTGTATGTCTTATTCGCTACGGGGGAGCGCGACGGTGATACTGCCACCGCTGTCGACGCAGCACAGAGGAAGCGAGTTTCCCTTGCTCTGCTGCTCCTGACTTCTCCCGTCGCGACGTTTTGTTGCTCTCGTGCAGCATCTCCTTCGCTTGGTGTGTTTCCCATTTTTGTTGTTGTTGTTCAGCGTGTTTTTTGTGCTGATGACCCTGCTCCGTTTTACCTTTTCCTTTTCATTCTGCTGTTGTTCCTGGGAGTAGGGAGGCGATCATAGCGATATGGACGCCTCTATCAACAACTTACTTGGAGGCGATCATAGCGGTATGGACGCCTATTATCACCAAAATTAATCACCAAAATTGAAGAAGAAAAAAAGGACGAAAGTAACGTCCATACCGCTATCATCGCCTTCCGACCCCCAGGTAGAATGGAAACGGAAAGGGCAAAAGGCAAAGGGGTCACCATCACAGAACAAAACAAAAAGTCGGAAACACACGGAGCGGAGGGGAGACGCTGCACAAGATGAACAAAACACCGCCCCCAAAAAAACTCAGGAGAAGGGGAAAAAGGAAAACCTGTCCCCTTTGTACTTTCGTCGACAGCGAGGGTAGTATTGCTATGGTACTCCCCCGCAGGTGATAAGACAGACCATACAACGCCACCAACAGGCTCGCTTCCAACCAGGACAAGACAAAACAAAACAAGACCAAATCAACGATATCAAATTCGAAGCAGCCGCAGCAGTACGAGTAGTATTGACAAGCCGCACCTATTTTTAACGGTCGGCCTGGTGCCTTGCTGCCCTGTCTGCCGCCTCCTTTCTGCTTTCTTCAACCACGGTCTCCCTACGGTCTTGTAGAGCCCCCCCCCCCCCCCCCTCCTCGTTCCCTTGCACGCTACTCATGACGGGTGCGTGGAGCTGCCTGCCCTTCTCCGCCTCCTCCTTGAGCCGCCTGACCATGAACCGTTCGGCGGCTTCGAGCCCCCCCCCCCCGCCACTTGCCCACCTTCTTTGCTGCAGTGGTCCACAGCACGGTCTCAAAACCAAACAGAAACGGCGAATATTGGACCCCTGGGTGGCTCGAAGAAGTTTGAGGTTGTCTGCTCATGCCAGATCTTCGGTTGTTCGCCTGGTCCGGGCTCTCCCCACCGGCTATCGCCGCGAATATCACCCGACTGGGTATCGCCGTGCGTTTTGGTAGACACCCGCTCTAAGTATAGTGCTGCTGTTGTAGACACCCGGGAGTGAGTGGGTACCAAATCGGACCACATGTACGTTGATACCGTATCATATCATACGAACTTCAAAGTCGCCTGAGGACGAGGTATCCTAGTACTGAGATACTATTATAGCACAGCAGTGTACTCGTGTGCGTATGGGTACATCGGTACACTGGTTCATACTGGCACGGCAGTATGACTCATGCCCCGGGCGTGCGTATTCTCCTTGCTTTATTTGCACATCGTGTGCTATTGCCGACCGTTCCTCCTGCCCCAATCATCGAGGGTCCGTCCGTCCGTACGTATTGATTGTTCTTCCTTTTGATGCGAGTGCATACAAATGATGATGTGGCAAAAGGTCCGTACCTACAGTCCGGCTGCTGGAGCTGTCAATTGAGCGATTGCTTTTGGAACTGCTGCGTCTACCTTTCGGAGCCGCAAACCCTTGGAGTGACTGTAGGGTTGAATGTGTTTTGCAGCAGCAAACAACTCAACCCTTTTATTACGGGGGACCATAGTTAGTAGGACCTACGTACATACAAACACCCACATATTTCCCTATGTTTACCAACACTATTTGGTCCTATTTACTACGGCCCCCCGTAATAGGACTGTTAGGACTGCCGTCCCGTTTTGGGGACGAACCACTCAAATTCTGAGCAGTTTGTCCCCTAAGCGGGACTGCGCCCCTTGAGGGGTTGATGGCTGTATCTTTTGAGTTTAATTGGCATGTTGTCGGATGGCAACGTGATAATGTATACCGTGTACTCCACAATAATCGCACTGCGCTGTACGTAGGCTGTTTTTGCGGAGGACCATGGTACATAGGACCAAATATTGTTATTAAAAATAGGGGAATATATAGATTTTTGTGTGGACCGTAGGTCCTAATACTGTGGTCCCCCGTAATAATTACCTGATAATAATTACCTGGTATAATGGTACCTGGTAATTATGCATAAAATTCCATGAAAGTCGACGAGCGACGGGAATGCTGAACCCATGCGCGATAAAAATGGAGGCCAGTACCGGGGGGGGGCGAAGGGAAGACACCTGCACAACCGCGGCCTGTCCAGAGAGCTGGAACCGTAAAAATTGATGGTTAAGATATACCAGCTACAGGTAAAGGAGAGATAGATGTATGTGAGATTTTGGAGTATTTAATATGTTAATATTCGGGGCTTAGAAGAGGGAAAAGTGCCCGTAATAGAGTGCTTGCGATAGAGGTAAAAAAAAACAAAACTTTAGTTTCGCTAAAAAAAAGTGAATTTCCCTTCCCTTCCTGATTTCGGTGTATTTGCGAGTGAGGTAAACCCGATCCTGCGGGCGACGCCTCCGAAAATAAGAAGGGAAGTGGGGAGGTGAGGCAACGCGGCAAACAAACAAAATAAGAACGGAAACAAAAACAGCGGCAGCCCAGCAACGTTTCGGCGGCAGAGTTGACCGCGAAGCCACCATTGCCATCCCACGACTATAAGCAGCAGCACAGCAAGCGGCAGCTAGCCGGCGATAGCCGCAGCTAGGGGCAGCTTGAGCAACAAAAATAAACAGCGTCAGCACCAGCACCAGCACCAACCAGCTTCCGTTTTTGGATTGCTGTTGCTACTGTTGCTGCTGCTACTGCTGCGCTCGGCCTACGCACGCCACAGCGCCGGCGGGCTCCGCTCCGCCGCCGCCGCCGGCGGCTGCTGCTGCTGCTGCTGCAGCTGCAGCCGCAGTATGGTGAAATCGAAATGATACACGGGCTGTCATGCTGTCGCGCTCTGTACAAGCACGAGTACGAGTACGAGTGTGAATACGAGTCCTTTTTTGGGACGACGCATCCTCCACGTCACCAAGCAGGCGAAAGCGTGTACCGTAGCAGCGGCGGCGGCCCGCTGGCACAATCCAACGCCGTTCGTGCGCGCTATACCCAAGCTACACCTCTCGAGCCTCTGTGCTCCCAGCGGTTGTCGTGATGCGTACGGCAAGCGGCATGCTGGCGTGGAAGATGCTCGGTGTTTTGATCCTTCGAGATTTTAGTTGCGTTCTGCGTCGGGATAATGCTCGGTGCGTGTAGGCCAACGAAACAGAGAGCCAAAAGTTACCGCAACTTTCGCTGAAATCCTTACTTCGCTAAAGTACTTTTCGGCCGTTTTTTCAGAAATTCACCTCAAAAAATTACCTCGGGAGAATTTTTAGAGAAGTAAAAGTAAAAACAAAAAATCGCAAACACTCTAATATACGATGTTTTACAGCGGCATCGGCCACAAGAAATAGCCCTGGCTGCCGGGAATATAGGTGATAGAATATGTACCCGAAGTGTGTAAAACGTACGAAGACCTGCGACACACGGCAAGCTTGACGATATTTGAGAGGGAGCGGGGGGGGGGGTGAAGCGCTGCTGGGACAGTGGGTGGGTGTGCCTTGCCTTTTGCCTTGCCGTGCCTTGCCTTGGATTATTTCAGTTCGGCGGGTGGGGTGGGCGGGGGCGGGGCCAGGCGGCCGGGCTGGGTTGCGGGTGGGAGTCTGGTCGGGGTTTTGATCGGACCGGACCGGGCCGAAGCGTACGCTCGGTAAATGATGAGCGACGGGCTGAAATGGTGATGTACCTGCCGCTGCCGCTCGTTTCCCCTATGACTGTTCATGAGACCAGCCTTACCTTGTTGCCGTAGAGGTCGCTATACCTTGATCCCGAAAGGTTCCGCATCTCGGGACAGATCATCTACACATCTTTCCGAGTTGATGATCTAGATCTTTCAGGGCAGACAGATCCCTGATCTGTATGATCTAGCTCATCATGCTGCCGGGTGGGAGCCGTATGGCCTGCATAATCTGGGACGTGTTTCCTCGGTTGGATATGTACTTATACCTGGTACATATCGTGCGCTATATCTGATACAGGCAGGTTAGGTTCTATCAATAGATAATCTACAGAGGACATCGTGATATGCCCGGGATGCGAAAGGTTCAATTGAAAAATCGTATGTGAGGCATATGTCTATAGGGTATTTGCGCGATACGTCACCTCTCGCAGTTGCCCGGCTGCCTCCCTGCCGTCATGTTTTTTTTCTTCTTCTCGTTGTGTAATGCTGACACAAATCATATGAAAGTTAATGCCGACGAAACCGCGCCGCCCTTACGTCGTACGATATATATCGTCTGACAACGTTTGGTTGGAGTTTGAGCTTTTCGCACGCATACGTGGGCTAGGGGCTGGGCTGGGTTGGACGGAATCTGTCGAAAGCTGTCAAGATCTGATCCCCGCTACAAGTACACATCGGTATACCAGGTACTTGCCTATGGCATTCTGATATACTGGTGTATAGTGCCGGTATGAGTACTGATATTTAATCTTTTATGACAGAGATAGATATCTGGGGCCATCAGGTAGCCATGCCTTCTGTATGACACCTGGATATAGCGCACGAGGTACCCGTATACCGCAATAGCCTCCAATGCTTGCTGTGAGCCCCTGCCTATCCACGAAACACGGTTGGTTTTCGTCGAGAGGCGGAGGCGGAGCGAAGGACGAGCATCGGTCGCCGCGGATCTGCCCCCTCCCCTGCCGCCGCTGCCACCACCGCCACCGTGCCTACCGTGTAGAGGCTGCGCTCGCACGCCGACCCCGCCGTCAACCGTCGAGAAGGCGGAGACGTGTGGACAAACGGACGACCATGTCAAGTCAGGTCCATCTTCCGCGACCCGTCCGTCGATAACGGGGAAAACCAGCAATCAATCGATCAACCCGACCGGCTACGAAGGTCGTGCGAAAATTTAATGCCACTGGGTACTCGTTGCTCACTAGTCAACGCTCAATATGTTCATGCGTTTGTTTATATGATACTGGTAATATACCTGGTATTATATATGTACACGTACTCAAAACTCAATACCCCAAACGCTAAACACGTTGTTGTATGCAGTATTAAATACGTACTCGTATCTGCTTTTATGTACCCTATACGCACTCGAGACTTGGCTATTATTATGCATTCATATTGGTACAAGCAGAAGTGCATTATGTAGCGACAAACAAGGCAAACACCAAAAATAGTTATACGTTGACCGTTTGAACCATTTGTAGGTACACTACATGCTGCACTCGGGAAAAGGCCTCCTGGCCCTCTGACTCAGTAGAGCTTACCACTTATTCGAGATTCGGTCTCATAGGCCTAGAGTCAGGGTTAGGCGTGCTCTGATTGGCTGAGGGTTAGGGATAGGGTTAGTTCTGTTCGTCTCATACGCAGTTTGTATGAACCATTTTCTGCCATATTCTCGAATAAGTGGTAAGCAACCCTCCTCTGACTGGCTGAGCGCCCGACCATACCTGTCGTTGACTCGAAAGGTTCCAGGTTCACCTCTCTGTGTCCATCTACTCAAGGTAGGCTTCACCTGTCTTTTGGCTTCAGGTGTACCTATAAATGGCTCACCTGAACGCTCTTGTGGCGAAGCTGAACTACGGTCACAGGGTCGTCTGGACTGCTGCTATTAGTAGGCAGGTGACCCGAGAGCTGTCAACCAAAAAACACGAACAGACTGCGAAATTTTTCTTCGCGGGGGAGTGTGCGATACCGTGATGCCTGGTGTTACGCAGATGTACCGCACACTCGGGACTATGTCAGTAAGAAACTGGGCTGTTGGGCTAGGATTACGTTTCTTGCTTGTACCTTTTGGTGAGTACAGGTCGAGCCATTTACAGGTACAAGATTATCGGCTAGGATTACGGTATACTTGGTGAGAAGAAGACTGCCGTTTGGAGGTGCAGTGAGCCATTTTAATGGCACAATTGATGCCATGGAAAACGTGGTGAGGCTTACCTTGAGTAGACAGAGAGAGGTGCACCTGGGACCTTTCAGCCAACTACGATCGGGCGCTCACCAATCAGAGGGAAGACCAGGAAGACTTTTCCCGAGTGTCGCATGCGTTGTACCTTTAAATGGCTCAAAAATCATAGGTGTACCCAGTTTTGGCTATAAATTCAGAGGTACATCCATCTTTGGCCTTTGCTGAATTGTACTTTGTGCGTATGTCGGGTACTATTACGGGGGTAAATAGTTAACAGGACCTATGATATACATAAAAACCTATATATTTACCTATTTTTACTAACAAAATTTGGTCCCGTTAACTATGGACCCCCGTAATAAATACATATGTTGGGCTCAATGTGTACTCAAAAACGGTACGAGCTGCCCGGTACTCAATACTCCATACTGGCACCTTGCACCTGGCGTCGTTTCTATGCGTACAGCAGTACGGACACCTTGTTCATCTCACGACGTACTCAACACTCTAATCAACATCACGCCTACGTACGCCTTTGTCTGCAAGCTTTACACATAGGTCTGATATTGTCTATTCACTGTTAAAACCGTGTGTATATATATAGCACGCTAGCGATAACACACCCCCCTGGGACGAATTTCGGAGACGATTTTCTCCGAAACGTGCCTTAAGGGCCTACGGCGAACACATTCGAAAAATTGCGGCTTTGGAAAGACTTGGTCGAGATCTGTCCGTAGACGCGTTGCTCGGCGGGCTTGTTCACTCTCTCACCGTTGCTGAGAAAGCCAGGTGTGGAATTCGTCCGGAGGGGGTGTGTTATCTTGTCACCCGTATGATGCGGTAGTTCTCACGCATGTATTTTTTACGCGCGCGGAAAGTAAAACACAAGTCCTGGTCACCCCCAAAAGTTGTTCGTTGGCCGCGATCAGATTGAGGTCCCGCCGCCGCGCCCGTGTGAGCGCACGCCGTTCGCGCTACCCCGCTGACCGTGGCTAAAAAGCAGCACGATCCAACGCGGTTTCGATGAGGAAAGAAAATGCTGAACTCCTCTGGCGATAAGAACGAAGGCGCGCGCCGTAGTAGGGAGGGGGGGGGGGGAGGGTACTCATGTCATGCCACGACAGTTAGGGAGGGGAGTCGATTCGTTTTAGACGTAAGAAAATGTCCGGTCTAACCCGACAAACCGTTCAAAAAAAAATCGAAAAAACATGGTTTTGAAAATTAGCCCGTCATGACCCTAATTACCCGGTTTTTAGACTTGGTTCACGGTTGCAGCAAGTGCCTGATTACTCGACATAGGAAACGAATTGGATGATTGCGTTCGACAGACACATCCAATTAATGAAGAAAAAGGGATGGCTGGTTATGAATGGATCTGCACTTTTTTTTTTTTCGTGAATCCGATGGGAAATATGCGGGAAAAACATTTTTTTGTTCAGGCTATGTTCGTACTTTCTCTCTAGGTAAGAAGTATCTGACGTTTCTAAAGAATCGATGCGTGCCATCCCCTCCGCTAGGACTTTGTGCACGCAGCAATGCAACCCGCGCTTGAATCCGACAAGTAACCGACAAAAATTAGCTCCTAAAGTCGACCCTCTTGAGTCAACTCTTCATGGCATATTCGCGAAAAAATATCCGAGATGAAAAAGGAAAAAACAAGGACGTCCAGTCTACATTGTGTCGGGCAAACGGTGTCAGACATGAACGGGGCCCCACGCCGAGCGATTGCCATCACACCCGGTGCCATCGTCGCAGCGAAGACCGTCTGTGATCGGGCCTTGATGCAGCGGGAAGCGAGTCACCCCTGGCGTTCAGATGCAAACGCATCGCTGCTGTCTCACGTGAGAAAATCATCGAGTAAAAAATGCTCTGCCGTACCAATCTGTCCGGAAATGTAGGGATGGTTCAAGTCTAGAAAATGAAAATAAACGGTTCCTTACTTTTCCGGACGGAGTGGTAGGTACGTATGAGTACATGCAAAAAACAGCACCATGCAGAACTTCAGGCGCGTAGTGAATGCAGCCTTGGCCGCAAGGCTCAAGCCCGGCTAAAGCTGCACGCACAGCTACAACTTGCCCGTAAGCTAGAGGTGGTGCGCGCCTCCACGGAGGTGCGGGCAACCCCGTCGAAGTCTCGGTCTCGGCGACGCGTAGTATAGTAGCACGCAACCGATTGTCGATGGCTGTCTGTGTGGGTATGTTGTTGTTTACACGTCGTGCCCAACAGCAGTACCCAGGACCACATGGTCTGATACTTGATATGTACAAGATATGTTTTACCGGGGGGGGGGCTGCATTCTCGTGCTGCCGGCCACCGATACTAAGGGGCCACCAGAAACGTGCGATTTGCTCACGCTCGAGCGTCCGTGTCTACGCTGCTGCTCTACGCTCTGGGCTTGGTGGTGCGCTGTCCAGCAACACGTTTTGTGCCAAAAGCAAGACTGACTTTTTTTTCAGCTCGAAGCTCACTCTAACACCGCGACGTCGACCCCCGCACAGATTTTTAGTTTTAGTTTTGAGAGGCAGCATCATCGAACAGTTTTTTTTTTCGGTGGCGAAGGGTTTTGTTCCCCTTCACTGATTGGTTGATCCTACGTATAGATACTGATTGGTTTGATCCTACGTATTTTTTTTCCCCCCCAGATCTCGACCATGCGACGTTGTTTTTTTTTTTTACGTACCGAAACGAATCATTCCCAGGCCTAGCAGTGCGGTAGGGAAGAGTCAAGTCACGATAAGGGACGGAGTCATGCCTCTACAATGCCGCGGGGGGGGGGGGGGGGGGGGGGGGGGGGGGGGGGGGAGGTAGGGGTACTCATGCTATGCATGGTTGTAGTCTTGCGACCATAGACCGTCGCATCCCTACAACGCCGGGATGGAGCACGACGGGCTTCCACCGACCAGTCCGTAGACATTTGCTTGCTCCAAGCGCGAAGCCTCGTGAGGTTTTAGCGCGAGTCGCATGAAAAGGGTGAGCATCATCGTCTACTACGAACCGCTTTGCTTTTGATGCGTTTTTTTTTTTTTTGCATTGGATGGCAGCTTCAAGAAATTGTAGTAGAGGGTAGTAGGGGGGAGACGGGGGGGGTACTCGATATCATGCATGGTCGGGAGTGTGCGTGCTATGTGACCCCCCGTGTATGAGCTACGAAAAGGAGGGCGGTGAAGAAGTAGGGCGAAGATAATGTGCGTACCTCTCTGTTTGGAAAAGCAAGGACTGCTGTTCGAGTATCTCTGAATGCCCCAGCGTTCCTTACACTTTCGGAGGGTACCGTATATGTAACACGTGCGATAAGGTTACACACCCCCGTCGACGAATTTTGACGCTGGTTTTCTCAGGGCTACTCACGGCTCGGATCAAAGACGCGCGGGTCGGGTCTCGGTTCGAGTCCCCTACAACCCGACCCCAACCCGACGCGTGAGATTTTGAAGACCTCCTGACCCGCTCGGCCCGGCCCGACCCGACCCGACCCGACTCGTGATATTTTGAAGACCTCCTTCCTGACCCGACCCGCGGCTCGGGGCCCGCGAGTAGCCCAGGTTTTTATCTACCATTGAGGAAAGTGCAGGTGCAAACGCCGAGCGATACGTCTGCGGAAATATCTCGTCGGGAGACATCTCTCCAGGGCCACCTTTGCGGTTGGTTGTGTGTCCGGCCCCCCCTTGCTTTTGGGAGAAAACTGGGGCTCGGAAATTCGTCGCAGGGGGGGGTTGGAGTTGTTGCTCTCTTGCGTGTTACACGGCGGTATGCATGCAAATATACCGGTGTCGTATATATAGCCTACAACACGCAAAAGGTATCGCTCCCACCCACCCCTGGAAGTAGTTTTTCAGAGTCGATTTTCTCCAGGGCTAAGGGAGGCTCGCGCGTTATAGATACAACTATAATTACGATTTTTGAGGTCGTTGTCACTTGCTAGCTCTTGGCGGACAGACCGACTGATAGACAGCTCTTCGCAAACAGCCCTTCTTCTTTCTTCTTCGCCAAACAGCCAAACAACCTTTCTTCTTTCTTCTTCCGCAAACTGCCAACCAATAGACAGCTCTTCGCACGGCGCCTAAAAGAGGCGTCTCGCCTTCGACGAACGGCATAGATAGGTAGGTGCAGCTGTCGGCGGCCAAGCTGCTGCTGTCGGTGGCGAACCTGCTGGTGCTGCAACCCTCGCTTCTCCCTTCTCCACGCGCCCTAAGCTCACCTCCCCCTCGTCGAGAGGCGCGTGGTCCTCGCCCTCTGGCAAGAGAACGGCAACGACAAAGACCGACCTGGTACCGGCTGTTGTTTGCGACCAGTGCACGGACCAGCACTTGGTCAAGAACTCCGCGCCTGGTGGCAAAAACGTGGCCTTCGCCACCTGCAAGGATCTCACGTGCGTGGTGGCGGGATCATCCTGACAGGGCAACCGACTGCGAGTTCTGTGCTCGCCCGATCAAGGAAGGGACTGTCTCGTACTCCCTCGAGACTGCTGACAGTGGTGAGTGTCTTATGTCTATTATGCATGCTGTATGTTGCCAGTACGTTTTGTTGGGGTTTTCCATTGCCTTTTTGCATACAAACTTACGTCAAAGCGTTTGTTTTGTTTTTTTTACTCATCCATGCTCGTTCTTTCTCCTTCGTGCGTTGCGTCGGGCCATGTACATCCCTGGTTGCGTCGGCTCCTCTTGCACACAGTGCACGCGAACGCGCACATGCACAACTGTTTGCTGGACGTGAACGAAGGAACGTAGGATTCAGCTGTCGCCGTCACCGCTGCACCGAACGACGTGAGTGCTGCTGCTACTGTGGTGCATTTTCGGTGCATGCACACGATTTCTGTGTGTGCATGTTTGGGTGACCCCACATGTTCATTTTGCTCGTTTTCGGCTGCCGCTGCTGCTGCTGCTGCTGTCAGCGCCACGCCATGAGTGCTGCTGCTGCTGTGCACCTGCTTCTCCTGTGCACTCGCTGCTGCTGTAGTGCTGCTGCGTTGTTGCCGTGCTGTGCACCTGCTGCTCCTGTGCACTTGCTGCTGCTGTATGTAGTGCTGTTGCGTTGTTGCCGTGCATCATGCTGAAAGCGTACATATTTTCGGATCGTCAATTCCGTAGGTTTTGCGATGGGCTCATACCAGGGTACATGCTTTTTTTCTTCCTTATTTTCATATCGTTGCTATGCTGCTGCTGCTGCTGCCAACGCTGCTACCAACACTGCGGCGATTCGTTGCAGCTTCTGCTGCTGCTAATGCTGTAGCTGCTTCTGCTGCTGCTGCTGCTAATGTGCTGCCGCAATATCCACTGAATGTTCGTATGTACTCGGATTACTGTTTTTCTTCGTCGTTTTTGTACTCAAATGGTTTCTTTTGATATGTGAAAAAATATGTTTGTCGTTTAGCTCCTGCATTTTGCGTACGTACTGCAATTTCTCGTTTTTGGCTTGGTTATTTTCATATATATCGTTGCTATGCTGCTGCTGTGGTGCTGCTGCGTTGTTGCCGTACATCATGCTGCACTTGTGTGTGTACATATTTCGGTGTCGTCAATGAAATTCCGTAGGTTTTGCGATTGCGGCATACCAGGGTACATACTTTTTTTCTCCCTTCTTTTCATATCGTTGCTATGATGCCGCTGCTGCCAACGCGGATTATTGTTTTTATTGGCCATTTTTGTACCCAAATGGTTTTTTTGATACGTAAAAAAAAATATTTTGGTCGTTTTGCTCCTGCATTTTCCGTACGTACTACTTTTTCTCGTATTTCGTATTGTTGCCATGCTGTTGCTGCGTTGTTGCCGTACAGCATGCGGAGGTGGGTCTATAGTGAGGTACCAAAAATACTTTTCGGACGGCCTCGGGGTACATACTTTTTTTTCTCCCTTCTTTTCATATCGTTGCTATGCTGCTGCTGCCAACGCTGTGGCGATCCGTTGCTGCTTCTGCTGCTGCTGCTGCTCTGCTTTTAGTGCTGCCGCAATATTCACTGATGTTTTATGTACTCGGATAATGGTGTTTCCTGGTCGTTTTGTGGCGCTGCTGCGTTGTTGCCGTACATCATGCTGGACATGATTTGTGTGTCTATTACACTTAAACTTGTGCGTGTGTACATATTTCTGTATCGTCAATGATTTTTTTTGTGGTGCTGCTGCGTTGTTGCCGTACATCATGCTGGACGTGATTTGTGTGTGTACTGTACTACACTTGTGTGTCTACATATTTCCGTATCGTCAATGAAATTACGTACTTGCTGCTTCTGCTGCTGCTGCTGCTGCCGTCGTATAGCAAGCGATTACGTGCTGCTGTTGTGCCGCTGTAGAGTAGTACAAATAGTGAAACCCCCCCCCCCCCCCCCCCCCCCCCCTTCCCCCTCCCCCGCCATTCCCTGCACGCCACTCCCGCCCCGCGCACCCTATATGTTTACTTCGACCAGGTCCGTGGCACGTGCTACAACTGCCGCCTGTCGGACTCCACCATCAATGACGGAGACATCATCATCAAGCGCAAAAAGACTCCCTTCCATTTCGCCTGCTCCAGGGCTTCGCGGAATTCCGAAGCAGTACGCCAAGCAGATTGTCGCCATCCAGGACGAACGAAAGGAAACAAATTGTTTCCCACATTTCCCAAGATCACGATTATTTCTTCCTACACATATCCAACGGGTTCAACAGCGAACAGATCCACATTCTGGGCCTCCCGCCTCGTTACTACAGCATCCTGGAAGACTATTTACATATCATGTCTCATCCAAACTCCTATGCTGGCTACATCGAAATCGCGGCCGCCCAGCAACTATACAACATTTCCATAACAGTTGTCGTTGCCGGCACTGCTGCTTTCTCTCCTGTCCCAAACCTTCCTTTAAACAACAGCCTGTATGTTGTATATCATCCACATGCCAAGCACTACTCCACTCTCTCTCCCCACACTGATGAAAGATGTTATTCTTAATTAGACGAATGTCATTCTTACTCTTGCGTCACCCGATCTTACGTTTCACATTACATTCATAAATAAACGCGATTATTACATCCTTCACCGTTTCTTACACAAATACATTTAGTTTGGTTGGCTTTGGGCTATGTCGCCAATTAATTGCAGTTGTATGTACACGAAACGACGGAATACCCACTCCGAAGGAAAGCCTTGTATATATATATATACAAGGCGGGAGATGGCGGCTTTTTTTTTTTTGTAAAATGATCTCGTCGCGATATTTCCCCGTAAAAATAGACTCATCGCTCGCGATACTTGTGCTCTCTCCCCGATTTGTGGAGAAAACATAGCTTGAAACCGATCGTTCGAGAGGGTGTGTGCTAGCTTGCGGGTTACACAGTGTGCCCGGTATATACAGCATGTGTTCTGTGTGGGTGTCGTTGACGACCTCTTAGTAATCCACGATTGGTGGCGATAGGGGCGACGGTGTTGGGGAGGGGGAGGTAGGGTGGACTTGGGAGCACCGCCTCCACCGCGGAGAACGCCACGACTGCGCCAGCGCTGCCGTCGACGCGTCCGAGAGTCTCGCCTTTGCCGCCGTATATCGCGAGAGGGTATATAGGCACGGCGCCGGATGAAGACGCGCGTAGGCCTTGCCCCGCCTATAGTTGCTTTGGGACCCCGATATAGCGACCGAAACAAACTGACAATTTTTCGGTGGTATCAGCCGTCTTCGCGCACAGCGTGAGCGCCGAGAAGAAGTACACGGGTGGGCGTGGATGCGATCATGTCGCGCCAGTGCGGTACGACTCCTTGCGTTGTACGTGGCTCGGACACCCATTTGTTGTCACCCGTCAAACCACGCGGTTGCCGTCGCTAGAGTCGCGTTTTTTTGTCGTTGATTCTCCTCTCGGAAGTCCCGAGAGTGTTGAGGAGGCCTTTGCGGTGAGGGACGCATCCGCGGACGGCGCTGTGGCCTCTGCCTAGAAAACGGTGCTCAACTCTTACGACGTTATGACGTTTTGATAAATGTCTCGTCGGGTGTGGTCGCGTCTGACTGCTTGTTGCTTGCATGGCGCTCAAGGCAGCGGAAAATGGACCCCATAAGTGAGCCGAATCGATTCGAGCCGCCTCGAAGCAAAGGCGTTGTACTTCTCTGCCAAGTTTCGCAACCGGCGCGAGTCTTCCTGAAAGTCGCCCATCCCTACCCCCCCTTCCCCCCCCCCGCCCCCCCCACGGCCCGTGCACGCGATTTTGTTTTTTTGCCAAACCCAGGCCGTCGCGGAGATCGTGCAACTGTTGAGCGTCCTGAATAATCCATCACAGGCGGAGCAGCATGCGCAGGCTCAGCAGGTGACCCATTTTTTTTTAAATGCTCCAAACGCGATGTATTGGAACGGAGGTGGATGGACGGGCGGAAAATATATGTTGTCCTCTTTTCGTGACGCGTTTGATGTGTGTTGCTTTTCGGTGGTAGTGGTGGTGGTGGTGGTGGGTGGGTGTTGGTGATGGCGGAGGGGGGTGGTTTGTGGTTTCACTGACTGTTGTCGTTGTTGTTAGTGGTAATGTTGTTCGGCTCTATCTACAATGATTTGTCGTCGTGTGTCTATCTTCGGGGGTTACGTTCGTCCTGTCCTCGTGCGCTGACGGTAAACACGCCCCCCGGCTTTGTCTCAATGTCTCGTCGTTCTCTCACACGTACGGTCCCCATGCCTAACAACAGTGTAACTGGAAATATCGGCGAATACAGCTTTTCCTAGATTGTTCCTCTTCGTCGTCCTTGTCGTCACCCCGCCCCCCTCCCCTCCCCTCCCCCGCCGCTCCCCGCCTTCCGCCACACAGCAACTCCGAACTTTCCAGGCCAACCCGCAGTTCGGGCTGTACCTGTCGCACATGATGGCGCACCCGTCGGCGCAGGTAAGCAACGTTAGCTTTAGCGTCAGCGTCGCCAAATACCGTTTTACCTAAAACGCTTGAGCGGACCGTTGGGTTTCCCGGGAGGGAGGGAGGGCGGGGGGCGGAGGGGGTAGCGTACTCGATTGTGGCTTGCCTCAGTCTTTCGACCACTGACCACGCATCCTTTTCGAGACGGTCGAGACGGAGCACCGTTTCTACTCCTAATAGAGACACCTCAACTGTTGGGAGCTCTTGGGGGGGGGGGGGGGGGGGGGGGGGGGGGGGGGGGGGGTCATTTTGCGTTTCGTACGAGAATACCACAGTGGGTCCCTGTTGTGGGGAATCATAGTAAACAGGACCAAATATTGTTATTAATAGTAGAAATAGGGAAACATACAGGTTTTTGTGTGTACCGCAGGTCCGATTTGCTATGCTCCCCCGCAATAGTACCCGATACCAGGTACCAGTGTATATTGTTGTTACTGCGGTTGCTCTAGGAAAAGATGGTCCCACCGTCGTGGGAGTTAACAATAGTGGAAGGCTTTTCGTGCTTGAGCCTTTTTTGTTTTTTTTTAGTCCAATTCGTGTACCTTGGTATAGTGTCAGGTACCACCCTGTCTCTGACGGTAGGGAACGATTGTATTGATTTTTAATGTACAAAATATCACTATATTTAGGGACAGAGTGATACATGATAGCAAGAAACATACGTGTAGTCTACATACATGATGCAGTAAGGTGGTATTACGGGGGTCCATAGTTAATAGGACCTATGGTATACATGAAAAACCTATATATTTACCTATTTTTACTGACAAAATTTGGTCCCGTTAACTATGGACCCCCGTAATAGCTGCGTATGCAGCTGTATGTGTATGCGTACTTGCTGCGAAAATGACCCGATCCAGCTCTCACTTCAAGTACATGGTTTTGTCGCTGGAAGGCGAGGTTCAGCTAGGAAGGGTATTGTGGGAGCAGGTTTCCATGTACGCACGAGCAGGCTTTCCGCCCTTGGGTTATCTTTGCATGTACCTGGTAGTACTACATTGCGGGGCTATGGGTTATGGCGTGGTCTGGATCCACTCCCCTACTACTACTGCCATGCATGAAACATGAGTACACCCCCCCCCCCCCCACCCCCCCCCCCCCCCTCCCTCCCCTTGGGCCCCTTCCCTGCCTAGGTGGGCGAGGAGCTGAGGCAGCTGGCGGGGCTGGTGCTGAAGAACCTGGTCAAGACTGCTTTCAAGGTGCGCTTCGCCTCTTCCTAGTCCTCCTAGTCCTCCTCCGTTTACCTCAAGGACTCTTTGGACAGACTTATTTCGTCGAAATATGGCAATCCTGTCTACTGGTACAGTGTTTCCTCTTGGGAGCTCGAACAGAGAGAGGTCGAAGTCGATTTGGGGCCGTAGCGCGATCGGCCAACTCGGGGTTGTGGGTCCGGTGTTTTGATTTGATGTCCCATAAGTTTGGTTGGTCGATGACAACAAGACTGGGTGTTTCTTCATCTGCGGAGGAGAAAAATTGCACATGGGGGGATCAGCGCGCGCGGCGGGGGGGGGGTGGAGGGTATACTCGATATCATGCACGGGCGTAGTCGGATGACCATAGGCCCTCGCTTCCCTACAATCCCGGGACGGAGCACGTCGGGTGTTAGCGGGGGGGGGGGGTTCTATTCGATCCAAACGCCCACACGTCGTTAAAGCAATGTTGCTGTTGATGTTGATGGTGTTTGATTGTCGTTGTTATTTTGTGTTGAACTGCTATCGTATTCGTTGATGTTGCTGTTCTTGCTTGCTGCTGCTGCTGCTGCTGCTGCTGCTGTTGATGCGGACGTAGTCATTGACCCCCTTTTTCAGTTCACCTCTCTCCTCCTCTTGATTAAGATATGCTGGCATTGGGTTTTCGTTTCCAGCTCACCTCTCCTCGCTTTTCTTGAGCTTATCTTGGCCCCCCGAGATGGCATCGCCGCTCACCAACTGTACTACCACCTTCTCACATATCATCATCATCATCATCACCATCACACGACCCGGGCTGTCTAGCTACATCTCGACCTCCTGACCAGCCCGAAGCGTCTAACGAGAACTCGACCTCGTGACGCTGCTTGCACGGCTTTGCAGCGCCTAGCACCGGACGCCCAGGCAATCGTACGCGAGAGGGTGCTCCTGGCCGCGAGGGACCCGTCGCAGGCGCTACGGCACACGGCTGGGTCGGTGGTGACGACGATCGTCAGCACGACACGCCTGTCGGAGTGGCCGGAGTTGCTGCCCGCCTTGGTAGGCATGCTGGAGAGCGGGGACGCGGGGTTGGGGGACGGGGCGCTGAACGCTCTGCTCAAGGTGCGTTGCGACTTTGCCAGTTTGCTCTTTACGTGCGTGCTTGCTGAATGCTGTGTTCAAGGTGGGGGTGTGTACTCAGTTTTTTTTTTTTTTTTTTTTTTTTTTTTTATCCTCCGGCGGATTGGTAAAAATAAAGCTTAAGCTCACCACACTTCCACGTTCCCAATTTCGTGTCGTGTGTCAATTTAGCCCAGTTGGGCACGTTGACCCGACCTGACCCCCGAGAGGGGCAGTAGTCGAATGACCATAGACCCTCGCATCCCTGCAATGTCGGGACGGAGCACGAGGGGTTGTCACCAACCACGCCGACATTGCTTGTACGAAGCGCGAAGCGCCGTGGGGTGTTCGGCGAGCGGCGTGAAGGGTGGGCGGGGGGGGGGGGGAAGGGGTAAGGAGGAAGATGACATGGTGCCCCTCAGCTAGATATTTTGTAGTGGATGTTTCGGCCCTTAACCCCTTTTACTGCTGCCAAACTTGTCCTACACTAATCCCAAGTAGTTCGTCCCCTAAAACGTGGGTGCAGTTATGTAGTAAATAAAGGAGTTGAACGTGGTGTGCTGGTGGCTGCCGTGTGTACGGGTGACGGCCCAGACGATTGACGTGTGGCTCCCGGCGTGCTCAGCGCACGGGTCGATCCCGGCGGGCCCATCGACCCGCTTCTCCCACCCCCGCCCCCGCCTCACGCCCGCCTACAGACACAGATGCAATGAGGGCTGTATACAGAAGACGTTGGCGTTTCTTCGACAGAAACGTTCGAAGTATACTTGACTCTTAAACCTTACCCCTATATCCCTATCCCCGACCGCGTGGGAAATTTCTCGGAAAATGAACATGCAACGAGGAAGTTTGTGTAGAGTATCAACCATTTCGTCGACGCTGGAACAAGTTTGTGCATTTGCAATCATTCTTTCTGCTGCTTTTTTTTACTCGTCTTTTTTTTTTTTTTTTTTTTTTTTTTTTTTCCAACGTTTAGCGTTTTGCCTCTTTGGTATGTGTATGCTGCTCCATTTTTGTGTCTTTTGTGGTACGTGTTTTTTGTTTTGTTCTTATTTTTTGTGTTTGTGTTTTCAGATCTGCGAAGACTCGGCCGGGGAGCTCAACTCGGAGGAGCTCGGGCGGCCGCTGAACCAGCTGGTGCCGATGCTGCTGGCGCTTTTCGCGCACCCGAAAGACTCCTTCCGCGTTAGCGCCCTCAAGTGCATGAACAGCCTCATCTCACTGTCACCACAAGCGCTGCTGGTCAACATGGATGCGTACCTAGAGGTAGGGAGGACGGGGGCGGGCGTGCTGGCTGGCTGGCTGGCTGGCTGGCTGGCTGGCTCGTTCTTTTCTGTTTTCTGGTCAGAGTGAATGTGGGGGGGGGGGGGGGGGGGGGGGGGGGGGGAGGGGTGTTCGTTGAAAGGACCCACCTGTTGAGCTATTGAAGTCGCGAGGGAAGTACCCCTGTTGAGGTATTTAAGGTACGAAGGAACTGCCTCGTTGGGCTACTTAGGTCAGGTGGCTAAATGGCGCAACCGGTAGTTCGTTCTACGGCGAAACACGGGGGGTGACTCGAGCGCGCTTTTTGTTTTTTTGTTTTCTGTTTCGTTTTTAATAGTTTCTTTTCTGTGCGTGTGCAGCGCGCGTTTCCGGGCAATGATGTTGATGATTGTATGGGCGTTTTTGTTGGGAGGGGGGAGGGGGCCCCTTTAGGGGTCGATGTGCAGTGTTTCGGGAGGGGCTTATGTAATAAGTAGAAGTCACGATGGACCCAAAAAGCAGGTAACCCTCTATGTTTTGGTGTTCTGATTACAATGTTTCCCCCGTAAAACTACAGCCTATGTTCGGGGATGGGAGGGCTTCGTCGGCAAGTCAGCAACCCTTGAAAAAAAACCTTTTTTTTTTTTAACGGTTCTCTATATTGCGAGAGATGTAAAGTCGTCTGTCCCTTGATTTGAGGTTGTGGACGGGAAGCGCCACCATCGGCGAGGGAGATCACACCCGGCTTTGCCCATTTTGCTCGATTTTGGCCGCTTTGCTATTTTTTTTTCCCCCAGTTTTTGCTCAATTTGCCCCCACACGCTGCCCGCTTTCCAACCTTTTTTTTTGCCCATTTAGCTCATTTTGTGTTATTTGTTCATTTCGCAGGAATCGCCCGCGCTTGCTCACTTTGCCGGCTTTCTCGAATTTGCCGAATTTGCCCGTTTGCCCCCGTTGGCCCTTGTTTTTCCGTGTTTCCGTGCGTGACCGTTTTTCATCAGGGGCTGTCCAAGCTTGCTTCAGACCCGTGCGCATCCGCCCGAAGAGGCGTTTGCGAGGCCATGGTCCTACTCGTGGAGGTGAGTAGCAATCGACCGACGGGCCGACCGACCGACCGACCGACCTTTCAGCCCTAGCCTACCCTGTCCTGTCCTGTCCTGCCCTGCCCTGTCCGGTTTCGTTGGTGTTGATGTTATCGTGAACGTTAGCGTCAGCGTTTTCTCCCCCTCCGCCTGGATACCACACCCTTTGCCCCCCCCCCTCGATGTTGTCATAACGCCTCGTGTTTTTTTTCGTCGCTTCCGTCTCCGTCTCGACGGATCGGTCCCGTTACCGGTCTGTGTCGGGGTGTTTCCCCCCCGGATTTTGTCTCGTTATGTCCCGGCATTTTGCCACGGTTTTATGCCCCATCTTTACGGCGCAGGTGGACATCTATTATCTGCTGCCACGGATGCAGGGGATCTGTGAGTTTATGCTGGCGGCGCAGCAAGACCCAGACCCGGAGGTGAGATCTCCCCCCCCCCCCCCCCCAGAAAACCAATCAATTAATTCGACGCTGTCATCCATACGCAAGAAAGTCCGCCTCACGAGCGGTTTTTGGTAGGATGCAGCTAGCTCATCCTTACTTGCGACTCGCCGAACACCTCACGTTTTGCTTCGCGCTTGATGCAAGCATGCCTGCCTGTTCGACGGAATCCCGGCATCGTAGGGATGCGAGGGTCCATGGTCGTACGACTACAGCGCCGTGCACGACATGAGTACACCCCCCCTCCCCCCGCAGAGTAGGCCACCGGAGCATTCAGTGGCCGTTCTAGGATCCTGTTAATAGCTAAAGGGTATGGTTTGTGTTGGCTTGGCTCGGCTTGAGGTCGTGGTTGGGTGGTTTGGGTTGAGTTGGGTTGATTTGGGGTGTTTTTGGGGGAGTTGGGGGTCGGGTGAGTTAGGCCCGGGTTGGTTAGAGCTGTGTGCATTTCGAGTTTAACTGCTCGCACGGCTCGTCTTGGGGAACAGACAACTTGGAATTTGAGGGGACTAAAAGTTGATACGCACCGGGCATATGCAATTCCTCGGTCGATTTAAATATGGAAGGAAAACTTATCGCATCCCGAGGAGGATGCGACCGGAATAGGAGGGTCGTGCCCCTATACGACCGGAGTAGGAGGGTCGTGCCCCTATACGACCGGAGTAGGAGGGTCGTGCCCCTGTACGACCGGAATAGGAGGGTCGTGCCCCTATACGACCGGAATAGGAGGGTCGTGGCCCTGTATTCTTGATACATAACGGTATATTCTAGATGAATAGTATCATACCAAATATGTCTTCATACGATTATTACACAAGGCAGGAAATCAGATTTTCGCTTCGGCCGCCAAGCGTGTCTAATCTTTTGCCCCACAGATGTAATCGCATTATTACGGGGGACCATAGTAAATGTGACCAAATATTGTTGGCAAAATTAGGGAAATATATAGGTTTTTGGGTGTAGCGTAGGTCCTATTTACTATGGTCCCCCGCAATAGTGTCATGTGCTAAAATGATGGCTTGGGGTGATATTACGCCCACTTCTGACGACGCCAAACTCGTGCTTTGTATATTATACGTATGAACACGCGCTACAGCAGTGAGGGGGGCTATGTATACCGTTCAAGAGAGTTCGTTTTGAGAGAAAGCACGAGATGCAAAGAGAGGTCAAAGTTGTTGCGTGGCACACACGACCTGCACTCCCGTTTTTGGTAAGACAAACCACTTGAAATTAGTGTGGGATCATTTTATTTACGGTGTGTTCTACCAGGTGTACACCTGGTATTATTGTAGAGGCTCGTACTTTGAGAGAGGTTAACTTCACAATGCACTCCCCCCCCCTGTCTTGAACCGTAGCCCCCAACACTATTACGGAGGGCCATAGTAAATAGGACCAAATATTGTTCGTAAAAAAATAGGGAAATATATAGGTTATTATGTGTACCATAGGTCCTATTTACCATGGTCCCCCGTAATCCCACAACGTTAACCCTTTTGGAACTTTAGAGGGCGAAAATTGACGACCAAAACAGACGATTTACAGCAAACGGCCGCTGCGTGATCGCGGGATGATACAATGGTTGGTGTACGAGTTTTCAATGCAATAAGTCGCACGGCACGGGGGCAAATATGACCCTACCCGTATTGTTGAGTGCTCCCGCTGCTGGTAGGGGGCTGGTGACAAAAAATAAACTAAATTTTCGCTGGTTTGGGTTGCTTTGTATTTGTATTGCTGTACAGCAGTGGAACGGTATACTTAAGCTGCTGTGCCTGGTGTTTAATAAGAGTGCTCGTACGCGTGTACATTAATAAAAAAAAAAAGAAAGAAAACAGCTGTGAGATGGAGGATTTTGGTCGAAACTGATCTTCGTAAGCTGTGTGAGATTACTTCGATCGCGCTATTTCGTGTGCCCGAAGACGGAAAATAAATAATTCTCTCTATTTCCAGTACGAAATAATTAAATTGAAATTGGGGTCAATTTATTTAATTGTTTTGGTCAGATAGCATTTCCGAATCGAAAAATAAATAATTACCGAAAGGTTCCTCGAAGATTTTATATATATATATATATTATATTGTAGTGGTAAGTACGTAGAATGATGTTTGTTGGGCGGGACTTTTTTTTTTTTTTTTCGAGGTTACGAACACAGTTTTTTTTTTTGGTTTTCAAGCGTATCCATTGTCATAGTTTTTTGCCCCATAACGCGAGGAAATCGAGCCCGCTCTTGTCGGAATGAGTCTGACTACTCTCGAGAAGGTACCCAGATTAGTTTCCCGCTTCTCGAGAAGCCGCAGTCGCGAGAATTTCGGACTATCAATATGTACGAGTCTCATTTTCCAATTTTCTTGCTAGAAAAAAAAAAGTTGATCAAACAGAGTGCCCCAATTTTGTTCAACTGCCACTTTTCTGACAAGACTATTGAAATGATACTGCTGTAGTCCGAAAAATCTCGCAAACGCGACCCTCGAGAAGCGGGAAACCAATCCCCTGGGTACCTACCTCTCCCGAGAGTACGAGTAGTCAGACTCATTGCGCCATGAGCCGGGTCTATTTCCTCGCTTCACGGGGCAAAAACTATTACGGGGGACCGTAGTAAATAGGACCTACGGTACACACAAAAACCTATATATTTACCTATTTTTACCAACAATATTTGGTCATATTTACTATGGTCCGCCGTAATAGATCGAAAGGAAAACAACTCCTGTTTGCCACCTCAACAAAAAAAAAAAGTCCTGCATAACAAACGGCCTGCTGTCGATGAGAGTACTTGATAGAAGGAAAAAGGCAAAGAGAAAAAAAAACGCGAAGAATAAATGATGGAGTTCGACTGAGTGTACAAAATATCGAAATTAAAAAAATGGGCCCCATGGCTAACCCCTCGTCGGTCGTCCGTATGTACGAACGCGGATTTTATTACATGCCCACCGCCACACGGTCGGAGTGATATTTTTTGTGTATAGGTATATACGAGTACGAGTACAGGGAAAGAATTGGCTGGGCCCTTCTATAGTAGTAAAAAAATTAGGAAGTGGGTATGAAGTGGGGGGTATAGCTCAGGGGTAGAGTGTTCGCTTCGCATGCGAAATGTCTGGGGTTCAAATCCCCATACCTCCACTTTTTTTTTTTTTCTCTCGTAACTTTTTTTTTTTCTTCACGTTTTCTCTTTTCCGCTTATGTCCGGGTCCGTTTTTCTTTTCTTTTTTTCGATTTTGCTTCTCGAGATCTTTTTTGTCAAGTCCCTTTTACGCCAACTACTATGGTAAAAAATATGTATGGGCTCTAGGAACTGATTTCTAGGCACAATATATACCCGTTGTGCTCGGCTGGACAGCAAAAAACACCGATACCCTCCTCAAGAACCGCCTGCATAACTCCGATTGCTTTTTTCGCGCACACACATCTCTTTTTTTTCAGGGTCCCAAATTGTTTTAGGGCGCAAACAATCACGAGAAAGGTCTTGTTCGTCAGGCTGGGGCAAAAAACACAAGGATGTTTTGCTATTTTTTAATTAAAAATCACGATGTCCCGGGAACGAGCAAAACATGGACTAACAATAAAAAAGTCGACGACTCTGGAGAAACGGAAAACTACTCCAGAAAGCTCTCGGAAAACTCCAAGGAGCATCCTGAGGCATCCACCGGTGTTTTTGACTGCTGTGCCGCCGAGTGTAAACGCGTATTCTTGGCCTACAAACTCTTTTCCTGGAGCCCAAAATATTTTTCCGAAGTACGTAGTTGGCCTTAGTCTTTGCAGTCTAATATATTACGGTTCTGTGTTTTGTACCGATTGGCTGCTATGCGGCTATGCTATTGTTTTTTCAAAAATATTAACACGTAAAAGCAGTACGAACATACAATATGAATAGTATTTATAGTAGCTACTATCAATATAAATTAGTATTGCAGCATTAGTATATGAGACTTGTACGTGTACATTCTAGGTTTGACCAGCGGGTACATCTCCAAAAAATAAGTGACGACACGCCATTTTTTTTTTTCCATAGTCCCAGACAGGGGTGTACGCATACTAAAACCAGGTAAACGTACTTCTCGGGAAAAAAAAATCTCAGGTTTGTTATTCGTCCAGATATCTGACCATTTTCTGATTCGTTTATCATTCTGACCTCGGGAAGGGTTCGTTTTCTTTCTTTTTTTTCGTGCACGGACACATGTCATACGCACCAGGTAAAAACCTGGTATACCGGTATTGCACGGACACATGTCATACGCACCAGGTAAAAACCTGGTACGTATACCGGTATTGCTCTCGCGGGTGTGTGTGTGTTTTTCCTGCTGCCCCACTAGTTGTTGTGATGATTATTTCCCGGGTCTTGCTTGACTAACTCGGGGGTACTTTTTGTTGGAATATGTTGTTCTGACTCACTGAGACACGTTTCTTTACTTTGTAAGGTAAAAACATGTATCGTGCCGGGTACCTGCTGTGTTTTTCGTCTGCCTTTTATAGAAAACACGAAATTCATGTTTTGAGTATGATACCCGTTCAGCAATGCTATATGTGTAGCTCAATGTCGCCCTTAAGGCCCTGATTTTTTTCGTTGCTTGCCATGACTGAAAAAAGAAACTTGAAAATCTTACCGGGTGCAGGTACCGGTACTTTGTCTCTACTTTTTAGCTGCGTAGAAACCCCTGCAAAAGTATAAACCCTGTACAAACCATACTGTTGACATTAATAGTATACTTTGTATTTCCACATACTTGCGCGCGCTCGCTCTGTCGACTATTTGCCATCACTGACTAAAGGGAGAATGGGAACGATATTGAGGGCATGATAAAAGAGTCAGCAAAACGAACAACGAACGGCAGTAGTGATATACGTGTGCTAACAATATATATATATAAAGGCCGCCACTTTGTACTTTATTATGTACTGGTACCTGGTACTGATATTACAACTCGCTATACGTCAGGTTCATGAACGCATTAACGAAAACAAAGCAAAGCGGAATACGAAGCGGTTTGATAACTCTCAACACTCAACTTTATTTAAATCTCTGTGACGAAAACATAATGAAAGCAGGTTTCCACAGAGGCGGGTGACTTCTGGATGGCCTACTGCGACCGGGGAGAGGGGTTGGGCGTCCTGGTTGCCATCTTGCCAAGGTGATGATGTAATCGACGATCGAAAACCTGTGTCGCGTTGTGTCGATTCGGGGGCGCTATGATATATGCTCTTTCGGTATGTTTGTTTTCTGTTTCCTGCACTGCTGTACTACTTCGTAGAGGGCTTATGGCTGTTTTCTTTACGGTTTTATGTTTTTCTCATTTCTTACCTGGTATATGTTGCGAGGTACTGTACTTACAGCTGAGTTTTTTTTTTTTTTTTTTGCTCAATAATATGTACCAGGTACCTGGTATTTCCTTTTTTTTCGTTCGTTGCATCTTCTATTTTTTGTGTCCCTTTTTATTCTTCCTGCAGTCGATACCTGCATAATATTTATTCGTCATAGCCAGCGGCGGTATCTAATTATATAATAAGCGGAACATCGTCCAAAATGTTCCACGGAGCAAAAAAAAAAGCTAAAAATAGCGCTGATTTCATCAAGTCTAATTTTTCGGAGCAGCGCATTGTTTTAAAGAGCGGAGAGCACCGCGCACGCTTTAGAAAGGTCTGGCCCGGCAGCCCAAAGGGCAGAGCACCTACTGAAGCATATGCTACTAATATGAGCAGATGATATCAAACCCTATCAGAACTGCACGCTCTCTCTCTCTCTAGAGTTCTCTCCTGTACATAGTATCAAAGGGTGTAGTTCCAGTAGTTCCAACCTTCGCTCCCAAGTTTGGAACCATCTGCTTGGATGTCGGTCTTTCTATGGGGTTCTTCCAATAGTATTGCAGACCGTATTGGACGTGGGGTTGTGTGGAATCGATTTATATTACTCTGTCAGTTTCCTGTAGGTGATCTGTCGATCGCTCTTTCGCCGATCGCAAATCCTCGGAAATGTTCTCGAAGCACAGAAACTAGCGAGCAATCCTTGGATAATATGCAATCACGGTACAGCACAGAAATGCAGGGCAGGTGGTCTATTTTTTTGGCCTGCCTTGCTCCTGTTCTCGCGAGTTGGGCCGATTTTTTTTTTTTAGTGAAAGCGGCCTCGATGCAAAAGCCCCCAGACATTCCCTTCTTATGTGCCCACCTCTTCAACGCCAATGTCTCCTCCGCCCCTCCTCCAAGACCCTCTCCTCCCTAACTTTATCCCCTCACCCCGCCGACTCCCCCTTAATTCTAGGCCTTTTTACGATGTACAAACCTTCGTCGATAACGCGTGTGGACGCCCACCCTCCAAGACAGTTTCCTCCCTTACTTTAACCCCCCTCCCCCCCCTGCTGCTCCGTCTCGAAAGGGATGCGTGGTCAATGGTCGAACGACTTGAAAGCGAGCAAACCAATGAGCACGCCCCACTCCTCCTCCCCCCTCGTCGCCCTCAATCCCCCGCCTTCTTGCAATGTGCGATACACCCTCGGCCGATATCGCGCGCGGGAACAAAACATATATATTCCCACGACACCACGCGCAGGTTGATACCGGTGCTGGTGGGGTGCACGGTGTACTCGCAAGACCAGATAGCGGAGTTCGAGTCGCTGCCGAAGGTGGACGAGCATATTCCGGACGCCCCCGAGGACATCCGCCCGATGTTCCACCGCGCCAAGAGCGGGGGTAAGGGAGCGAAACGACACGCATCATGGGTTCATTTTGGCCTTATTGCACTACTTTTGGTGCAAAGTGGTGGTCAGTTTTTTTGTTTTCTTCTTTTTTTTCTTTCCTTGTTCCTCTCCAATGCCATTTATTATGTTCGCCCTCATTTTCTCTCTCCATCCTAGGGTAGTAGCTATACGGGGGGCCATAATAATCAGGACCAAATAGTGTTGGTAAAAATAGGGAAATCGTATAGGTTTTTGCCTGTACCGTAGGTCCTATTTACTATGACCCCCCGCAATAGTACAGCAGTAGCTCAGACCCGGGGTCACATGGTACGCAATTTTTCATCCCCCGTCCCCGCTAAGGTTCGTGCCTTGCGTTTTTTATCGCGGGAGAGAAGACCGCAGCCCTTTCTTACCCTCGTCGACTCGCGTCGAATTTTTCTAGGTGGCGGGGGGGGGGGGGGGGGGGTGAGGAGCGAAGCCGCGTCAAGGATGATTTTTATCCTATAGTACTAGTTTTTGTGTATTCATAGAGGGGCGGTCAGTCAAGGGGGTCAAACCACGGTCTCGTACGAGCGTCTTTGGTGAGGGGGAGGGCGGTTGGTTGGTCAGTGCGTTGGTCTGGTTTGGTTTGGTTCGGTGTGGTTGGTTAGGTTTTTTCGTTGGCTAGGTAGGTTGGTTGGTGTGATTGAGTGGTACCACTGTGTGTGTGCTTTTTTTAGGACCGTGTAGGCATGAATATGGAGACCAAGCGGTCCTTATGTTTACGCCTGGAGTGGTGGTTTTTTTTTTCGGGGGGGGGGGGGGTTTGCTGCTGTTTTGTTGTGTGCGGTGTACGGCAGGTGGTGACGGTGGGGGTGAGGAGGGTCCTTGTTCGGTTGATTGGCTTGTTTTTCATCGCTGTTGATCGGTTGGTTGGTTTGTTGAATGGTAACTTGGTGGGTTGGTTGGTCGCTTGGTTGTTTCTTTTATGGTAAATTGGTTGGTGCGTGGGTTGGTCGGTGGGTTTGTCGATTGGTTGATTGGTTGTTTTTTTTAGCAAGTGGTTGGTTGGTTGGCTGTGTTTTGTGATTGGTCTGTTGATCGGCTGTTTGTTTGGTTGGTGTATTCTTGGTTGGTCCGTTGGTTAGTTGGTGATCGTCGATTACCGTATGTCGAACCGTGTTGAGCGCCCGTCTATAAAAGATGACTGACGATTAGCTTCGTTCCATACTCTGGTCGTTTGGCGCAACTCCTTCGAATCCGTCGAGCTGACAACCGGACGCGCAAATGGGTACACGGCGGGCGGGGGGGGGGGGGGGCGAGGGAGGAGGCACTGACCTAAGTACTGTAAAGACGCAAATCATGCTAAGGTGTAGCGTGTGGGCTGGGTAGTAGGTGTCGCTCGGTCCTGCTGGGACCAACCAAGCCTCTTCATGTCCCACTCGCGCCCCACCCACCTAATCCTGTGTTTTCGTTTTTTTTCCTTGCCCCCCCCCCCCCTCCCTCACCCCCCTCCCACTCCTATCCCCCCCCCCCCCACACACACACACACACCTCACTCGCACCAACACCCGGTTACTTTCCCTCACACCCACTTCAACCCCTATACCCCTCAACCCCCAACCTTTACCGGTCATCTGGTACCCAAAAGGTTGCAGCGGAAGCGGGCGACGACGACGACGACGACGACAGCGACGTGGACGGGGTCGCGGAGTGGAACCTTCGCAAGTGCGCCGCCGCAGCGCTGGACAACCTCTCCTCGACCTTCGGGGCGGAACACGTGCTTCCGGCGCTGCTGCCCGCCTTAGAGGTGAGTCTGCCTGTCCGTCGGTCGAATCGTATTTGTCGATTGGGTCAATGGGTCGGTCGGTGAGGTGGTGGTCCGTTTGTCGATATGGTCGGTTCGTCAGCCGGTTAGTATTGTCCGTTCGTCAAAAGTCGATGTGGCCCATTCGTCGGTCGATGTAACCCGTTTGTCGGTCGATGTAACCCGTTCGTCGGTCAATATGTATGTTCCGTTTGTTCGTCTGTTTACGTTGACCGTTCGTCGGTCAATATGGTCCGTTCGTCGATCGATATGGTTGATTCGTCGGTCGAATACGGTCGGTTCGTCGGTCAATGTGTGTGGTCCGTTCGTCGGTCAATATGGCATGTCCGTCGGTCAATAAAGTCGATTCGTCCGTCGATATAGTCCGTGGTTCGTCTATGTTTTTTTTTTTTTTTTTTTCATCATCACTTTTACTTTCCAGCCCACTCGTAGGAGTTTTTTACCCTCGACGATCTTCTGGACAAGCCGTGGTCACAGGTGTCGTCCCTTCTCCCCCCCGGTACGTGGCTTTAGTTTTTATCGCGCATAGGGTTCAGCATTCCCACTGCTCGTCGATTTTCATCGAATGTACAGCTAACTCACGCTCTCGCGCTTTCCGCTAATCAATTTTATTGTGCAAGAAAAAGTCCCTACGAGCATGCACTCGGTGAGACTCGAACTCACGAAATTGATCTTTATAGGCTCGCGGACCACCTACCAAGCCACCGGGGACGCCTATGTATATATGGATGATCCGCCGCGCAACATTGTATACAGCGATACCTAGTATGTGTGTACATTGTGAATTTATGTGATTTGGTGCACGACCGCTGCTTTAGGGAGGGGGCGGGGCGAGTCTGCCCGTCTGTCGGTCGACGATAATTATCCGTCGCCCAATATTGCAGGGCTTCATGTTTTCGTTCTGTAGTTACAGGTGCGCGACGAGGCTTTGTTTTTTTGTGTTTTTTTAGTTGTTTTCGTGTATTCGGATTGTCGTGAAGAACACAATTACCGCCAGATTTGTGTTTGCGGAAGAATTCCCCCCCCGCCGTCCCCGCCGTCCCCCCACCGTCCCTCGCCTTTCCTCCTCTTCCTTCTCCTGCTGGTGCTGCTGCTCACCACCCCCCCCCCCCCCCCCCCCCCCCCGCCTTCTGCTACTGTTGTGCTGCTGCTGCTGCTACCTGCCCCCCCTCTTGCTCCTCCTGCTGCCCCTGCCCCCCACTCCCACCCCTCGACCCCCTCCTGCCGCTTCTGCCTATGCCGCTCTTCCAGGAGCGGCTGGCGAGCACGGATGTGTGGCAGCGCGAGAGCGCGATGCTGGCACTCGGGGCCGCCTCCGAGGGCTGCCTGGAGGGCCTAGGCCCCCACCTCCCCGCCCTGTTCGGCTTCCTCGTGCAGCAGCAGGCGGCGGAGACGCCGCAGCTCAGGAGCATCTCCTGCTGGGTCCTCGGGCGATTCATGAGGTGGGTGGGTGTGTGGGTGGGTAGGCGGGTGAGGGAGTTGATGGGCGGTTTCATGTGAAGAACACACACATACCAACCACTCTGTCCCGAAATATAAGGTATGTTTGTCCCGCAGTATAAGGACCGTTTGTTCCGGAATATAAGGACCGTTTGTTCCGGAATATAAGGACCGTTTGTTCCGGAATATAAGGACCGTTTGTCCCGCAATATAAGGACCGTTTGTCCCGCAATATAAGGACCGTTTATCCCGCAATGTAAGGACCGTTTGTCCTGCAATGCAAGGACCGTTTGTCCTGCAATGCAAGGACCGTTTGTCCCGCAATGTAAGGACCGTTTGCCCCGAAATGTAAGGTCTCTTTGTCCCGAAATGTAAGGATCGTTTTCCCCGAAGTGTGAAGGACCGTTTTTTTTTTTTTTTCCAAAGTATAAGGTATGCTTATCCCGAAATATAAGGACCGTTTGTCCCGAAATGTAAGGACCGTTTGTCCCGAAATATAAGGACCGTTTGTCCCGAAATGTAAGGACCGTTTGTCTCGGAATACAAAGACCGTTTGCCCCGAAATGTAAACCGTTCGTCCCGTCAGTATAAAGATCTTTTTTCCCGAAATATAAGGACGTTTTTCCCGAAGTATCAGGACCGTTTGTCCCGCAATGTAAGGACCATTTGTCCTGAAGTACAAGGACCGTGACCCGAAAGTCCCGCAAGATAAGGACCGTTTATCCAAAAATCCCGAAATATAAGGACCATTTGTCCCGAAAGTCCCAAAATAGAAGGACCGTTTGTTGCGAAAGTCCCGAACTATATATGGACCGTTTGTCCCGAAAGTTGCCCCGAAAGTCCCGAATTATAACGACCGGTCGTTCCGAAAGTCCCCCATTATAAGGATCGTTTGTATTATATATGAAGATACACAAACGATCCTTATAATTCGTGACCGAGTAGCATACGCTAGACCCCTTTCGAGGGCGGTGAGCGTAAGCCGTGTTAGGCACATGCACACACCCCTCAAAAGGTACGGGACATGTTGAAGACTCGCATCGCACCCCGCTGACGTTTTCGCGACTTTCCGCCGCTGCTGCCGCTATCGCCGCTATCGCCGCTATCGCCGCTGCTGCCGCCGCCATTGCCATTCTTTGCCGCCCTCTCTTTCGCGGCGCGTTTCCTACGAATGGGGGGGGGGGGGGGGGGGGGGGGGGGGGGGGGGGTGCTGCAGGTGGATTGTGAGCCAGGAATCGGAGGATGTCTACCTTGTGCCGGCGCTTTCGGGATTGATGCAGCGAGTCCTCGACAGCAACAAGAAGGTTAGGATTTTCGTTGCTATTTGTTTTGGCCTTTCGCTCGGTCTGGCATTTCGTTTTGTGTCGCTCGTCTTCCGTGTTTTGTGTCCTCGGTGTTTTTTTTGTCGCTCGTGTTTCGCATAGCCCGTGTACCTGGCACTGATATACAGTATTAATAGTAGGAGTACAGGAAGTGGAGTTGTGTAACAATAGTGGAACAGAGTGGTAGTGGTAGTGGCAGTAGCAGTTGTAGTAGTCGTTGTACTGGTTCAATAGTGATACTGTAGTATTTTTAGCATTAGTAGTACTACTATTAATGGTGGTAGTGGTGGTGGTAGTAGTTGTAGTAGTAGTCGGAGTAGTAACTAGAAGTAGTAGTTGCAGCAGTAGTAGTACTGCTGCAGTATTATAGTAATAGTATTATTACTATTAATGGTGGTAGTAGTAGACTTATTATAGTAATACTAGTAGTGCAGTTGTAGTAGTAAGTAGTACTGTAGTAGTAGTGGTAGTAGTAATAGTAGTAGAAATAGTAGTAGTAGTAGTAGTAGTGGTAGTAGTAGTAGTAGTAGTAGTAGTAGTAGTAGTAGTAGCAGCAGTAGTAGTACTGCAGTAGTAATAGTAGTACTACTATTACTATTAATGGTGGTAGTGGTGGTGATAGTAGTAGTAGTAGTAGTAGTGCAGCTGTAGTAGTAAGTAGTAGTAGTACAGTTGTACAGTAGTAGTAGCAGTAGTAGGTAGTAGTAGTGGTAGTAGTAGTAGTAGTAGTACAGTTGTCGTAGCAGTAGTTGTAGTGGTAAGTAGTAGTAGCAGTAGTAGTAGTGGTAGTAGTATGTATTAATCGTATCAAACAGTCCTCACGTTTCCGGCATGGTGGTAGTAGTACTGCAGTACGTGTAGTGTAGAAGGATTAGTAGTAGTAGTAGTTGTTGTTGTTGCTGTAGCAATTAGACGCGAGTCGACGAGGGAAGAAAGGGCTGAAGTCTCTCTATCGCGATAAAAATGCAAGGCACGAACCATAGTGGGGAAGAGGGAGGAAAGCCTGCTATGTATGTCTATGTGACCCTGGATCTGGGTTCCAACGGCTTGGGAGGGAAAGAGGAAATAAGAGCGAGGATAATAATGGGAAGCAAAAAAATGAGCAGTTGTAGCAACAGCAGCAGTAGCAGGAAGTGGGTTTCCGCCAATACAACCGTACAGGAGCAAACGAACGGTCAACGGGCGACGTGGTCGGGTAGCTGTAGCGGCGCGCTTGAACGCTATCCACCTGTAGCCGTGTGATCGACTTGGGTGTCTGCGAGGGAAGGGAGGGGGCGGGGCCTGGACGACACGGAGCTTTGCGCGCTCGGTCATCTGGCCCCGGTTTGGAAGGGGGAGGGTACCAGGAATAGTGTTGGATATAGCACATCGAAAGTTCAGAGATGTCGAATAATCGAATTATCGAGTCTTTCGATAAATCGTGTCGAACGTGCTTTGCCGATATCGAAATCGTCTTGATTACGATTTTTTTTTTTTTGTTTATCGGTATCGTGTCGAACTCGATCACGATATCCGATATCGATATCCAACACTAACCAGGAGTGTTGATTAATATTGTAATGTGTTTTTTTTTGTTTTCCTGGTTTTCACCGGGTAGATTATTTTTTTTTCCGTTTTTTGAGCTTGTAGTTCGGTGTCTGAAGGGGTAATTTTTTTTTTTTTTCCATCTTCTTTTTGTGTGACGTGGAGTTTTTGGAAGTTAGAAAGTAAGGATCGTGTCTGTTTCAATGTGTTACTCTATATACACTTTCTATAACGTGGTGCCTAGTGTTTTGCCATGCTTATTTTATTCGTTCGTTCCTCTCGTACTAATAGTTCATTTTTTTATCATGTTTTGTGCGCGGGATTTTGTTGGTGACGTTCCGTTTTGTCAGGTCCAGGAAGCGGCTTGCTCTGCCCTATCCGTGATGGAGGAGGAAGTCGGCTACGGGCTGCAAGCCTACCTCGACCCGATCCTCAGGCAAGCGCTCGCTCCATTTTAACGAAGCGTTACGTAAGAGACATCGCGTTGTTTTTTTCGTTTTTTTTTTTTCCCGAGTTAATACCAGGTATTATATAGGTGCGTACTTTTTGTTTAGTTTCAGCCACGTCACATATCACACGTGAATGTAGTGTTAGTGCTGCTATATATATATATCTGCGCGCAACGATATTTACGTTTCAACAAGACTAACGAAAACGACAAAACTAAACAGCCGCAACAAGAGCGACGATCACAACGGAAGCAAGAGCAACAACCACGACTAACAACAGCTGCTGTCTTTTCACGGCTCGTATGATGCGGCGCCTCGACATTTTTTTTTTGCCCGAACCGCGGCTCCGCCTACCCACACCCAACCCACCGGTCTACCCACCGGTCTACCCACCCACACTCACACCCACCCCACCCTGCCGTCACCACCACTGCGGTGTTGGTTCAGGTGCTTTGCATCGGCGTTGGTGAAGTTCCAGACTCGGAGCCTGATCGTGCTCTACGACACTGTGGGGACCCTCGCAGACAACGGGGGGAGCTGTCTCGCGCAGCCTGCGCTTTTGGCGGTGCTTATGCCTCCTCTCATGCAGAGGTGGAACCAGGTGTGTATGTATACACGTATATATAATATAACATATATATATTTATACATTATGAGCAACGCCTTTTAGGGGTGGTGGCTTGGTTTCCGGGCTCTCACGTATATATAATATAATATATATATATTATGAGCAACACCTTTTAGGGGTGGTGGCTTGCTTTCCGGGCTCCTCTCACACGGAGAAGCTCAGTGTCTCATTCGAAAAATGAACTTGGAAAGAGTTCGGTTTGTTGGTGCAAAACCCGACCGACATTCTTATTCACTATGTTCTGAAACAAAAGACTGATGAAGCACCAGGTACCTTTCTTGCCCAAAATACAAAAGGACAGGTTGTATGTTGATAATTTGTAGATGTAGATATATACGGTGGTATCATACTAACTTTTTTATTTATTTATTTTTCATTATTTTTTATCCTCCGGCGGATTTGTAAAAATAAAGCTTAAGCTCACCACACTTCCACGTTCAAATTTCGTGTCGTGTGTCAATTTGACCCATGTTATAGCTCCCGTTGCAACATCAGAACAGGCTGCTGATACCGCTGGCGCTTGGGCACGTTGACCCGACCTGACACCCCCGAGAGGGGCAGGTGCGGTGAGAGATTGCCAACCCGAGCTGTGGGACTCGCGCGAGCTCACCCACTGATAAAAGCTTAGGCTACGAGGCCTTCCCGCCGGTCATACCGACCGGTAGTTTGCTCACTTCGGGGACTCAACCGGTCAGAAAAAAAAAATGACCCCGAAAAGTGCGATCCATATCATTTGGGATGACTCGTGTGTGGGTGGTGTCTGTCGCTTGTACAATGAGCAGTGTGCCTCTGTTTCGTTGCTTGCTGTGCCTTAACGAGCCGTACGCACGTACTACGTGCGCACACACGCCCCCCCGTCCTTTGATACTTGTGGTGCAAAGGTCGCCGACGATGACCGCACGCTCCTGCCGGCGCTGGAGTGCCTAGCTTCTATTGTCATCGCTGTAGGGGGAGCACTAGAGGTAAGTAGGAACGCCCGGGGGCGGGGGGGGGGGGGGGGGGGGGGGGGGGGGGGGGGGGGGGGGGGGGGGGGGGGGGCGAGCACTCTTTGTCATGCGTGACCGTAGTCGTGTGACCGTTGACCCTCGCATCCTTGCAATGCCGGGACGGAGCACGTCGGGTTTTCACAGGCCAGGCAGACATTGCCTGTGCCAAGAGCGAAGCGCCATGAGGTGTCTCGCGATGAATGGTGACCTGCATCCTGCTAAAAACCGCCTGTGAGGCGGGCACTCGGCCACCTTGTGCTTATTTCCTTGCACGTGGATGGCAGCGTCGAATGGGGGGGGCGTCATTAGTTAAGGCTCTGTATGGACCTTGACCCCAAGCGTCGATAAATTGATGAAAATATGCTTGATTTTGAATCCTAAATCTAAATAACCCAACCGCCTGGGAAATTTCTCTGGGAAAATTATGGAAAAATGAAGATACAATGAGGAGTTACTATTACTAACATGAGTATGGGCTGTCAAAAAAGCTGTGAGTTATAGATGATTAGGCGTTAGTTGGCTGGCATTATAGTTGGTTGCAGCGATGCCGACTCCCCGACTTTTTGGGTTTCCTTGTTTATGGAAGGCTTCTTTGCTACGGGTTGCGCATTCGCCCGTAAGACCACTCGCTCAGAAAATAGGGAGAGAGAGAGACCTGAGGTCTCTGCTGCATCTGACGGCGCATCAAAAACCCGTCTCGCCATCGACGGCCCCGGCGCGCCGATGGCAGTGCCGCCGAAGAAGAGCCCGTTGAGGTTTTGTTTTACGCTGTATTCTGTCTGTGCACATGAAAGCAATTAGCGCCAGCCGGCTGGTCAACCAAAGCAATCAGCTGGCTGGCGCAAACCAGCCGGCAAGTCCACCCAGCACACCGACCTTGCTACCAACCGGTTTTGTCGAATCTGTGCCCAGAGGCACATAGCACCTACTGCACTACAACAGCAGTGGCCCCTCTATAGTGCCGGTATGTATGTACGCGCCAGCCAACAATACCGGCAGTATAAGCGGCAATCGGCACTAATTGCTCCGCACGCCACCACGCTGGCGATTTCGGCCAAGCGATTCCACAGGCATTCGTAGCGGGCAACCCCCGGCACTAGAGAGGGACCACTACCGTACTGCTGTAGCTGGCGTTTTTGTGCTTTGGTTGGCTTGACCTCGACGCGGTGCCCCCTGTTTGAGCTGCGATAGTGGTGGGTACTACCGACGGCAAGCTGTGTATACGAGGTCAGTTTGGGAGGCTCAGGTTTATGTGGGGTCAGGTCGGCGTGGGACAAGGTGGCCAGGCGGGAGCAGGGGTGTTTAGAAGCAGAGTTCAGGTGTACGTACGTAGTACCGGGTATATAACCTACAGCAGTCTATGGCCGTCTGAGGGTACGAGCTTATTCGACCCCACGTAAGCACCTTTTTTCTCGAAAACATACGAAAACAATTATTATATATTCTGCAATATGATAAGACCACCGTGATTACTTTCGTCGGTGCATGTATGTCGACCTTAGCGGGGTATCATTTCTCGGATACCTGGTACATAATCCTCCCCCCCCCCCCCCCCCGGTTTATGGCTATACCATTACGGCCATCCATGACAATGGGGTAGACCCCCCCCCCGCCCTAATAAGACAATGCATGATAATGAGTGCACCCCCCCCCCCCCCCCCCCCCCCCCCCCGGTTGGGTTGGCGTCGGTTGGCAACGACACTGTAAAACATGCCGCTCACTACGTGAGCCAGACATCCAGGGTACCGTTTTTTTTTTTTTTTTTTTTTTTTTTTTTTTTGGTGGTCGCCCACAGCTGGTTGTCGAGTGAGATCATTTGTGCGAGGTAAAGAACCTTTACTCTGCACAAGGGAGTTGATCGTATCACGTAGTGTTCAAGGTAAGGCACCCAAGAGGCAGTTACATAGTACTCCCATTGCTGTCTCTGGAAGTGACCACACCGGAAATTAAACTAACTCATTGAAGCTGTCATCCATATGCAAGTTCACCTCACAAGCGGTTCTTAGTAGGATGCAGCTCACCCTTCGTGCGACTCGCCGGACACCTCACGGCGCTTCGCGCTTGGTGCAAGCGATGTCTGCCTGGTCGGTGAAAACCCGACATGCTCCGTCCCGGCATTGTAGGGATGCGAGGGTCTATGGTCATACGACTACGGCCATGCATGAGATCGTGTACATCTCTCCTATCGAGTACACCCCCCCCCCCCCCCCCCCCCCCCACCCTCCCGCTTACCGCCTCCCCTCCTCCACCTCCTCGCCGGCCGCTTTTTTCCGTGCTCTTGGTCGTTTTTGTTGGTACCCCCCCCCCCCCCCCGCCCTCCCGCTTACCGCCTCCCCTCCTCCACCCCCTCGCCGGCCGCTCTTCCGTGTTCTTGGTCGTTTTTGTTGGTACCCCCCCCCCCCCCCCCCCGCTTTGTGTTCCAGGCGTACATCCAGCCCATCTTTAAGCGATGCGTGAAGTTGATAGAGGACACCCTGGTTGGACACGCTGCGGCCGACCAGCCGGGGTACCAGGTCCGTCGACGTTCAGTTTTTTGGAAGGTTGTAGCTGATAATGTAGGAGTACGCAGGGAGTCGATCGGAGATTTTGATGCCCTCGATACGAGAATATTGTGTCCCGAATTTTTCGCAAAACACTTACAGCCTTCGTGATGGATAAGCTCCGGTCGAGGTGCGCTTATGCCGGTGCATGGTTGTCGTAGCGCTCACGTCCTACCGCTGATTTGGCCACGAAACGTGACAAGTACTTACGCTTTTGATGTTGCGACAGCCGCCGCCGACCGACAGCAATAGCATCGTAAAGTTATGCCACCAACCAACCTCCTACCCGTCCCCGTCCCCCGGTGAAAACCCGACCTGCTCCGTCTCGGCGTTGTATGAATGCGAGGGTCTGTGGTCATACGACTACGGCCATACATGACGTGAATACACCCCCTCCCCTTCCCTCCTATCCCCAACCCCACCACCTCCGCCATCGCCACTCCCGATTCCCCGCCCCCTCCCACCTACCCACCCATCCACCCCCCACGCACGCCCTCCCCTCCTTCCCGCGTGTTTGCCCCGTTCGTTGTGGCGCTGCCCTCCGTTTTCTCAGGTGGAGCCTCCGGAGAAGGAGTTCATGGTGTGCGCGCTGGATTTGCTGAGCGGGATGTCGGAGGGGTTAGGGTCGGGTTTCGAGCCGCTCATGGCCTCGAGCAATCTCTTGCAGCTGCTCTTGCAGGTCCGTGGTCTTAATATTAATGGTATATAGCACGACTCTGGACGATATTGTAAAGACCGTTTACACATTAACAAGAAGGCCAAGCGGTTATTATAATTCGGGCCAAATGAGGATTATGTGTTCGGCCAGAGTGGTGACATACAGTGACCGTGTTTTTTTTTTTCAGTGGTAATTGTTTTTTTTTTTTTCGTCTTTTGCCTGTCTTTGATCTGTCTTGCGTTTTTTTTTTTGTCTGTTTTGTAATCTTCCATTTGCCTGTCTTTTTTTGTTTTTTTGTGTGTGTGTGTGTGTTTTTTTTTTTTTTTGTATTCTTGTGTTTTGTCTTGTTCTTGTTGACTTTTTTTTTTTTTTTGTGCGTTTTCGTACGTACCTGGCTGATAGTACACCTGGTACGTCGTACTATTGTATACTGGTCCGGTACAATGCTTCATTCTGGGGTCCTTCTGTTGTTGGTTGTGGTGGCGGTATTCTTGTCTTTCGTTTTGGTGCCTTTTCGTGTTCCAGGTATATACATGGTGGTATGGTTCGGTTCAGTGTTTTCAGTCTCTTTGTATTTTGTTTTGCTTATTTATTGCTGTTCCGCGCCGATGGAAGAACAAAACAGCACTTGTCCAACTTGTCAGAAATAAAACCGGAGGGAGACTCGTCTTTATTTCTCCTAACACGTATATGAGAACCCCACCTGCTCTGCCTCAGAAGGGCTGCCGTATACATACGACAAATTCGTCATGTCCCCTCGCTTTCTACACCATATGAATGTGTGTTCGTACCAGTCGCCTGTTGTCAGATATTTTTGTAATTTTTCCTTTTTCCGGTCTTTGATTCGTTTCTGGAGCCTACACGTACTGCTTACACATGCCAACACCTGGTGATAAATACCTGGTATACTCCGTACACAAATACGCGTACCTCATACCAGGTGTATACCTGCCACGTATATATTCCTGGTAGCAAAGTGGTACCTTGGCGTCCTCCAACAAATACCTGCTACCTGGTATCATATCGAATACCTCGCACCAGGTGCCTGGTATTCGATACTTGGTACGTGGTAACGACTGCCTGAGGGCGTGTCTTGACCCCCCCCAGAGAGCATGGGAACGAGCGGAACGGAACGAGGCTGTTCGTGGTCATTGGTTCCGTGCCTGTGTAAAAAAACGTGTTTGGGTCCATGCAGAATCCTGGGCCTCGCCAGCCGAATCAGTGCGAACGGTATATTTTGCACATGCCTAGAGCACATTGGTGTCCACATCCATCTTCGGTAGTGTCCATCTACATCAAATAAGATCCTATATGTTCCCGTTCGGTCGGGCCGTTCGGTCCTCCCAAACAAGAAAAAGGGGTGCAACACTTCTTATTCCTCTTCCTAGATATACAGTTTTTCTCGGGCTGCACTGAATCTATTTTCTTCTCCCACAACCCAATCAGCATCAATCCATGCAGCCAATAAAATTCCATCCGGTTCGTTCCCATGCTCTCTGGGGGGGTTAAGACACACCCTGATGCCAGGTGCCTGGAAACAAATACCGGGTACGTACTTATGGTACACCTGACGGCGGGGGGTTTTCCCACGTAATTCGAGACTATATTCGAGACTATTGGAACTAGTCCTAACCCTAAGCCAACCAGACCCAGCCAACCATTGGTTATCTTTACCCCCTCGCTGTCTTGTACGCAGTGTACCTCAACTATTTTCTCGAATCAGCAGTGGTGAGCTCTGGTACTGTCCTGTGTCCTGATAACAAAATACCGGTTCTTGGTGTACTACTATTCATACTTGTGTATATGGACATATGGACGTGTTCTACTGCAACGGTTTCATTTTCGTTTTTAGTGCTCGTGCCCGGTACTACCACGGGGGACCATAGTTAATAGGACCTGCGATACACACAAACACTCATATATTTCCATATTTTTACTAACAGTATTTGGTCCTATTAACTATGCCCCCCCGTAATACTTGGGTTTTTTTTTTTTTTCGTCAAGGTTTTGCCGTGACGCCGATGATTTAAATTAACCAGTTGTTCTCTCGCTCTCGATTTGTTGTCGGTTTTCGTTCTCTTTTTCTCGTTTTCGTTTTCGTTTTCGTTTTGGTCCCTGTTTTCTTTTCGTTTCTGGTTATTTTTTCGTTTTTTTTTTTTTTTTTTTTTTTTTTTAATGTCTGCCGTGACCGTGACCGTGGATGACGCCGATTTTCCAACTTAGTGCTGCGGCGATGGGTCGGCCGAGGTGCGACAGTCCGCGTTTGCGGTGGTGGGAGAGCTGGCCAAGTCGTGCATGCCGCAGCTGCGCCAGGCGCTGCCTCAGGTGGGAGATGGTTCCTCATGGGTGGTGGTGATGGTATTGGTGTTGGTTATTTTGCTGCTGTTGGTGTTGGTGTTGGTGGTGGTGGTGGCGTTATTGCTGCTGCTGTTGTTGCTGCTGCTGTGTGTTGATGTCGTTGCCGAGTCCGCTGTGCTGCTGATGATGGTGGTAGGAGTACTGGTGATAGTAGTAGTAGTAGTAGTAGTAGTAGTAGTAGTAGTAGTAGTAGTAGTAGTAGCAGTAGTAGCAGTAGTAGTAGTAGTAGTAGTAGTAGTAGTAGTAGTAGTAGTAGTAGTAGTAGTAGTAGTAGTGGAAGTAGTAGTAGTAGTAGTAGTACAGTGGTAGTGGTAGTAGTAGTAGTAGTAGCAGTAGTAGTAGTAGTAGCAGTAGTAGTAGTAGTAGTAGTACAGTGGTAGTGGTAGTAGTAGTAGTAGTAGCAGTAGTAGTAGTAGTAGCAGTAGTAGTAGTAGTAGTAGTAGTAGTAGTAGTAGTAGTAGTAGTAGTTAGTAGTAGTAGTAGTAGTAGTACAGTGGTAGTAGTAGTAGTAGTAGTAGTAGTAGTAAAGTAGTATTACTGTAGTAAAGTAGTAGTACTGTAGTAAAGTAGTAGTACTGTAGTAAAGTAGTAGTAGTAGTAGTAAAGTAGTAGTACTGTAGTAAAGTAGTAGTAGTAGTAGTAGTACAATGGTAGTGGTAGTAGTAGTAGTAGTAGTAGCAGCAGCAGTAATACTTCTAATAATAGTAGTACTATTAATAGTACTACAATACTACTGCTGTTATTTGTACGAGCAGTACGAGGGAACACAGCTATCAGAACCAAATAAGGCATTTTAAACTTCAAAGATAGGAGGAAACATGTTTTTTTGGTCCATCGTGGTCCGATTTCTACGGGCCCCGGTATTTGCAGTCGTTAATTTTAGTAGTATTAGTTTTAATAGGAGCAGTAGTGACGTAATAGAAGTAGTGGTGGTATTGGTTGAGGATATTTCATATCGCTCCCCCTCCCCGCCCCATCTAAGCCCCCCCCCCCCCCCCCCCCCCCCCCCATCCAGGGTACCGTTTTTTTTTTTTTTTTTTTTTTTTTTTTTTTTCGGCGGTCGCCCACAACTGGTTGTCGAGTCAGATCATTTGTGCGAAGTAAAGAACCTTTACTCAGCACAAGGAATTATCGTATCACGTAGTGCTCAAGGTAAGGCACCCAAGAGGCAGTTACATAGTACTTCCATTGCTGTCTCTGGAAGTGGCCACACCGGAATTTGAACTAACTCATTGAAGCTGTCATCCATATGCAAGAAAGTCCGCCTCACAAGCGGTTCTTAGTAGGATGCAGCTCACCCTTCATGCGACTCGCCGGACACCTCACGGCGCTTCGCGCTTGGTGCAAGCAATGTCTGCCTGGTCGGTGAAAACCCGACATGCTCCGTCCCGGCATTGTAGGGATGCGAGGGTCTATGGTCATACGACTACGGCCATGCATGAGATCGAGTACATCTCTCCTATCGAGTACACCCCCCCCCCCCCCCCCCCCCCTCCCCCCCCCCCCCCCCCCCCCCCCCCCCCCCCCCGCCAACCCCTCCCCTCGCCCCGCGCTCCGTGTTTATGTAGTTCTTGGAGCTGCTCGTGCGAAATCTGTCTGGCGCCATAGAGCTGCTGTACGTGTGCAACAACGCCAGCTGGGCCATAGGCGAGATCGCCAACGCTGTCGAGAAAGAGGTGGGTCGATGTTTGTTTTTTTTTTGCTTTCGATTGCGTTCTTCTCTTATTCGTTCTGTTTCTGTTCTGTTTCTTTTCGAGACGAAACGGAAGGGGCGGGCGTCTCCGAGCAGCGTGGAGCGGAGGCTCCCTTCAGAACTGCACCCTCCAGAAACAAGTGTCTTACTCTAATTTCAAGTAGTTTGCCCCCGCAGCGGGAGTGCAGTCATAAAAGGAATTAGCCCCTTTGTAGGGCTGCAGACCCGTTTTGTGGGCAAATTACTTAGAAATTGAGTGGTGCGTCCCCAAGAAGACGGAGCTGCAGTCCTATCATGGTTGAGACAAGTCTGCCACCCGCATATGGGGCGCTAAACCGGCGCCATCGACCGGTCCGGCAAACAAAAAAAAAATAAAAGTTTTGATTAAAAACGAAAAATGGTAAATGATGCGGGGGGGGGGGGGGGGGGGGGGGGGGCTCTGATTCGCTCCGGAAAGGAAAAAACATCGAAAAACATCAGCCCGATGTTGTCGCCTCTGAAGGTGTGCAACCGTGTGTTGCGGTTGGTGTTGGTATTATTTGGCGTTATTTGGTTGGTGCTGATGTTGGGGGGGCGGCGGTTTTGTTAGTGCTGGTGTTGGTGTTGGTGTTGGTGATGTTGTTGTCTTGCCGTGTTTTACTTTTTTGATGTTGCTCGCTCGCCGTTCTCCGTTCCTGTACACCCGTAACACCCATCCCACCCCGTCCTTGTCGTCGTCGTCGTCGTCTCTCTCAGGTGATTGCGCCGTGGGTGCCGGGAATCATGTCCCGGTTGGTGGACATCATCAGCAAGAAGACCACCGACCCCAAGCTCGTCGAAAACGTCTCGATCACCATAGGACGCTTGGGCTTGGCGTGCCCGGAGGTGCTGGCTCCAGACCTGCAAAGGTCAGCGCCCCCCCCCTCTCGTGCGACGCGCCCAACACCTCGCGGCGCTAAGCGCTTGGTGCAAGCAGTGTCTGCCCGCTCGGTGAAAACCCGACGTGCTCCGTCCCGGCGTTGTAAGGATGCCAGGGTCTATGGTCACACGACTGTGGCCATGCGTGACTGAGCCCCGCCCCACCCCCCCCCCCCCACCCCCTCCGCCGTTGATCGTATCACGCAGTGAGTAGATGGTAAGGCCCCAACGAGGCAGTTACGTAGCAAATCCATTGCTCTCCCTGGAAGTGGCCACAGCAGAAAATATCAGTACGTTGACGCTGTCATCCATATGCAAGAAAATTCGCCTCACAAGCGTTTTTTTTTGTAGGATGCAGCTTACCCTTCATGCGACTCGCCCAACAAAAACCTCACGGCGCTTCGCGCTTGGTGCAAGCAATGTCTGCCTGGTCGGTGAAAACCCGACGTGATCTGTCCTGGCGTTGTAGGGATGCGAGGGTCTACGGTCATACGACTACGGCCATGCATGAGATCGACTAGATGCCCCCCCCCCCCCCCCCCCCCCCCCCCCCCCCCCCCCCCCCCCCCCCCCCCCCCCCCCCCCCCCCCCCCCCCCCCCCCCCCCCCCCCCCCCCCCCCCCCCCCCCCCCCTCCCCCCCCCCCCCCCCCACCTGATAGAAATATAGGTTGGGTTGGCGTCGGTTGGCGACGACGCTGTAAAACACGCCTCTCACTGCGTAAGCTAGACAGTCAGGGTACCTTTTTTTTTTTTTCTTTTTTTTTTGGCGGTTACCACGGCTGGCGGTCAAAGATCATTTGTGCGGGGAGAACCTTCACTCCGCACAAGGGGGATGATCGTATCACGTAGTGTGTATATGGTGAGGCACCCAAAAGGCAGTTGCATAGTAACCCCATTGCTGTCTCTGGAAGTGGCCACACCAGACACTAAATCAATTCATTGATGCTGTCATCCATGTGCAATAATCCGCCTCTAAAGCGGTTCTTATTTAGATGCAGCTCACCCTTCATGCGACTCGCCGGACACCTCACGGCGCTGCGCGCTTGGTACAAGCAATGTCTGTCTGGTTGATGAAAACCGGACGTGCTCCGTCCCGGCATTGTAGGGATGCGAGGGCCTATGGTCATTATGACTACGGCCATGCACGATAATGAGTACACCCCCCCTCCCATTGGCATTCTTGCTGTGACCCGAGATACTGGCTCTAGACGTACCGACATTGGCCTCTCCACGAGATGGGCCTCCTCCCCTCCCCCCCCCCCCCCCCCCCCCCTGTACCCCCCCCCCCCCCCCCCCCCCCCCCCCCCCCCCTCCTTCCTCCCACCCCCCCCCCCCCCCCCCCCCCCCCCCCCCCCCCCCCCCCCCCCCCCCCCCCCCCCAATCCCCCCAAAATACCCCCTCCCGCCTCCCGCCCTCCCCCTCCCCCCCTACAGTTGGCATGCTTAGCGTGCCCCTGAGATGCTGGTTCTAGACCGGCACAGGTCGCGATCCCCTTCCTCTCCAGGGTGCCCCCGGCCCTGACCCTTTGCGTGGTCGGAGGTGATGGCTCCCAAAGCCACCTCACGGCGCTACGCGCTTGGTGCAAGCAATGTCTGCCTGGGCGGGTGAAAACCCGACATGCTCCGTCCCGACATTGTAGGGATGCGAGGGTCTATGGTCGTACGACTACAGCCATGCATATGATCGAGTACATCTCTCCTATCGAGTACACACCCCCCCCCCCCCCCCGACTCCCGGCGCCACCCAACCAACACACCGAAATCGAAAACCGAAACCGAAACCTAAACGGCAGCAACGACGAATGCAAATACAAGCATACCAGGTATGTACTACGAAACCGAAACAGCCGCAAACCGATTTTTCCAAAAAGAAAAACTATTGATAGAAACAGTTCTAAAACTATATATCATGTACGTAAGAATCAATCCCAAAACCTTTTCCAAACTGCCGGCGCGAAATTTCAACCCCGATCCTGCGCAACGCGTAGGTTCTGCGGCGAGTGGTGCGAAGGTCTCGGGATGGTGCGAGACCTGCACGAGAAGGAGGCGGCGTTCAGAGGGCTCTGCCTCGTCATACAACAAAACCCCGACGGCGTCCTCAACGTGAGTTGTTGAATGCCTTTACCTGGTAGGGGGCTCTCGCTATGCAGAAAAATCGCTCTACTGTTACACGGGGGTCCGTAGTTAACGGGATCAATTTTTTGTTGGTAAAAATAGGTAAATATGACGGGACCAAATTTTGTTGGTAAAAATAGGTAAAATATATAGTTTTTTTTGTATATCATAGGTCCTGTTGACTATGGACCCCCGTAATATTAATGGCGGGCGTTTTTACAACCACTATGTTACGTGATTATTACTATACTGTTGGGGGGGGCCATGGTAAATAGGACCAAATTTTGTTGGTAAAAATAGGGAAATATCCAGGTTTTTGTGCGTACCGTATTAAAATAGGTCCTATTATTTACTATGGTCCTCCGCAGCAGTGGTCCGCTTTGTAACCACCATGTCCCTCAATGTAAGGACGGTTTGTATGGTAATATTTGATATTAATGGTTGTTATATTCGGGGACATGGCGGTATTTTGTTTTAACCCTTGTGGGACAGCAGTCACGTTTTGGGGACAAACCACTCTAATTCTAAGTAGTTTGTCTCCAACACGGGACTGTGGTCCTAAAGGTATGCGTCAGCTGTGAGTGGGACCGGTTGGATGGTTGATGGTTGCGTTCATAGCTCTGCAAGCTGTGTGATACGAGTGTACGTAGGCTGCGCGCGTGTTGTTTGTAGTCCACGTAAAATGTTTGCAGCCGTGCGTGGTCAGCTGTGTGTACTTTTGATAGTGGAAGCAGGCGGGCGTTGCAAAAAAAAAAAAAAAAAACGGAATAAAATAGTTCGTTAAGAAAGTGATGACTATGTAAAAAAATAAAAATGAAACAAAATCCGCACACACTCTTCCCCCCCTTTCGCCTAGATGTTGCCTCTTTTGATGAAGTTTTGGCAGATTGCCCAACCCGCACAGCATCCTCAACGTTGAGGCAGACGTTGACATTGGCATGGATTTTGATGTTGCTTACGGTACGTACCATCGTTTTCTACGTTTCCAGATACCCCACCCTCACACCCCCCTCCCTTCCCTGCTGCACGTAGACGTGGGCTTTCGGCCGTGTGATTTTGCTGCTTCTGCTACTGCTGCTGTACTACATTTTTGTTCCTGGTGTATGACACTGCACTATCAATACTACTACCACACTCTTGCTGCGACTACTACAACTACTGCTGTAGCACTACTCCGGCTTATACTTTTTCTCCAACTTCTTCTGCTGCCAGTGCTGCAGCCGCTCCTCCCGCCCAAATCAACTACGGCCGTTATACCGTATGGCATGACCCGTATCAATAAATTCAACTCTCCCCCTCTTGTGCATGAATGCCAACCTCAAAAAAATTGTGCATTTCGCTGTTCCTGCTGCTGCTGCTGCTGCTGCTGCTACTTATGCTGCTGCTGATGCTGCTGCTGCCGCTGATGCTGCCGCCCGCCGCCACTTGTTTGCCCGCCTTCATTGCTTGCTCGTCTCTTCTGGCGCGTTCGCCATTGCCTTCTGACCTTATCGACGGGTTCGCAATCGAAAAGGCTTTTGGCAGCTTGTGCAGGTCCATCGGGTCGTGGCACGACCCGAACCCGGAGGTGAGACCGCCGCAAGATCTCGCCGACGCCTTCAGGCACATCCTGCAGGTAAAGCGGTCCTCACGATAATGAACACCTCGCACAGGTCACCGATCCCCACTACGGGAACCCTACTTGCGCACCGACCGTGGAAACTAAAAACCCTGCACACCCTTTCTATTACGGGGGACCGTAGTAAATAGGACCAAATATTGTTAGTAAAAAGGTAAATATATATAGATTTTTGTGTGTACCGTAGGTCCTGTTTACTATGGCCCCCCGTAGTAGTATTTTTGCTGGTTTTAATGTATTTTTCGTTTTGCTATGGCCATTGGGTGAAGACCCCCTTCGATTTTTGACGGATTGGGTCGGGGGACGGGATCAGGATGCTGGTGGGGCCCTGCCGGCGGCTTATGATGTAGCCAAGTTCAGTTGGGAGGGCCCAGGTCCGGGTGGGATTAGGTCGGGGTTTGGGACCAGGGTACCAAAAGCGACATCCGGGTGCAGGTGTTTTTTTTTTTTTTTTGTTTTTCTCGTCATCACTTTCACTTTCCAACTTAATTCGTAGGAGGTTTTACCCTCAGCGATCTTGTGGACGAGCCGTGGTCACAGGTGTCGTCCCTTATTCCCCGCCCCCCCTATATATATATATATTATATATGGGTTGGGTTGGCGTCGGTTGGCAACGACACTGTAAAACATGCCGCTCACTACGTGAGCTAGACATCCAGGGTACCGTTTTTTTTTTTTCTTTTTTTTTCTTTTTGGCGGTCGCCCACAGCTGGTCGTCGAGTTAGATCATTTGTGCGAGGTAAAGAACCTTTACTCTGCGCAAGGGAATTGATCGTGTCACGTAGTGTTCAAGGTAAGGCACCCAAGAGGCAGTTACATAGTACGCCCATTGCTGTCTCTGGAAGTGGCCACACCAGAAATTAAAGTAACCCATTGAAGCTGTCATCCATATGCAAGTCCGCCTCACAAGCGGTTCTTAGTTGGATGCAGCTCACCCTTCATGCGACTCGCCGGACACCTCACGGCGCTTCGCGCTTGGTGCAAGCAATGTCTGCCTGGTCGGTGAAAACCCGACATGCTCCGTCCCGGCATTGTAGGGATGCGATGGTCTATGGTCATACGACTACGGCCATGCATGAGATCGAGTACATCTCTCCTATCGAGTACCCCCCCCCCCCCCCCCCCCCCCCCCCCCGGTACGTGCCTTCTTTTTTGTCGCGGATAGGGTTCAGCATACCCACTGCTCGTCGATTTTCATCGACTGTTGCTAACTTACGCTCTCGCGCTTTCATGAGCATAATTTGCCCACATGGTACGCAGTTAGGGCTCGTCGATATTTCGGGGCAGATTGATTCCTGATGCTGTATGATCTGTATGATCTAGCTCGTGTTGCCGGGTGGGAGCCGTACAATGAGCATGATCTATGTGCAGTAGGACATGTTTGCTGGGTAGGTGAAGATCCTGCACAGCACAATCACGATGGCAGGTTGAGCTTTAGGTGATGTGCAGCAGATCATGATCTGTTCGATGTGGGAATAGGTCCATGACTAGGTGACCCTTTTAGCACCGCGGTCCCGCTTTGGGGACAAACTACTTAAAATTAGGGTGTTTCCACCCCCCCCCCCCCCCCCCTCAAACGGGACTGCTATTCTAATAGGATTCGTACCACGTTCTGCTGTACCGTACGCATGGACCTACTGTGCTGCGCATCCTGCGACTGCGGTCTTTCACGATAGCCCTATTGCTACTGCTGTGTCGCACTATTACGGGGGACCATAGTAAATGGCACCAAATATTGTTAGTATTAATAGGGAAATATATAGGTTTTTGTGTGTACCGTATGTCCTATTTACTGTGGTCCTCCGTATTACTTCACCAATAAACTTACTTTGCTGGCAAGAGTTTCTGTGGGTTACGAATGAACCTATTTGTGCTGGGGAGGGGCTGTGAAGCCCTTGTGCTGCACCGGGTTGGGTTGGGTTGCGCTGTGCTGTGCTGCACGTTGGGTTGAATTGGCTTGGATTGGCTTGGATTTTCCCTTCGGATCCGCTCCCCGCTTCTTCTCCGCCTTCTAATTCCCTCCTGCCCCCCCCCCCCCCTCTCCGTCCCGGCATTGTAGGGATGTGAGGGTCTATGGTCATACGACTACGGCCATGCATGAGATCGAGTAAATCTATCCTATCGAGTACACCCCCCTCCCCGCCTCCCTCTCCCCTTCATCTCTTAACCCCCCCCCCCCCCTCCACATGGAGGAGTTTGATACAATGAATAGCAGCGAGAAAACGATCGCTATCCTAGGAGATAGATGGTGGCCACAGGAGGCCAAACAGGAAGGGGATAAGATTAGCAAAAAGTTTATATGTAATATATGGAAACAACGTAATGAGCGCCCAATTGTTGGAGGTGTCTCTATTAGGAGTAGGAACGGTGCTCCGTCTCGAAAGGGATGCGTGGTCAATGGTCAAATGACTAAGGCAAGCAACAAATGAGTACGCCCCCTCCACCTTTTAATACTGTAGTCCCCCCTCCCCCTCCCCTCCACGCTCCCGTCCCCTCTGTTCTTCTCCAGTCGTTCAAAACGCGGGCAGGTGACCGCTGGTCGGAAGTGGTCCGAAGAGAGGTGGCCCAGGACCTGCACGAGTACCTCGTGGCCACGTACCATCTGCGATGATGTTTAATATCGTCGACCTCCTATCGTGATGAGCCGTGGTGATGGTGGCGGTGGTGGTGGTTACTATTGACGACCCCCAATAGTAATGAGCTGCGATGATGCTGGTGGTGAATAATGAGGGTGGTTTCGACGATGATGGTCTTGATGATGAGGTTGAGGTTGAGCTGCGATGATGATGATGATGAGCTGTGATGATTGGGATCGACCTCTGATGACGAATAGTGGTGGAGTGATTGCCTTCCGGTCAGGAGGATGATGTTGACGACTGGAGCGATCCTACGATGGTTGTCGGTGATCCTCTGATCATAGCGGTTGCGACGAAGGTCCGATCATCATGCTGGGCTGCGGTCATGGCGGTAATGAACGTCCGCTCATCATGGTTAGCTGTGATCGTGCCCGTGACGGTCCTCGAATGATGGTGGTGGTGATGATCGGGTGATCGTGGTGATCCTTGGATGGTGGTCGTGGTAATCCCCCCAAGGGCGATGGTGATGATGAGCCTTCAATGGCGAGCTTCTTATTCTCTTCTTGGTGTTGTTCGAGGGGTAGCTAAAAAAGATTCGAGACGTCTCGGGGGCAACAGGCCCTTGAACGTTTTTGCCCTTCCCTTCCCTTGCCGCCCGCCCCCCCCAGTATCCTAGCTCTGCGTAATTATTCCCCCGGCACGTATGTTTTCAACGCTCGGGTGAGACGTGTCACGACGGCTTCAATGATTCATTATGGGGGGGGGGGGTTGCTTGGCGGCGGAGGCAGTAGGCGGGGGGGGGGGGATTTCACGCTGATTCGTTGGGGGGGGGCGAGGGGGGGGGCATGCTGATTGGTGCGGGGGGGTCTTGGTGTTGTTGGAAAACCAGGAAGAGGAACGAATCGCGGTGGTATTAATAGACGCAATCGGCTGTATCGCGCAAAAAATAACGCGAAATGGCGATGAGGACGACGTTTGGAGTTTGCAGTTTGAATTGGGCGTTAAGCGTCTGTCCTCTGAGCGTTTGGCGTTCGTTCCTCGATCAGAGTTCCTTCCTCGAGTTGAACAGCGTTACTTGTTGTTGTGTAACACCCTCTCGATGGGGACCGTCTCTTGATGGTGTAAAAGAGCCGACGGCGAATGCCGTGTCTCTCAATGTATTCGCCGTCGATGTTAGCCCACTGCTGTGTGCGCTGCTTGCTATCCACCAACTACCTACCCACTCCTTCTCCTTCTCCCACTCCTGCCCCCCCTACTCCTCCGAGCTTGGTTGGGGTGAGACTCGTTTTGTGAAGAAGCCCTGGCTTTGTGGGGGGATTTTGCGAGTTCTGAGTCTGCGAGAGTCGAGTCTGCGAGGTTCGAGCGGTTGCCTCCACACGCGCAGTGCTTGCGTTTTGTATTCTGTGACGATGCGACATGGTTCGCCCGATACCGTGTGCTTGGTTTGTCTCTTGATGTATGATCCGCTACGCTTTTTTGCAATCCGAGACGTTGGTTAGGAATGTGGAGGCGGGGGGCGGAGGGGGGTTGGGGGGTGGTGGGAGCATGGAAGGGGGAGGGGGGGGTACTCATGTCATGCATGGCAGTGGTCGCAGGACCGTAGACTCTCGCGTCCCTGCAATTTCGGGACGGAGCACATCGGGTTTTTACCAAGGGATGGGGAGGGGGAGTGGTTGAGGTGGTTTGGGGGGGGGGGGGGAGAGTGGTTGGGGTGGGGCTGGGAGAGAGGCTGATCAAAGCGAGACCAGCGGCATCTATCTTTCGTTTTGTGAGTGGTTTGTTGTGGGAAGAGAAAAGGGTGGTGCGTGGGGGCCCCGCTTGCGTTGCAGGGGGGGGCGCTGCATTAGATCGTACGGTAAAAAACGGGAATTAGGTGGGTAGGTAGGTGGGTAGGGTAGGTGAGTATGGGATTCGTGAATTTGTGATATTGCGTGTCGACCGACCGACCAAGCCACCCCTCGCCCCCCCCCCCCGTTCTCGGTTCTTTAACGAGTCACTCGGGTCAGGGTCATGTTTATTTTTTTTTGCCAGGGCCTCGCAGGTGGGGCATAGATGGTGTTGAAGGGGGGTAGCGGTAGGTTGGGTTTGTTTTTGGTGGAGGTGGTGGTGGTTGGGATTGGTGAGGATAGGAGGAGGAGTGGCTTAATGGGGGTGGGGTGGTTGGTGATGGTGGTGGTGGGGTGGTGAGGGGTGGTGGGGGTTTGCGCGGGGGGGGGGGTTGGGCGAATGCGAGCCATTGGCGACGCTGCCGGTATTCGGATTAGGTAGACTTGGCGAGTAGGAAGGAAGATAGGACCACACCTCGCTAAGTGCGTGTGTGTGTCTCTCGTTCCTGGTGTGTTGTGGGAGTTACGAAGCGCAGTCAGTGGGGGTTGAGATGCGCCGCGTTTTCTCGAACATACATGCGTGTTAGTTGCGGTTCGGGAAGAAGTGCGGTGGTATATGCCTCGAGGGGTTTCACTGAGGTCGGTCCAGACGCGTCTGTATTTTTTATTCGTAGAAGTTACTGGTGGGGGGGCTCGGGGTGGGGTTGGAGGGCTTGGGTTTGGGCGGGGGGGGGGGGGCAGCCTCTGAAGTACGACTGAAGGGCGCGAAAGGCCTCTTCCCTCGTATGAGATAGCACTTTGGTAGAAGGGGGGGGGGGGGGGGGGGTGTTTTATTGTGTGGCCTTTTGTCCTTTCGTGAAGGCCGTGGTGGGTTAGGTCGTGGTGCGAATGTTGGGTCGAGAAGTGCACGTCCTGTCTCGTATGATTCCCTTCTGGTGGAAATGCGACGGTACGAGTGGCGGGCGTGGGGTTACGCGCGGGGGGGGGGGGATTGCTGGAGCAAGTTTGGCTTGGTAGTGTCGCAAGAGGAGCAAGACGATGATGTCGCGACAGCTCGGTGCAACTCCACGCACTGATTTTGTTTTTGGTAATTTTGGGGCGGGCTGACGGTGGTGTCTGTCTGTCTGTCTGTCTGTCTGGTCCGTCGGCGGAAGCCCGAGTCATACGAGAGTGAGAGCGGGCTAGGGGGGAGGGGGGGGGAGTCGGAGAAGGGGAGAGGGCGGGGTACGGGGGGGGGTACGGGGGGGGATTCCCTGTGCGACTGAATCTGAACCCCGAGGGTTTCGAAGCGCGGCGTGACCAGCTGTTGTTGGCAAAAGCCGAAAACGAGTGTGTGTAGGAAAAGGAGAGGCAAGGAAAGGCGAAAGAAGAGCGACAGAAGCCCCGACAACAACAGCAAAGTGACAGCGACGCCTGATCGGTTGTTCGTGCGGCTAGGCATTTATTTGCCTGAAAAAAAAAAGAAAAAAAAACTCCTACATGCGTGGAGGGGAGAATTTTTACATGTGTAGTGCGATGGTTGACATCATGGACACTTTGAAAGGGATTGTGTTTTGGGGGGGGGGGGGGAGGGTCAGTTATTTTTAGCGCGTTTTTTGTGAGTCTGCGTGACGTAACATGGTGGTGTTGGGGGGCCGGGGGGGGTTGGGGATTGTTGAGATACCGCGGATAGTGTCGGGAGCGGGGACAGGGGGGGGGGGGGGGGGGAGCTTGCTCCTTGATAGGCTGAAACGGACGGGCTCATTGATCCCAAGAACAGGCGACTAGCGCTTTTTGCTTCACTGTATGTCGTTGTTATCCGACTATGGATTGGTTGGTTGATGGTCTTGTAATTTATTTTTGGAATATTAGGTTGTTTGGCGGGTTGGTTGGTGGGGTGGTCAGTGGGGTGGCCGGTAGGGTGATTGGTTGGTTGGTTGGTAAGTTGGTACGGCTGATGTTGGCAGTCAGTAGTAGAAGTAGCAATGATTGTGCTGGTGTAGTTTTTTTTTTTCTTTCGTTTCTTGTGAAGTTGACTGGACGCCATTTTTTTCTCCCCTTAATCGATGGTGTTTGCTGCTGGCTGCTGTTGTAGCGGCTCTAGAACTCTTACTCCAGTACGTGTAGTCCCGTATCTGCTGTATAACTGTGTGTAGAGCAGCATTTTTTGGGTTTTTTTTACGATCGCAAGAATTGAAACTACAATAGTGGACCAGCGACACATGCATAAAGCTCGATAGGTAAGTAGGTAGGTACCAGGTAGTTAGGTATAGATGGGGTGGTTAAGTACCGTCGGTCGCGAAGACCGTGCATTACATTGTTGCGCCAATGATTGGGCCTCAAAGTAGCCGTGGCTGTTGGGTCGCGATGATGGTGCCTTACTTTTTTTTTTTGCGCCTTGAGTCTTGCCCTGTCCACCGTCGTCTATAGCTCTTTCTGTCTCCTGCGCGCGTTAGGGAGAAAAGAGGTGGTTCAGTCAAGCGCCTGCGGTCGGGGGTATTATTTGCCGCTGCTGCTACTACTGCTGCTGCTGCTGCTTTTGCTGCGTCTGTTGCCGCTGTTGCTGCTACGGCCGCTGCGCCAGCGGCTGCTGCTGCGGCTGCTGCTGCTGCTGTGGATACTCTTGCTGCTGTTGTGCTGGGGAGAGCGAGCCCACTCAAGATTTCGAATTAGCGGACGGGGTGCGGGGGGGGGGGGGGGGGGGGTGCCTAATATATATATATATATATATGGAGCCTGTCTGCCTCTCTGTTGCTTGCTTCTGCCGATACCTATGCTGCTTTGCCGTCGCGGGCTACATGTTGCCGCTCGTTACTCGTAGCTCAGCTGCGGGTGCGCTGCCGCGCTACGTTCAGTCTTCCCGTGGACGCAGACACACTCTCGAAGAGTGCAGCATATATACTTTGACGTGGAGCTATGGTGTAAGCGCTGAGGATCTCGGTGGGCGTTAGATTTTTGTTGCTGGTTAGTGTAGCAGCTGCTGCTTACGCTCACGCGGTTTTGATTTTGAATTGGTAACAGCAGCGCGGCGGCGTATGTTTTTCAAGCGGTTTTGATTTTTTGAGCTGTTATGAGGGCAATTATTATAGAACCCCCATCCAGCAGCAGTAGTAGTAGTACTTCTCGCGGCGCTGAACTATATGAGAAGGGACAGAGTATCTGTTTCTTGGGGTGGGGAAGGTGCCATTGTACTGTACCGTACCGTATGTACCGTACAGTTACGGCATTATGCAGGGGATAATAATGGGGTTGTGCGTAGAAGTTTGTGCATTTATTTTTTAGGCGTCAAATTAAAAAATGTGAGGACTGATGGATGGATGGATGGATGGATGGATGGATGATGGATGAATGGTATGAATGCTTGGGTTCGAGCCGTATGATATTACATTATTATACGAGTAGCGCTCCACTCCGTTTGTCCGTGGTTGGATGATAAAAAAACTACTACGCGATACGCTGTTGTACCAGGTATTTTATGTAGTAGTGATAGTAGTATGATAGTAGTAGGAGTAGCAGTAGTCGTAGGTTGACACGACGTGTCGACGTTTTTCATTGTTTTGTGGACTGCCATGTAGTACCGGGTAACCTTGAGAAAAAAGTGTGTTACATCGCCTCTAACCTGGCTTTATGACCCGCTACAAGGGAGCAGTTGTTGATTCATGGCGCTTCTACAGCAGTGGCGGAGCAAATCACTGAAACCAGCAGATTAGTGCCGCCGTAGAATCTTTTCATGATGTATGATCGATGCATGCACTCAACGCTATGCATGTTCCAGCTCTCTTTTATGCATCTCTCGGAGTGTCTCGTACTCATACGTACCGTTTTCTTCGCCTACAAATAGCCGCGTTCTTGAGCTGGGTAAACAGTACCATAGACGGTCGATGTTATCTCCATCCCGTAGCCGATTGAGCTAAAATTCAATGTCTTAACACATGGCGTCGTCAGCAGAACTCTCCTAAGGCCGTTCACACACACACCCCCTGCGCCGTTCCGGGGGGTACTCGATTTCATGCATGCCCGTAGTCGTATGATCATAGACCCTTGCATCCCTACAATGCCGGGACGGAGCACGTCGGGTTTCCACCGACCAGGCAGACATTGCATCCATCCAGCGCGAAGCGCCATGGGGTATTCGGCGAGTCGCATGAAGAGTGAGCTGCATCCTACGAAGAACCTCTTGTGAGGCGGACTTGCACATGGATGACAACTTCAATGAGTTCATTTATTTTCCGGTGTGGCCACTTCCAGAGACAGCAATGGGAGTACGATGTAACTGCCTCGTGGGTGCCTTACGATAAACCCCACGTGATGCGATCATTCCCCTTGTAGGGAGCAAAGGTTCTCCACTGCGCACAAACGATCTATAACTCGATCGCCAGCTGTGGCCGACCGCCAAAAAAAAAAAAAAAAGTCGGGGGGAGGGGGGGGGGGGGTGTACTCGATAGGAGAGATGTACTCGATCTCATGCATGGCCGTAGTCGTATGACCATAGACCCTCGCATCCCTACAATGCCGGGGAGGGGGGGGGGGGGGGGTTATCGACATTATGCATGTCCGTAGTCGTATGACCATAGACCCTCGCGAATCCTACAACGCCGGGACGGGGCACGTCGGGTGTTCACCGACCAGGCAGACATTGCACGCATCAAGCGCCGTGAGGTTGTTCGTCAAGTTGCATGAAGGGCGAGCTACATCCTTCGAAGAACCGCTTGTGAGGTGGACTTGCACATACATACATGGATGATAGCTTCAATGAGGTGGTTTATTTCCCGGTGTGGCCTTTTCCTTTCGGGGAGGGGGTGTACTCGATATCATGCATGGCCGTAGTCGTATGACCGTAGACCCTCGCATCCCTACAATGCCGGGACGGAGCACGTCGGGTTTTTACCGACCAGGCAGACATTGCTTGCACCAAGCGCGAAGCGCCGCGCGGAGTCCGGCAAGTCGCATGAAGGGTGAGCTGCATCCTACTAAAGACCCTTTTTGAGTCGGATTTTTCTTGCGTGTGGATGACAGCTTCAATGAATTTCCTTTCGGGGGGGGGGGAGTACTCAATTATTGCTTGCCTTAGTCATTTGACCATTGACCACGCATCCCTTTCGAGACGGAGCACCGTTCCTACTCCTAGTAGAGACCTCCAACAGTTGGGCGCTCATTGTAAAAACGCTTTGCCACTATTAATAGTTTCCCCTTCCTGTTTAGCCGCCTGTGGCCACACCATCTCGTCGTCTTCTCTATCATTGAAGCTTCTCGTGCAAGTTCAACTAGTCGTGACTGCGATTACCTCAAGCGACTGTGTATTGACCGGCCATCGGCAATCGAGTCTAGACGTACACATCAGCTACGCGCTGGTACACATGTCAATCGCCATACCCAACAACTTTTTTTCCACAATCCACTTCTCCATACTGTGTCGTAGGCCTTCTGTACACCTAGAAAGACACTGTACGTTGTTAGGCCCGCATCTTTCCTCCCTTAGATTTTCTTACCTACTGTGTACACATGGTCTACGCAGCTACGGTTTGGCCTTAAACTCTACTTGCCCTTCGCTTATTTTGTCTTCCGTCTCCAGCATTGTTAATATTCTGTCGTTCAAAATCTTACGAAAAAATTAGCCTACTGTGCTTAATAGCGTTATCCCTCTATAGTTCCCCGGGTCAGCCTTATCTCCTTTCTCAAATAAGTTTACTACTACTCCTTCTCTCCATGTCCTAGGTGCGTACTCGATCTTCCATATCCTGTTAAGCAACATAACAATCATGGTAAGTATTCCTTCTCCCCCGTACTTAACGAATTCAATAACTATCTGGTCTGCCCCTGCTGCCCTTCTATTCTCAGGTGTAGCTACACGCTTTTTTTCTACTTCTTCCTTTGTGAACTCTCTCCGTAACGCTTCTGAACCACTGTCTCCCCTTTCTGATGCATCTACGTTCGTCTCTGCCCACGCGTTGAGTTCCTTTCCGAGTTCTGCGTCGAAGGTTTCGTTGGCTATGGAACTTACGGGAATGCTCTACTAATCCCTTTTCCCCCTTCTTACCAACCATTTTACCGTTCTGTGCTCGCGAGGTAGCTATTCCCGTGTCTGCCTCTCCTGCTTTTTGCCCAGTATCCTTTTTATCCCTACCCTCATCCAGTACATCCCGCCCTCATCTTCCTTCGTTTTATTTACTACGGTACATATTTTCATGTATCTTTCTTCTTTTTCTCTTCCAGCTCTATTACTGTCTTTCTATTATAGCTATAACATATTCCTCCCATCCTGCGGTAGTTTTGCTCGATGTATGTCTTGCGTGCGCCTTTCTCCTTACTCTCATAGCCTCTTTTACTTCCTCATCCCACCATTTACTGTTCTGTTGCACGCTACCAGGTATCAACTTCTTCCCTGTTATTTTACTTGCTGTGGTCTCACCCAATTGCTCCCGTCTCTTAGCTCCTGCTTTATCCCTCTCCATATCGCTCTTCGTTGTACCTATTATTTCCAACAGGTCGGAAATTTGCTAAAGCTTTTTTGGCCATGTCTTCTTGAAACCTTCCCTTTTTCTTCTACTTCTAGCTCATCTATTCTCCATCTGTACAATATTCCGACCTCCCCTATGTTTGATAACTCTCAGTAGCTGATGGTCTGTCCATAATAGACAGTTATCCGTAGTTCCTACGTCCGCTGCGCATACATGTACGTCCGTTTCCTTACCACTTCCATTTTCTACCACTATATAGGCAATGATGGCGTTTTCTCCCTATTGTATCCACTGTCTAGTCCATTCTGGCTCTGCCTTTTTGACTTTGCCGTTCAACGTCTTCATCTCGTTGTGCTTAAGGAACTTCAATGCCTCTGCCCCATTCTTAGTATCTGTTACTTCCCCATACTGTCCAATGTTCTCATTCGGGTTGCTTGCCTTCTCAAGTCTTCAATTAAAATCTCCCACTAGTCTTACTTATCCCTGCCTGTTGTACTTCTGTACATCTACTGCTACTTCTCCGAACTTGCCCTGTATATTTTTTTACCGTACTATTCGACTCTGGGGGCATATATATGTTTTCTAAGAAGTAACATTTCGCTCCCCGCCCCCCTGGTATTTTTTATCCAAATGCTTTCGTCGAATTTAGTGTCTTTGATCCTCTATTTTATGTCACACAGGCTTTCTTTGACCGGGAACCCTACTCCCACCGCCCCCTATTCTTGCTATTATGTCCCTTCTTATTTTTTCCTATCCATGCGTGCCCTCTAACTTTGCATCCTGTTTCCTCCCCCTCTTCCCCCCTCGGCTCTTGGATTCCCACAATGTCTGGTCGCGCTTACTTATTTCTTCGGCAACTTCTATCGTTTTGCGCTCTTCCGTGGCAAAACGACATACGTTCTATGATCCTATTCTCACCTTATTTTTCGTTTCACTATCCACTCTATACTTCTCTATTGATCCTTCTCCGTTGCCGCTACAAGTAGTTCAATTTTTTTTTTCTTTGATGTCTATTTCCGTGTCCGTTCCTGTTTCTGTCTGCTTGTTCTGCGCGCCTATGACCTTTCGGGGACGGGGACGGGGGGGGTGTTTCAGACAAAAAGCTGTTTCTGGTCGGGTAAACACGAAATACCTCATCAAATGGCGTCGTCGGCCGGACTCTTCCAAAGATGTTCAACCTCCTCCCTCCGCGCTTTTTAAGGGAGGGGGGGGAGGGGTGCTTCAAGTGCGAGAAACAGTGTCCGGGGTTGCGTAAACGATCAATTCCTCTAGAAGCAATAAATGCTTCCAACACCGATATTCGGAAGGTGTTTGTGTTTTGTGTGTTGGCCCGCTTGCACACTAAAGCTCCAAACTTTGGACAGTCTTTTTGTCAACGCCACCACCTAGCCGTCGGCCACCGCTCATCATTTTAACCACCCCCTTGCCAAGTTTTCATCTCGTTTGGCGCCACCTGTGTTTCACTTGTTGCGCTGCTCCCCTCCACCCTCGCCGCATGCAGCCTAGGTGCTGTTCCTATTACGGGGGTCCATAGTTAATAGGACCTATGGTATACATAAAAACCTATATATTTACATACTTTTGCTAGCAATATTTGGTCCTATTTACTATGGTCCCCCGTAATATACTATTGATGTATGTCACGCACAGCCTTGCGGGTGTTCCTGTACTGTTGATGTAGTGGTGTTAAAGACCGTCTGTGATCACGGACATGCGTCTACACTATACGGTAAATGGCTGGTCGATCGCACCTCCTTGTTTAGCACCTCCCTTCTTCCCTTCCCTCCCTCCCTCCCTCCCTCCCTCCCTCCCTCCCTCGTCCAGACCCCCTCCTTCCCGGTTCAATTCGAGTCCCAAGGTATGTATTTTCGTTTGATTTGTTTCTTTGCTTCAAATGTCTTTCGTTTTTTCCTTCTCCTTTTCAGGGTATCTGGGTTGCTGGCGCGTGTATGTCGTGCTTCTCGTATAAAGTACGTACAGCGGTATGGAATTGTATTGTCTACATACAATGTGGTACATCTGTGTATTACGGGGGTCCATAGTTAACGGGACCAAATTTTGTTAGTAAAAATTGGCAAATATATAGGTTTTTATGTACATCATAGGTCCTGTTAACTATGGACCCCCGTAATAGTAGTTTTGTGACCACAGAGCTGACATCTCTATTACGGGGGACCATAGTAAATAGGTCCAAACATTGTCGGTAAAAATAGGTAAATACGCAGGTTTTTGTGTGTACCGTAGGTCCTACAGTATATACTATGGCCCCCCGTAGCAGGGTGAAAAGTCAGCACTGAATCGGGGTGTGCTGGATGTCGACGGGTGGGGAAAGAGCGGTTTACTGTGAAGAACACACACTCGTGGTACCAGGTTTATCGCTTTATTTTCATTTTTAGTTCAAGTACACAGATGCAAACGCGACACGGGATCCATCCTGAAAAATCCAGGAGGCGTTACATTTTTCTCATCCCTCGGTGACGCGCGGTTGGTTTAGTCATTCACAACGGCTGGAGCCCTGGTTGCTGCACATTTTGGGCATCACGCCTCGTTATTTGCTCTCCCCCGTTGCATCGATGACAAATCTGATTGGACATACCATCGTCGCCTCTCTCGTCGACCGCCACATATATATATCAAGGACAAACAATGTGACTGGACGAGCCGGTGTGCATCATCAGGTCATTTTTTTAATATTCCCCAACCAGTACAACTCAGTGAACACGCGATCTAGTTTTCTTCAACTGATACCTTCAGAATTGCGTGTCTCCAAAAGTCGTTTACCCCCCCCTCCCCCCGAAACCCTGGCTTTTCCATGTGGGGGGGGTGTTGCGCAATGATAAAAACGGCCTTCTTCGACTGGGTAAACCGCCGACAATTACCCCGTGTAGCCGAGCAAAAAGTAACATAAATGAAATACCTCAACACACGTGGGTGCTGCCTTGACCAATCTGGAGACACCAAGGAACGCTTTCCGCCTGTTGGGGAGCATCTTGACACTCCAATAGCTGCAGTGTACCGGGCTGCAAACGGTGTAATCTAGTCCGTCCGGGGTCACCGAGGAAGTGGATTTCTGCAACATATTTGTCCAGGCGTTGCTGATGTGAGCAGGCCAAAGATGTGAGCCACCAAAGCTTGTCTTGAGCCCTGAAACGAAAAGACGAGCCTCGGCCGCGATCGAGGCGGTGGTGCTCGCCGCTGCTGGGTCGTCGAGTTCGAGTTTCGCGAGCGTCGCAGTTGTGTATCGTCCCCGAAATAAGAAGTAGTAAATTTATTCACATCAACGATACTCCAGGTACATAGGTAATTAATTTCACTCACATAAACACATTAAAAACGGAATTTTACGTACCACTTAACTTGTGAGATGATGCAAGACGGGGACACGGAGCATCCCTCGCCAGGATTCTCTATTGAGCAGGTTTCTCGTAGTTTCTCAAGTGTTTTGATTGCTTCAGAGAAAGAAGAAGAAGAAGAAGCTTGATTTCCTGTCCGCACGATGGCAAGACTGGAGCAAGGGCTCTCGTTGCTTAATGTAATTGACGCGCGCTCTATGCCACCGTCGGTGTTGGCGTGATACGTACCAGGTATTACGGGGGTCCTTAGTCAATAGGACCTATGGTATACATAAAAACCTGTATATTTACCTATTTTTACTAACAATATTTGGTCGTATTTACCACGGCCCCAAGTAGTAGTTGGTAAGAGCTGGTGGCATGGTGATGATAAAGTTGGTGTTGGTGGTGTTTGGTGGCGTTGCTATTGTTGTTATTTTCGTTGTGCTGTTGTTGGTGGTGATGTTTGGTGATTTTAGTAGGTGGTGTCGTGGCGGCGGTAGTGGTGATGGTGGTGGTGGTGGTGGTGGTGGCGGTAGTGGTGGGTGGCGGCAAAGGTAGCGGTGACCGTGGTGGCTGTGGTGGTGTTGGTGTTGGCGTTGGTGTTCGCGTTGGTGCTGGCGTTGGCGTTGGCGTTGGCGTTGGTGTTGCTGTTGCTGTTGCTGTTGCTGCTGGTGGTAGTGGTAGTGGTGGTGGTGGTGTGATGGGTGATGGTGATGGTCGTCTTAAGGTAGTGCCCCTGGGCGCTGCGCAAAATACGTTTAGAGGATAACTTTAGTCCGCCGCTGCTGGAAATGAGCTATACCGGGTAATTCCGCCAGCCTGGTATGCACTTGCCCGTGTATATAGGCATGACGTATGCTGCAGGTCGGCAAGAGTCCCGGTGGTGCTGAGGAAGGAAAATTCGGGCGTCCATCTTGGTGCACAGTGTACATATCGCTGAAGGGAGACAGACCCACCGATATTTCGGGTGTGACGGAAGGGAACAGATGCTCGCAGCGTTGCTCATTCCATCTCACCATGGTACTATACCTAGTAGGATGGGAACCAGTGTCAAGAGCGATCGGGGGCCACCACTGCACCACTTCAGAGGCTGCCCAACGACGACCAAAATGCACTTGTCCCATCTTGTTTACGGTATGTAGCGGTGAGGTGCGGACCGAAGTAGTCCTACGCGAGCGAGCGCGTGCGTGTGCATGTGCGTGTAGCGCTTGACCCGCACAAATCGAAGGCGGAGGTAATCACCACAGGCTCACCAGCACAGCCTCTAGAAAAGGGAAGGAAACGGAAAAAAAAGATGGAGCCCGTGCAAGCGAGCGTCTCAAGGTTGATCTTCGTGTGTCGACGGGAGGAGGTGGAAAATATGGGGGGGAAAAAACAGGTAGCTGTGGTCGGTGGAGTCGTACCTGCTCGTACTTCGTCGTAATCTCGGCAGCACAGTAATAGAGGCTGGTGCGCGCCCCTCCCAGGCGCCGAGGAAGGCGAGCGCCGAGGAACGACCCTCTGCCGTGTACCGCTCTGTCCGAAAATGTAAGGACCTTTCTTTAAACGACCAGTGCTACGGAGGGGGGGGGGGGGTGGGGGGGGGTATGATACCCTTGTTTTCACTCGTACTGCGTTTCGGCCACTCAAGCGAGTAGCTCTGTACCTCGAACAAAACCAGACTTGAACATCATTTGTTGGGCGCCACGTAACAAAACAAGCCCCACAGGGTAGGTGGCATATCGCGAAAACAAAAAATCATACCAGGTAGAAGCTTATCTATAGCTGCAAATAAATAGGTGGCGCTGTAGTCACTCTCGGCCGAGTGGCCCTGAGCGGCTGCAAAGCAAGGGCCTTAAAGTGATCCCCTCCCCCACGTAAAGTGGTCAATGGTCAAAATGACTAGGGCATGCAACAGAAGACGAGTAGGCCTCCCCCCGGCATTGTAGGGATGCGAGTGTCTATGGTCATACGACTACGGCCGTGCATGACATGAGTACACCTCCCGCTCCCTCCACCGCAGCTCCAGTCTGGCCGAAAATGTAAGGGCCTTTTGGTTGTTAACATGAAAATAAACCGGTGCTTACATTTATGGGCAGAGTGGTAGGTGGTGCATAGAGGTGGTACTTCCTCGGCTAGAGTCGTTTGGCGGTTGTGTGTGTCGGGGGCTCCGGCAAGGTTTGCGCCGAACGACCGAAACGCGGCAGGTCTAATTCGAACGCATTTTTCCCGGCGTGTCGCAGGGAAAGTCGGTGTGTAGAGGAGATTGTTGTGTAGAAGGCTGACCACCGGGCGTGTCAGAGGCAGACACTAAGACGAGGGTGGCAAGCTCGAATGGTCGAATCCAATTAAGGGAAAATGCTTAAATAGGGTCAGCTGCTGTGTCGATGGCTTTCTTGGCGCGTTCACAAAAAGAAAGTGGCAGCGGAGTTGTAGACCAACACCCAGCAGCCTACAGTGAACGGGGAGGGTGTTCATGACGAATGAACTGCGGCTCTCTCGAGGCGTGAGAAGGTGACGGCGAGTCGTCAGCGGGCAATGCGGTACGGGCGCTGTCGATGACCTAAGCTGAGCGTTATTTTTGTTTCCATCCCATTCATTGTATTCGTCCTTCTTTGCTTTTTCCCTCCTAGTCGTACAAGGCAACTCAGATCCGAGATCACACAGCAGGATCTCCTCCCCCCTCCCCCCTGGGGTTCGTGCCTTGCGTTTTTATCGCGATAGAGAGATTTCACTCCTTTCTTCGCTCGTCGACTCGCGTCGAATTGCGACGTTGTCGTAGGCCAGTTGCTGGTCGCGGTCCAAGTTTCGATGTTCTTCAAAGGAAGCTCGAAGAGCGTGAGAGGGGTAGACGTGGAACGCGGTCCGTCCATGCGTAAACTTAGCTGGGGGCTTCGTATATGGCCCTGTGGCGGCGTCGCCTGAGTTGTTGTACGCGATTTCGACGTGAGAGAGGCAGCGGGCGTCCCAATCGGCCTGTTGTTGGTTGACCACGATTTCGAGCATTCGGAGCCATTGCGTGATTGACGTGCTCGACGCCGCTGCCGTTGGCACTAGCGTGGGGTGAGCTCGGTGGTATCGGCCTTGCTGATGATGCCGAGGCGTTCGTAGATGGTGCGGAAAATAATGGAACAGACTTTCCACAGTCTGTGCTCTGAAAGGAGCCAGCAGGGGCACAGCCTGTTATGGTATCCCCTCTCTCCTGTTGCGGAAGTTTGGTCTGCAGCAAGCGTCCCCTCATCATACTTGGCAGGCGTTATCGCCTGCCTGACTGTTGAGTGCCTCGCCTCTTCGTTCAGAAGACATCCGGCGAGGCAAGCAGCAACTAATACAAGAGTCTATAACTTCCGACATCATCAAGAACCTTGTGCGAGTGACCAGAGCAGCGCCAGAGGCACACCTGCTAGCAGTATTAGTAGGTCCCTAAGTCCGTACTGCTTTTACACCTAACACGGGCGTCTATCGGTAGGACATGGGTTGTTGGTCGTGAGCCCGAATCTCACGTCCACCATGAAAACGATTTTTAAAGAAAAGCGAATTTTCTCATGTCAAGAATCTGATAAAACACTGCCAGTAGTTAAAAGTGTCATTGAAACCGGTATACTGATAGTCGCTCGCTCGAGGAGCTACACCGGTCAGAAACTATTGCCTCAGAAGGGAAAAAGGTACAACTCCTTCCGTGGGATGAGTCTATACACATTATCTAAATGTTATGAATATTATATATATAACCCATTACCGTACACGTAGCACGCTAGCGATAACACGCCCCCTGGGATGATTTTCAGAGTCAACTTTCTTCGCTACTGGGGGAGGAGGGGTGGTGTACTCATGTCTCGCATGGCCATGTAGTCGTACGACCATAGACCCTCGCATCCCCACAATGCCGGGACGGAGCACGTCGGGTTTTCACCGACCAGGCGGGTATTTCTTGCACCAACGCGGGAGGCGTTCGGCGAGTCGCATGAACAGGGTGAGCTGCATCCTATCAAGAACCGCTTGGGAGACGGACTTTCGCAATGGATGACAGCTTCGAACGAACTATTACGGGGGTCCATAGTAAATAGGACCTACGGTACACACAAAAAACTATATACTTTAATATTTTTACTAACAAAATTTGGTCCTATTTACTATGGTCCCCCGTAATAATTCGTTTTGCAGTCTGGCCACTTCCAGAGACGGCAATGGGTTTACTATGTAACCAGTGCTGGACGGCGGGGGGGGGGGGGGGGGGGGGGGGGGGGGGGGTGTTCACATAACGAAAATGGTGCCTTTGGGAACAATATCTCGTCGAGATATTTTCCTTAGACGCGCCGCTCGTCGTCGTTTGCACTCTCCCAAATGTCGAGAAAATCAGCTTTGAGATTTGTCCGAGGGAGTGTGATATTTTATCACCCGTGTGATAGTGTTTTACGGTAGTTGGTGCGGTGACTGCAAGCGGTCGGTGAAGAGAAGCGCGTGTGTGTAACCGTTGCCGCACACCAAAATTATTGGGCAAAAGCGTCGACGTCGATGAATATGCCGGGGATCACATCGGATGTTTTTCGGGCGCTATGTTTTACTCGTCTGGCGTCTTTTGACGCTGCGGCGAAGCAGCCATCAACGGCGGGTGGTGAAGGCGTCCATGCCGATGCACCAGAAAAAAAAAAAATAAAATAGCACAATGATGGCACTTTTTGAAGCGTGCATGAAATAAGTAACGAAAAAATGAGCGCGCAGTGAAATACCCCCACTCAAGCGTTATTCATGGGTGATAATTGCTGTGGAAATGCGTCCTGAGAGCCCACGGGCGACAGTAACATTGGGACACGAAGAAGGCGCGGGGGGGGGGGGTACGTTGATCGGTACCGAGGTAGTGTTCGATCGCGGTGAAGTGCGTCACCGTTTGGACCCGTGCTATGTTAGGGGTACGCGATGATGGACGGCGCGTTGTCGTTCGATGCTTTTTGGGGAGTGCTTGGGGAGGAGAGCTTGGCCCTTGCGGAGGGAGGGGTGTAGGGCTAAGGGAAGAGGGAGGTACATCTAGTTTTGGTAATTTTTGGCTGTTGGCAACATCGCCTCACGCTTTTGCGTTCGGTGGTCTGGTGTTTCTGTTGTTTAATCATGATGTTGGTTGTGGACACCCACGCTACGCAATGTCAGATGGCAAAATAAATAGTATAGGGGTAGTAGTTTAGCGCCTACACTCTCTGAGTCTCCTCACCTAAGAGGAGCCCCGGCGTCTGATTTTGTTTTTTTCAAATGGTTACCTGGTAAGTAAAAGCTAAGCCCGATACACAGCTACTAATAGTCCCACGGTAGAGGTATGTAGATGCAGGGTTGACCATGCCCCCATCGACCTTCGCAGTCAACCGTGAGCGCCATGGCATGGTCTAGGTAGGTGTACATCGAGATGTTTTCCTTCCTCTCGGGCCGCGTTGTTAGCCTTGCAACGCAGGACACCCTCCGAGTCTCCCCAGGGAGACCAAGGCCTCATGTAACCCGGGACCAATGTCGTCGCGGTCAACCATGAACGCCATTTTTTTTTTTTTTTAAATCATGACTTTTACTTTCCAGCCTAAATTGTAGGAGGTTTTACCCTCAGCGATCTTCCGGCCAAGCCGTGGTCACAGGTATCGTCCCTTCTCCTCCCCGGTACGTGCCTTTATTTTTTGTCGCGCATAGAGTTCAGCATTCCCACTGCTCGTCGATTTTCATCGAATGTAGCTAACTCACGTTCTCGCGCTTTCCGCTAATTGACAAGGTCTAGGTGTACGACCACTTTTTTTAGTCTCAGAAAAATCAGGCGCACCGCCTCTACCGCTGGGTGAATCACCGAGAACCCTCAAGGGCGCGGCGCAGTGTATCGCGGCCACCTCCTCGACACTTCCCTTCCACAGCAGTCTGGGCTGCCGACAACGCCAAGCAATATTATCCTCCTTTGATCCTACTGGGCGGATACGTTACCGTGAAGTGCCGTGGAATGCCGTGGGATATACCGTGAGATACCGCGGGACGCCGTGAGACGTCGTCCGGCTGGGCTCCTTCAACGCATGGTCTCCCAGTCGACGCTTTGTTTGGCGCTTGATAGTTTTTTTTTTCCCGTTTTTCTGCGCGGGGCAGCACATACATGTCGACCGAGAAGGCTAGGGTGTTTAGGTTTACCGTCACTCGTCGGAGCGAACGATAGAGCTGATCGAACCAGTACTCGACTCCCCCGTATTCGATCATTCCACTGACTGACGGTCGTCCCTCAAAAAGGCTGGGGGGGGGGGGGGGGCAGGAAGGGACCGTGGACTACAAGACACTAAAAAAATAATCAGCAGCCTGGGTCAGGTATTGCTGTGCTCATTCGTCGAATAAAAAATCACCCTATCGATGTATTTTCCGAGCAATAAACTATACGCGCCCACCCCTCAAAACCTAAGCTCAGGTATCTTCCGACCTTTCAAGATCTTTCAAGGAAGTACATTTTTTTTATCTTTTATTTCTTGCGCTGATCCTCTGTGATTTTCATTTCATCTCTTTCTCTTCCTTTCTTCGATTGATAAGCCTTATTGAAGGGAGTCGTGTGGCGTGGGTGGATGACGAGCCTGCTTTGCTTGTTTCGTATTGTCTGACGCCGAGGGGCCGGGCATAGTTGATGAACGCAGGACGGAGGCGGCAGACAGGGTAGCAAGGTACCAGGCGGACTAGCAGGGAGAACCTGGCTATGCTACTCGTACCACAAACTGCTGCCGCTACCTGGAGGATGCTTTGTGCTTTGGTTTGCCTGTTATTTTCCCTTGGCTCTTAGTCTTGCATTGTTTACGACGAGTAGTGATGTTTTTCTTCTTTTTCCTTCTTTTTACAGCTCGTTCTTTTCAAGTGTCTGCCACATCCCCTCCGGGGGGGGCACGACAGTTTGTTTCTTGTACTTTTCTTGTTTCTTTTTCTCTTTCGATTTGTCTTTGTCTTTTTTTTCTTTGTTTCGTTTCGTTTCTCTATTTCATGGAATGTGTATGTCGTGCCTGTCGTATCCACTCAGATGGTATGGTGACATGGCATTGCATTGCATTGCATTGCCCACTGTGCTTAGCGCATACGTGGCAACGTAAACCCGAGACCTGGCGGACAGGTCAAGACTTGGCATAGATGCATACCTTAGGGAGTTCCGAGCCACCGAAGGGTCAACGGAACTTGCTCCCTTGGTGTTTGGAGTTGAGACCGCACTACTGTGGCCCACTGCTGAAAAAAAGGCGGGGAAGTGGTACCGGAGGATCCTGGAAGCAGCCGAACGGTTCATGGTGAGGTGGCACGAGGCTGAGGCTGAGCTGAGCAGGCAGCGCCGCGCATCCGCCGTGGGTGGTGTCCAAGGGAATGGGGGGAGGAGGGGCAACAAGAGGAGTAGCAGAAAACCCGACCAAGGGAATGCGGAGAGGGGGGGGAAGAGGAGTAGAAGGGAAACTGCAGTGGACGAAAGTAGGAAGGAGATGGCAGATAGGGTAGCCAGGTACCGGGCAGACTAAGAAGTAGAACATGCCTATACTACTCGTACCACCAACTGGTGCAGCTGGTTCGAACGTGGTCTTCCTTTATCTTCCTGTTGTTTTTGTTTATTTTTATTTCATTTTATTTTCTTCTTTGCGGTGACCCTATGTGATTTTCATTTCTCTTCCTTTGTCCGATTGATAAGCCTTATTGAAGGAGTCGTGTGGCGTGGGTGGATGACGAGCCTGCTTTGCTTGTTTCGTACTGTATGATGCCGAGGGACCGGGCATAGTTGACGAACGCTGGACGATGGTGGCAGACAGGGTAGCAAGGTACCAGGCGGGCCAGCAGGGAGACCCTGGCTGTGCTACTCGTACCATAAACTGCTGCCGCCACCTGGAGTATGCCTTGTGCTTTGTTTGGTTTGCCTGTTATTTTTTCCCTTGGTTCTTAGTCTTGCTCTGTTGACGACTAGTGGTGTTTTCTTCTTTTTCCTTTTTTTTTTTTTTTTTTTCTAGCTCCTTCTTTTCAAGTGTCTGCCAGATCCCCTGCGGGGGGGTACGATGGTTTGTTGCCATACTGAAGTATATACATATACCAGGTATATTTTTGTTTCTTTTTTTTGTTTCTTTTCTCTTTCGAATTGTCTTTGTTTTTGTTTTTGTTTTTTCTCTTAGTTTCGTTTTTGTTTCTCTAGGTCATGGAATGGGTATGTCGTGCCTGTCGTACGCAGTACGATGACATGGCATTGCATTACATACGTGGCAACGTAGTATCTCCGTGGCGTAGCTTTGTGACCACAGAACTTGTATCTCTCTAGGATTGAAGAATCGGCACGGACACTGGTTGTGCTGGATGTCGACGGGTAGAAAGAACGGTTTAATGTGAAGAAAACAACAACAACAGTATCTCTGCTGTGGCGTAGCTTTGTGACCACATAACTTGTATCTCCTCTAGGATTGAAGAATCAGCACGGACACTGGTTGTGCTGGATGTCGACGGGTGTGTGTGTGTGTTCTTCACATTAAACCGTTCTTCTACTCGTCGACATCCAGCAAGCCCAGTGTCCGTGCTGATTCTTCACCCTAGAAAGATACGAGCTCTGTGGTCACAGACTACGACACAGAGATAACACACCGTAATGCATTAATAGCCTATGTAATACCATGCCTTCGCACTAAGTGCGGCCGACACAACATACATACATACGCCAGCAACCAAAATACACCATAAAGAAAGAGAAGCAACGAAAAAACCAAACCGAAAAAGAACAAGAAAAAGAAAAAGAAAAGGAGAAGAATCCCAAATAAATAAATAAAATGGGAAGCCAAAGCTCAGACACATACATACTTACCCCAAGCATGAGCCAAAAGGGACGTGCAAGGGGAAAGATACGAGAAGGAAAAAGGGGACTATGCATCCCGGTGAACACTTAACTAAGTAAAAAGAGCAATAGTGAGTGGGCCAAAATACGCTCGTCACCCACCCACTATGTAGTACTTCTTTCATAAGGATAAGAAGGGAAAAAAATCAAAATGCATACCGAACGGCCGCAGCAGTTGGCGGTACGAGTAGCAAAGAAACGTCCAACCTATTAGTCGGCCTGGTACCTTGCTACCCTATCTGCGGTCTCTCTGCTACTCTCTTCTACCGCGGTTTCCCTTCTACTCCTCCTGTTCCCCCCCCTGCCCCTATACACTTGTATGGTGTTCCCTCTACCCCTCCTGCTGTTACCCCTCCCCCCATTCCCTCTAACACTACCTGCAGCGGATGCACGGCGCTGTCTACTCAGCTTTGCCTCAGCCTCGTGCCACCTGCCCATGAACTGTTCAGCTGCTTCGAGGATTCCCCGGTACCACTTTCCCGTCTGTTTTGCTGCAGTGGGCCACAGTGCGGTCCCAACTCCAAAGACTAAGGGGGAGTCTTCCGTTGATCCCTCTGTGGCTTTGAACACTCTAAGGTCCTCAGCAATTGCCCTAGGCCAAGTCTTGGGCTGCCCGCCTGGTTTCGGGCTCCCCCCCACCAGCGATCGTCCCGAACATCAACCGACTGGGCAATCGCCCCTCGTGTTGCCGCACCACAGCCCCCGCAAAGAAGAGTCGCCGTTTACGGATGGTCGTTTCGATACTTTCGCATCGTGTTATCCTGAGCGCCTTCGCATACGAGAGGGTGGTGTGGTCGGTGCGTAGTCGGCACTGGAAACCAATGACTCGCAGAAGGACTTCGTGGTGGGCTGATCGAAGCTTGGCGAAGTGGTCCGCATTGAGGGTCCACGTCACGCAACCGTACAGCAAGGTCTCAATCACCTCGGCCTTCAGCATCCGGACTTTCAGACTAAGCGGTGCGTTCGTCCTATCGTACAGTTCCGGACCATACCGTTTGAGGCATGCCCGCATCAGACGGATTCGTCGCTCGATTTCGAGCGAGAGGTCAGCGTTCTCGTGGATAATGCCTCCTAGGTACAAAAACTGGGTCGTCTGTTTATACTTTTGGCCTGCAGCTTCGATCGCGAGCGGTGAGGTGGTAAACGTCTGATCCGGTGTTCGTAGGAGCATCGTCTCTGTCTTCTTCTCGGATACCGTGAGACCTACTGCTTCGAAGACAGTCACGATGACTGTCATCATTCTCGCAAGGCCTTCCGCCGACTTCGAGACTATTCCTGCATCGTCTGCATACAACATGCCCCACACAGCCCTTTGTACGCATGCCAACGGTTCCTCTTTTCCGACAACCCTGCCCTCTTCGAGATGAACCAAATCCCTTACGATGCATTCGTTTTGCTGAGGCGTACCAGCACGATGTGTATCGCAGCGGCGAAGAACACGTTAAACAGTAACGGCGATAGTACGCAGCCTTGCCGCAGTCCCTGGGTTACATTGAACCAGTCCGAGTGTTCACCGTCATCCGCACGCACGCGAGCCCGCATGCCTTCGTGAAAATTGCGAATGATTGTGAGCATCTTGGTTGGTACACCAAGGCGTGTGAGTACCTCCCACAACAGTTCTCGGTCGACAGAGTCGTACGCTTTCTGCAAGTCGATAAAGCACATGTACAGGGGGATTTTCTTCTGCCGCCCGAGCTGCTGCAACCGGCGCACGACAAACAGCATATCGACTGTTGACCGTGCGGGGCGGAAGCCACACTGTTCTTCAGGGAGTATATGCTCGGTCTCGCAGTAGCTGCTTAGACGGGACGCAACGATTTTCAGCAACACCTTGCCTGCGTGAGCAACTAGCGAAATACCTCTGTAGTTGTTGCAATCAGTTCTCCTTCTTTTTATGAAGGGTTTTTATGATCGCATCTTTCCATTGCTGGGGGACTTCTCCCGTTACCCAAACGTTAACAAGGATACTGTGAAAATACTGCACGAAAGCGGGGTGGTCAAGTTTCAGTACTTCGACCGGGAGACCATCTGGTCCAACGGCTTTCCAGTTTGACATACCCTTCACTGCTTCCATCATCTCGTCAATGGATAGTTCATTTTTTTTATGAAGGGTTTTTATTATCGCATCTTTCCATTGCTGGGGGACTTCTCCCGTTACCCAAACGTTAACAAGGATACTGTGAAAATACTGCACGAAAGCGGGGTGGTCAAGTTTCAGTACTTCGACCGGGAGACCATCTGGTCCAACGGCTTTCCAGTTTGACATACCCTTCACTGCTTCCATCATCTCGTCAATGGATGGTTCATTTCCAAGGGACGAACATCGAGCTTCTGGCTGAGTAGAGAGGGTACCTTGCGCGGTCCGGCTGGTGGCCTGGTCGCTTTAAGGACCGCGTGGGGTGGTGGTGATGTTTTTTCTTCTTAACCCCGACGCCAAGGAGTTCATCCCTCTGGCGGGACGGGTACATCACCACAGCAGAGAGCTACACGGGCAGTCGGGGGAGTGGAGAGGCTGGCCACAGCGTGGGTATGCATGCACGACAGGAAGGATGGGAATGTCGGCGTTGGCTGGGACGGCTGCACCCAGCCAACGGAAACCAAGGCGCGTACCGGGCTACGAAACGGAGAGCCACTTTCGCCATAGAGAAGAAAAAGAAACAAAAGAAGAAAAAAAGGAGGCGGGGACGAGCCTCACGTCGGCTGGCAAAGAAATCAGCACGCGAGGTTCGTAAGAGACAGAAGGAGGCACTGGTCGCGGTAGCGACCTACAATGTGCGCACCCTGGCTGTAAAGGGGAAGAACGGGTACGGACATGACGAGAGTGTACTGGCGAAGGGACAGCAACTCGGCTGTGACTTCATTGGCCTGCAGGAAACCCGGAGGACCGGTAGCACGACGTTTCATGCGGCAGGGTATCGCGTTTTCTGTTCAGGTCAGGAAACAACAGCTGCTAGGCAAGGGCTGTACGGAGTAGGTCTAGCTGAAAAGGAATCGTTGTGCAGTAAGGTTGTGTACACTCATCAGTTCATTGACGAGCGGCTCATGTCTATGCGCTTTGAGCTGGCTAGCAAATACGAGGCAGTTAATTTCGTCGTCGCGTATGCTCCAACTGATTGTACCAAAGACGTTGGACTGAAACGTAGCTTCTGGCAGAAGCTGGAGGACTTGGTGGAAAAGATCCCGACGAAAGAGTGTCTTTTTGTACTGATGGATGCCAACGCGCGAACTGGACAGAGGATGGAAGGGTGTGGTGATGATGAAAATAGAGTGCTTGGAGCATATGGGCGTGATGTTCGTAATGATAATGGCAGACGACTCCTGTCGTTCGCCACCAATTGCAAGTTAGCTCTCACCAACACGTTTTTCAGCACGCGCAAGGGTGGGATTTCGCATACACACAACGGCACCAGCCCGAGTGACCGTAAGCGGATCGACTACATCCTAACCCGTCAAGCCCATCGACCTAGAGTACAAGATGTTAAAGTCGTCCCACAGCCTCCTGCCCCAGCTACGCTGACTCAGACCACAACATCTTGTATGTCAAAGTCCGACTCAGTGGTCACTTTGCGTCCAACAGACAAATACGTAGACCGACAAAACGCCGAGAGTTCGACAGGCAGCTTTTTATGTCCGATGGAAAGTGTCGTGAACGAGTAGTCGCGAGGGTCATCTCCACTCTCAACCAGCCTAACCAGCCCCGTAATACGTCTGGCATGGTTGAGTTTTTCACTGCGGCTATTATTGATGCGGTCGAAAAAGAGGTACCACCCCCTCCACGTCGCCACCGCAGACATGGATGGTGTGAGTCTGCCGAAACCGTGACCGCATTCATATTAGCATGGACAGCGAGGGAGGATGCACGGCAATTCTTGCGTGCCCACCCCCAGAATAGAACCGCGTGGAAGACACTGAGATCTGCGTGTGCGAACCTGCAGAAGGTGATTGCCGCAGGACTGCATGCGTACTTCGAAGCGTACCTCGCTGAAACCGAACGACTACTAGCGAACAACGACCAGAGAGGCTTTTACAAGCACCTTAAGAGTACGGTAGGATTGGAAGGGACTAAAGCGAGAAGCGAACAGTTCATTAGGGACGAGGATGGCACGCTGTTGCGGGATAAGGTGCGAATTCGTGAACGGTGGGGGAGGTTTTACCACAAACTTTTGAACACGAAATCGCTTAAACTCGATTCCACGATCATCGACCTCTTGCCACCACGACCGCTTAAACTGTCGCTCGGAGATGAACCATCCATGGACGAGATGACGGAAGCACTTAAGGGGATGTCAAACTGGAAAGCTGTCGGGCCAGATGGTCTCCCGGCCGAACTCCTGAAAATCGACCACCCCGCATTCGCCCAGTGCTTTCACAACATCCTTGTCAATGTTTGGGTAACAGGAGAAGTCCCCCAGCAATGGAAAGACGCGATCATCAAGGTCCTTCACAAAAAGAAGGACCGAACTGATTGCAACAACTACAGAGGGATTTCGCTGGTTGCCCACGCAGGCAAAGTCTTGTTGAAAATCGTCGCGTCGCGCCTCAGCAACTACTGCGAGACCGAGGAATTACTCCCGGAGGAACAGTGCGGCTTCCGCCCCGCACGATCAACGATTGATATGTTGTTCGTCGTGCGCCGGTTGCAAGAGCTTGGAAGACAGAGGAAAATCCCCCTGTACTTGTGCTTCATCGATCTGCAGAAAGCGTACGACTCTGTCGACCGAGAGCTGTTATGGGAAGTACTCACACGTTTTGGCGTACCAACCAAGATGCTGACCATTATCCGCAATTTCCACGATGGCATGCGGGCTCGCGTGCGTACGGATGACGGCGAGCACTCGGAATGGTTTGATGTCACGCAGGGGCTGCGGCAAGGCTGTGTGCTGTCACCGTTACTGTTCAACGTATTTTTCGCTGCTGCGTTGCACGTCGTACTAGTACGCTTTAGCCATGACGAAGCAATCGTAAGGGATTTGGTCCAACTTAGTGATGCTGGAGTAGTCGGGACGAAGGAGCAGGAGCCGTTGGCGTACGTGCGAAGGGCTGTATGGGGCATGTTGTACGCCGATGACGCAGGGATTGTCTCGAAGTCGGCTGAAGGGCTCGCGAAAATGATGACAGTCATCGTGACTGTCTTCGAAGCAGCAGGCCTTACGGTGTCGGAAAAGAAGACAGAGACTATGCTTCTACAAACGCCAGACCAGAAAACCCTCGCACCACCGCTCGTTATCGAAGCAGCAGGCCAGAGGTATAAGCAGACGGCCCAGTTCTTGTACCTAGGCGGCGTTATCCACGAAAATGCTGACCTCTCGCTCGAAATCGACCGACGGATCCGTCTCATGCGAGCATGCCTCAAACGGTTCGGCCCGGAGCTGTATGATAGGACGACCGCCCCCCTTAACCTGAAAGTCCGAATGCTGAAGGCCGAGGTGATTGAGACCCTGCTCTACGGGTGTGTGACGTGGACCCTCAGAGCGGAACACTTTGCCAAGCTTCGAACGGCTCACCACCAAGTCCTGTTGCGAGCCATTGGCTTCCAACGCCGACTTCGTACTGCCACCCTCTCGTACGCGAAGGCCCTCAAGATGACACGTTGCGAGAGCATCGAAACGACCATCCGCAAACGGCGTCTCTTCTTCGCGGGGGGGGTGGCACGGCAAAGCAAGGATCGATTACCCAGCCGGGTGATGTTCGGGACGATTGCTGGTGGGGAGAACCCGAGACCTGGCGGACAGGTTAAGACTTGGCATAGATGCGTAGTCGAAGACCTTAGGGAGTTCCGCGCCACCGAAGGGTCAACGGAACTTGCTCCCTTGGTGTTTGGAGTTGAGACCGCACTGTGGCCCACTGCTGCAAAAAAAAAGGCGGGGAAGTGGTACCGGGGGATCCTGGAAGCAGCCGAACGGTTCATGGTGAGGTGGCACGATGCTGAGGCTGAGCTGAGCAGGCAGCGCCGCGCATCCGCCGTGGGTGGTGTCCAAGGGAATGGGGGGAGGAGGGGCAACAAGAGGAGTAGCAGAAAACCCGACCAAGGGAATGCGGAGAGGGGGGGGAAGAGGAGTAGAAGGGAAACTGCAGTGGACGAAAGTAGGAAGGAGATGGCAGATAGGGTAGCCAGGTACCGGGCAGACTAAGAAGTAGAACATGCCTGTACTACTGCAGCTGGTTCGAACGTGGTCTTCCTTTATCTTCCTGTTGTTTTTGTTTATTTTTATTTCATTTTATTGTCTTTGCGGTGACCCTATGTGATTTTCATTTCTCTTCCTTTGTCCGATTGATAAGCCTTATTGAAGGAGTCGTGTGGCGTGGGTGGATGACGAGCCTGCTCTGCTTGTTTCGTACTGTCTGACGCCGAGGGGCCGGGCATAGTTGACGAACGCTGGACGATGGTGGCAGACAGGGTAGCAAGGTACCAGGCGGGCCAGCAGGGAGACCCTGGCTGTGCTACTCGTACCATAAACTGCTGCCGCTACCTGGAGCATGCCTGTGCTTTGTTTGGTTTGACTGTTATTTTTACCTTGGTTCTTAGTCCTACTCTGTTGACGACTAGTGGTGTTTTCTTCTTTTTCTTTTTTTTTCCAGCTCGTTCTTTTCAAGTGTCTGCCACGTCCCCTACGTGGGGGTACGATGGTTTGCTGATATACCTGGTATATGCATATACCAGGTATATTTTAGTTTTTTTTTTTCTTTTCTTTTTCGAATTGTCTTTGTTTTTGTTTTTGTTTTTTCTCTTTGTTTCGTTTTTGTTTCTCTAGGTCATGGAATGGGTATGTCGTGCCTGTCGTACGCAGTATGATGACATGGCATTGCATTGCATACGTGGCAACGTAGTATCTCTGTGGCGTAGCTTTGTGACCACAGAACTTGTATCTCTCTAGGTTTGAAGAATCGGCACGGACACTGGTTGTGCTGGATGTCGACGCGTAGAAAGAACGGTTTAATGTGAAGAAAACAACAAGGGATAGTTTCAGCGGTCGTGGTAGAAAGAACGGTTTATGTGAAGAATACACACACATTACGTTCAGCCAAGCTAACCGCCCAACTCTGTCGCTAGGGACTCGCACAACAGGGCATATATTCGAAACTGTCGTCAACTTGTGTGCGTGTGTTGGTTGATTCGGAGAAAAATTGATATTATTGGTTGCGCTGTGCCAAGAAGCGCGAAGTACCGTGAGACGTTGGGCGAGTCGCATGAAGGGCGAGCTGCATCCTATTACGAACATCCTGTGAGATTTTTTTATTTATTTATTTATTTTTTTTATCATCACTTTTACTTTCCAGCCCACTCGTAGGAGGTTTTACCCTCGACGATCTTCTGGACAAGCCGTGGTCACAGGTGTCGTCCCTTCTCCCCCCCGGTACGTGCCTTTATTTTTTATCGCGCATAGGGTTCAGCATTCCCACTGCTCGGCGATTTTCATCGAATGTACAGCTAACTCACGCTCTCGCGCTTTCCGCTAATCAATTTTATGCAAGATAAAGTCCCTATGAGCATGCACTCGGTGAGACTCGAACTCACGAAGTTGATCTTGATAGGCTCGCGGACCACCTACCAAGCCACCGGGGACGCCGGACACGTTGTTGTTGTTTTTGTTTTCTTCACATTAAACCGTTCTTTCTACCCGTCGACATCCAGCACAACCAGTGTCCGTGCCGATTCTTCAATCCTAGAGGAGATACAACGACAAGTTCTGTGGTCACAAAGCTACGCCACAGAGATACTACGTTGCCACGTATGCAATGCAATGCCATGTCATCATACTGCGTACGACAGGCACGACATACCCATTCCATGACCTAGAGAAACAAAAACGAAACAAAGAGAAAAAAACAAAAACAAAAACAAAGATAATTCGAAAGAGAAAAGAAACAAAAAAAAGGAACAAAAATATACCTGGTATATGTATATACTTCAGTATAGCAACAAACCATCGTACCCCCCCGCAGGGGATCTGGCAGACACTTGAAAAGAAGGAGCTAGAAAAAAAAAAAAAAAAAGAAAAAAAAAAGAAGAAAACACCACTAGTCGTCAACAGAGCAAGACTAAGAACCAAGGGAAAAAATAACAGGCAAACCAAACAAAGCACAAGGCATGCTCCAGGTAGCGGCAGCAGTTTATGGTACGAGTAGCACAGCCAGGGTCTCCCTGCTGGCCCGCCTGGTACCTTGCTACCCTGTCTGCCACCATCGTCCAGCGTTCGTCAACTATGCCCGGTCCCTCGGCATCAGACAGTACGAAACAAGCAAAGCAGGCTCGTCATCCACCCACGCCACACGACTCCTTCAATAAGGCTTATCAATCGGACAAAGGAAGAGAAATGAAAATCACATAGGGTCACCGCAAAGAAGAAAATAAAATGAAATAAAAATAAACAAAAACAACAGGAAGATAAAGGAAGACCACGTTCGAACCAGCTGCACCAGTTGGTGGTACGAGTAGTATAGGCATGTTCTACTTCTTAGTCTGCCCGGTACCTGGCTACCCTATCTGCCATCTCCTTCCTACTTTCGTCCACTGCAGTTTCCCTTCTACTCCTCTTCCCCCCCCTCTCCGCATTCCCTTGGTCGGGTTTTCTGCTACTCCTCTTGTTGCCCCTCCTCCCCCCATTCCCTTGGACACCACCCACGGCGGATGCGCGGCGCTGCCTGCTCAGCTCAGCCTCAGCCTCGTGCCACCTCACCATGAACCGTTCGGCTGCTTCCAGGATCCCCCGGTACCACTTCCCCGCCTTTTTTTCAGCAGTGGGCCACAGTAGTGCGGTCTCAACTCCAAACACCAAGGGAGCAAGTTCCGTTGACCCTTCGGTGGCTCGGAACTCCCTAAGGTCTTCGACTACGCATCTATGCCAAGTCTTGACCTGTCCGCCAGGTCTCGGGTTCTCCCCACCAGCAATCGTCCCGAACATCACCCCACTGGGTAATCGATCCTTGCTTTGCCGTGCCACCCCCCCCCGCGAAGAAGAGACGCCGTTTGCGGATGGTCGTTTCGATGCTCTCGCAACGTGTCATCTTGAGGGCCTTCGCGTACGAGAGGGTGGCATGGTCAGTACGAAGTCGGCGCTGGAACATGGGGGGGGGGGAGCGACTCATTTGTTTCTTGCCCTAATAATTTGGCCATTAACCACGCATCCCTTTCGAGACGGAGTGGGCTGGCGGGGGGGGGAGGGGGTCGCATGGTATCTATCCCCTTGTCGTTTCAGTTCCGACTTCATTTCAACCTCCACACGATCGACGTTTGTTTCCCGTTTACCTACATCGAGCAAGGTCCACGATCTAGCTGGTCTAAGTTCCTACTTTTTCCGTTATTATATCATAGTAGATGTTGTTGTGCACGAAGAGTCGTGTCGCGCACTATCCTACCGGGTAATAACATGGGCGTGCACAGGAGCCACATGTCAATCCCTCCCGTCAATTATCGGTCGACTAACGCACCGAGGGACTGCCAGGCTGCCAAAGTGCTGCCGCTACCTGGAGAGTGCTTTGTGCTTTGGTTTGCCCGTTATTTTCCCTTGGTTCTTAGTCTTAGTCTGTTTACAAGTAGTGGTGCTTTTTTCTTTTTCTTTTTTTCCAGCTCGTTCTTTTCAAGTGTCTACCACATCCCCTTCGGGGGGCACGGCACGGCAGTTCGTTTCTTCTACTTTTATTATTTTTTTTGTTTTCTTTTTCTCTTTTTCTCTTTCGATTTTGTCTTCTTTGTTTTCGTTTTTTTCTTTGTCTTTTCACTTATCTATTTCATAGAATGCGTATGTCGTGCCTGTCGTATCCAGTATGATGGCATGGCATTGCATTGTCCACTGCTGCGCTTGCTGCGTACCTGGTACGTGGCAACGTAGTATCTCTGTGTGTGTTCTTCACATTGGCGTAGTTTTGTGACCACAGAACTTGTATATCTCTAGGGTTCAAGAATCGGCACGGACACTGGTGGTGCTGAATGTCGACGGGTAGAAAGAACGGTTTAATTAACGTGAAGAACACACACATGGTCATGTAGGAGGAAGAGGGAAGAAACTGGAGTACTACTACTGTTAACAGCGACGTGGGGGTGAACACTGACGCGGAGTACGAGAGGTAAACGAGAGTCTGCGAAAGGAAGGGAGGGGTGTAAGTGGGAGTAGCCTTCAAGAAGAGAAAACTTTTTTTTTGGTGGTTTCAGGGTGATAGAAGAGAGATGATCGATTCAAAAGTCGGACCGGAACATGTGCCGCACATTTTGTCGGCTGTGCGCGCGAGTTCTAGTGTCCCCGGAATGATGATTCAGCTTTCTTCTCTGCGTTCGCGCTGAAGTACACATATAGTATACTAGTACGTACGTATCAGCACGAGTTTGGGTGAGATAACACAGCGCCCGGTAGGTGACCAATGAAGAACCAAGGAATGCAAGGGAGTTTTGGGTAGGACCACCGAGCGGGGCAGGAAGCCTCGTCCAATCCAGCACTTACATTGAATGGTCGGCGGCAGCGCAAAATAATACCTGGTACTGCTGTAGTGAACATTGTACTAAATAAAATAGATGGTATTATAGCTAAAATGAAATGTTGTGGGGAATGGGAATTTGGAAACGACAGGGAGAGAAGTGTATGAGGGATACTACCGATTTAAGGAAGGGTATTCGGTTTATATAGGAACGGCATCTATGCTATTTTGTCAGAAGGCAATCATAATAATAGTAAATATGCATATTTTACACGAAAAATTACCTTCGAGATATTATTATTATTATTAATATTTTTAGGCTTGCCATCCGACAATGTGCAGCATGAGCTTCACCGTTGATCGATCAAAACTTTCCTGAAAGAAGAAATATGCCCGGATACAAAGGAAACCTATATATGCACAAAGTCTATCTATTACGGGGGAACATTTTTTTTTTTTTTTTTCGCCAGCTCGTTTTTTTAAAGTGTCTGCCACAAGCCCGGCGGGGGGGGGCACGACAGTTTGTTCCTTCTTTTTTTTTTTTTTTTTTTTTTTTTTTTTTTTCATCATCACTTTTACTTTCCAGCCCACTCGTAGGAGGTTTTACCCTCGACGATCTTCTGGACAAGCCGTGGTCACAGGTGTCGTCCCTTCCCCCCGGTACGTGCCTTTAGTTTTTATCGCGCATAGGGTTCAGCATTCCCACTGCTCGTCGATTTCCATCGAATGTACAGCTAGCTCACGCTCTCGCGCTTTCCGCTAATCAATTTTATGCAAGAAAAAGTCCCTATGAGCATGCACTCGGTGAGACTCGAACTCACGAAATTGATCTTGATAGGCTCGCGGACCACCTACCAAGCCACCGGGGACGCTTACTATACAACGAAAACAAAAACAACAACAACACAACGACAACAACAACAACATAGCAAATAGGACCAAATATTGTTGATAGAAATAGTTAAATATATAGGTTTTTGTGGGTGCCGTAGGTCCTGTAGACTATGGTCCTCCCTAATACCCGGTAGCTGAAATGCGTGCAAGTTTTTGCGTCAGCGGTGTTTTTAGTTTTGGCAGTGGAGCGAGCACAGGGCGAGGGCGGGGTTGATGAGATTATTAGTGAATTGTTGACTTGATCGGAGGGTGAATCATTTATTACGGGGGTCCATAGTTAACGGGATCAAATTTTGTTAGTAAAAATAGGAAAATATATAGGTTTTTATGTACACCATAGGTCCTGTTAACTATGGACCCCCGTAATAGTTTTGGCAACACCAATAGGGGGGCTCCCGGCTTGTTGTGGTGTCGCAACGATGAGCAAACGTTCCGTGCTGGGAAAGGCGAGAGAACGCCTACTCTGTGATTCAGGGTCTGTAGTAGGGATAGTGAAAAGAAGGGCGAGGACAATTAAATGGGATGGAACCCCCCCCCCCCCCCCCCGGTCCCCCCCGAAAAAAAAGCAAACAAGAACAGGTACGCGTCTATTTACGGAGGACCATAGTAAATAGGACCTACGGCACATACGAAAACCTATATACATTTCCCAATTTTTTACTTACAATATTTGGTCCTATTTACTATGGTCCCCCGTAGTAGCCACCACATGTGGGATTCAGCAAATAATTTATCTGAGGTGTTCGACTCGTGGATTCGCTGTTTCCCTTCGCACCAGGTAACCGATATACTTCGAGCATACTAATACTAATGGTGCGATTTTTCCGAGTGACGGGAAGTTTTTTTTTTTTGCGACCGCCTCTCGCTTGAGTCAGGTTTGGTGGCCACAGTCTTTTTGTGTGCCTGCACGCCCGCAACATGAACGGGCTGCTACAAAAGACAGACGGTAAACCACTCCATATACAGCACACGTGCACGTAGTGGTCGATTAGCACCCCCTCCCCCCGATATGTACGAGCCGTTAGAAACGGAACCACTTTACACTGACTCGATGACCGGCCGTTTATCTATCGCGGCGGGTTCCCGATACGAGCGGGCCGTTGTGACAGTAAGCCGCCCGAAATCAGGCAAATTGGCACCACCGTGGACGGCCAATTGTTGCGGTGGTCCGATGTAAGCGGGCCATCCAAATCGTATAGGAAAATCGTGGTGGATCTCCCGACATGTCATTATTGAGCGGGCCGTTAGAGGCGGTAAAGAAACACTGGACAGCACGTACGTGTGTGTGTAAATACGTAGTGGGCGATTCGCAGCGGGGTTCTGCCGGAAGCACGAACGAGGCGTTTAAGAACAGAATCATGACACTTGGATAACAACAACGATTATCGTGTTTTGTCACATCCGATGATAAATACATGTTGTTTTAGCATGGGGTTTTTAGCTTTAACCACCCGTAAACATTGTTGCCAGAAAGAAAGAAAAAGAAGAAGAATATATCGCTCACAGGTGAAAGTTCCCAGAAAAAAGAAGTTCATCGAGGGCAACAAAAGAAAAAGAGGGAAGACCTACCAGGTATGCACCAAGCAAGTACAACTCCCTTCGTTTGGCGGTTTCGGCGATTCCTCGACATACATACATGATCAGGCAGACCCGTTCTGACCGGAAGACCACCCGAAAACACTCGGTACTACAGTCTATACCTTATCACACGGGTGATAAAATAACACCCCCCCCCCTGGGACGACGATTTTTCAGAGCCGATTTACTCCGAAACGTGCCTTCGGGGGGGGCACACCCTACGAAAATGGTGGCTTATTTGGAAACATCTATCTCGTCGACATATTTTCGTATAGACAAACGCCGTACTCAGTACGCCCTCCCCGTTGTCGAGAAAATCAGCTTTGGGATTCGTCCGAGGGGGTGTGTTATCTTATCACCCTAGTGTGATAGTGCGGTACGGTATGTGGGCGGTCCAATGGGTTCCCGATATGCGCGAGCCGTAAAAAAAACAGAGGCCATATGATGAGCGTTTAGCACTCACTGCTGTTCGGAGAGTCATTCATACGAGCAGGTTCATCTGCATTGTGCATGAGCGCGCGCGGGGGGGGGGGGGGGGGGGGGGGGGGGCGGGGGGTTATTCATGTTTTGCATGGTGGTAGTCGTATGACCCTAGGGGGGGGGGTGTACTCGATAGGAGAGATGTACTCGATCTCATGCATGGCCGTAGTCGTATGACCATAGACCCTCGCAGCCCTACAATGCCGGAACGGAGCATGTCGGGTTTTCACCGACCAGGCAGACATTGCTTGCACCAAGCGCGAAGCGCCGTGAGGTGTCCGGCGAGTCGCATGAAGGGGGGGCGGGGGCGTTCCATTCGCGGAGCGTGACCGGTGTGGATGTCGACGGTTTTTTGTTTGTGGGTCGGCGGGAGGCGTAAACGCGCAGGGGGGAAAGGGGCGGCGCAGTCCCTCTCCCCCTTCCCGCCCTGGTATATTTTTTAGGTGTAAGGGAAGTATATGCACGTGGGGAGAAAGGGAGAGGAGCAGCCCCCCCCGACCCCCCCCCCCCCCCCCCCCTCGGCTATTTTCATATAATATTATTGTTGTTATTCTGGCATCCGACATGTATAGACAGCATGAGCTGCAAGGTTGATCACTCATACGCACTCCGAAAGAAGAAAACCACGGAAGGAAGCGAACAGAGCTCTATCTCTGCACAAAGTTCGAAAGCTTCTGCACAGCAGTGGTACCTACTTCCAGCTCGAGCAACATTCATACATACGTGGTGAGGCAACCGACTAGCTGGTGTGTGATGCCTAACACCTACACGTTGCAGTAGTAGCCATACGTAGTATTAATAGTATTGTTGCACGTTATAAGAAAGAGGGTCACGAGAAAGACAAAGAAGAAGATGATGAAGAAGAAGAAGAAGACGGAGAAGAAGAAGAAGAAGAAGAAGAAGAAGAAGAAGAAGTAGAAGAAGAAGAGGAAGAAAGCGAGAAGAAACAAGCAACCAAGTCGCAAGTACATTCACACAAACGAGCGATTGTTTTTCAAGGCAGCGCTGTGGTATTGTTGGCTCTTGTGTACCTAGTATATTCTGTACTGTGTGTATATGTATGTAGTGCTGTTAGTGGTAGGACAAGAGTGGAGAAAGAGCAACAAACACGTGCATGGTAGACGTGGAGTATTGGTTGAACAAGGTGACGTTAACCCTTTTCGAACCGCAATAATCTTGTTTTGGGGACACACTACTAATACAATGTACGATCGTACTTACAGCAAAAAGTAGCAGAAAAAAATTAATTTCCTGTCTAATTCCCAGCCTGCTGCCTCTCCTACGTATTATTACGAGGTACCGGTGCCGGTATGATATAATTGCTCGTCTTTTTTTTTAACAGTACGAGGGTCCTGTACTCTGCGTATACCTATTTATGTATACATGTGTATACATGCCATGCCGCGCAAATCGGCGCGAGTCGGACGAGGGGAACAAAGAAAGGGCTGATGAACTATTATTACGGGGGACCATTGTGAATAGAACCAAATGTTGTTAGTAAAACTAGTTGAATATATACCTGGTAGGTTTTTGTGTGTACCGTAGGTCCTTTTTGCTATGGTCCCCCGTTATAGTAAGTAAGGTGCACTTTTTTTTTTGGCGATTATAAAGCAACGCACCAACTATAGCAGATAGTGGGAAAAGGGAAGAAGAAGAAGAGAGCCCCTGCTGAGTTACGACCGTTAAAAAAGAGAGGGGCGAATGCTTACGTACAGGTTCAGTTTTGGCGAACGTCTGGGCAGAGAGTTAGTTGTGTCCCCGACGATGCCCTCCTTTTGTGCTCACACTCGAGTTCTCTCTCCCTTTCTCTCAACTCACTCGAGGAGCATTAATAAGAAGTTCGTGAACTACAAGCAGCGTGCTCTATACCCAGCATCGACATCCCTATGCCCCTTACGAGCTTATTTTATCTCTGACCCCCCTCTTCAGACTATTAACAAGACAACGAATGAACCGGATGGGGAAAAATACATGAATATTTGTACTGGTGATGTATAGATCTCAATAGTAAATAAGTACACGTATAATAGTGTAGTGCTGGTTGGTGTACCTGATACCTGGTACCTAAAACTTTTAGAACCGCAGTCTTGTTTTCGGGACAAACTACTTGGAGTTTGACTAGTTTGTCCCCAAAACGGGACTGTGCAGTTCTAAACGGGTTAATATTACGGGGGACCATAGTAAATAGGATCAAATATTGTTAGTAAAAATAGGTAAATATATATGTGTTTTATGTACACCATAGGTCCTATTAACTATGCACCCCCGTAATAGTTGTTCATGAGTTATCGAATCGAAGCTAGTTGTGTACCAACCAGTACGTCATGCTGCAAGTTTTCGGATGGCAAGCAAACGTCATGATATTAATATTAATATTTAGTAGTGAAACTTGTTTTGTACCGACTGATGCAAAAACAAACACAGCAGTAGTAGTAGTACTACGTATCAATAGATTGATAGTCCATCATGACTTGTCATCACGCCTCTCATGAGACCGGTAACAAGCAGTTTTTCTCGGAGAGTTGTGGTGTTGATGGTGGTGGTGGTGGTGGTTGGCAGTCGTTTGGTGGTTGATGGTTTTGGGTAGTAGTGTGGTTGTTGGTTAGTACTGATGTCATATGGCATGGGTGACATGTGACACCGGCATCATAATCAAACATAATAAATTCCAGGTACGAAGCTGTGTGTGCTTTATCCAGATTTTTCTTCGAAAAAGTATAAAAAACTCCAAACTGCTTCCGTTTTATAGCTGTTAGCTTATTCACTCCTGTTTTATACCTCTCTGTCCGGGCCCCTGTGTACTACACACCAGGTAACTCACAACAGGTTGTTGTATACCTGTACCGAGGTACAAATTTATGAAATTATATACCACGTATTATATGGCAACTATTAGTATTAATAAGTACGACTATTAATATTAATATCTCATATAATAATGAATGGTTTTACGTGTTTTTTTTTTTCCCAATTTTTTTAATTGTATTTCGGTTCTTATTTTTTTGGTCTGGCTTGTTGTGTGTGGGTGTGTTATTCTCGTACCCGGTAGGTGATGGGCATTTCACTGGATTTGCCCATTTTCATTCCATTTTCTCAGTCTCAGTCTGTCACCACTCACCACACCATGAACCTCTCGAGATAACAAATACCTGGTAATAGTATAAGGAAACAGGATGGGACAGCAGTGGGTGTACGGATGGATGTAGTTTTGGGTTTCAGTGTAAAGACAAACACACACACATGTTGTATAGCTGGTACATACTCTGCTGTATAACGATCGAGAGGCGGGGTATTTCATAATGGTATTTATAATGTGTTTTGGCTTTTGGCGAGAGATACGAAGAACTTACAGACGACGGCAAGCAGTAGTCTTCAGTCTGCAGTCATAATTCGTCCATTCACCCATAGATAACAGAAAAAAACATAAATAAATGTTCGTAGGTGACTCCTGCCTGCGGAATTGTCGAAGCATATACTCGAACTTGCTCCTCCTCTGTGCTTTTCTCTCTGCTCTGCGCTGTTGTTGCTGATGTGTGCTTGTCCTGGTGTGTCAGTGGTTGGTTGCTTTTTCGCAGCTGACAGAGTTGTGCGGAAGAGTATATTATTTTGCGTATTACCACCCTCTGTCCCAATATATAATATAATCACGGTTTTTAGACTAGTATATATATACCTGGTATATATGTAATTGTTGAAGCAAATGTGGTGCTTGTATTATTCCGGGACAGAGTGGTTCAGAACCGTACCTTAGTAGATATTATTATTTTTATTATTAGGCTCTTGCCATCCGAAAATGTGCAGAATGAGCTTCACGGTTGATCGATCAAAACGTTCCTGAAACAAGAAATCCCCGGGTACTAAGGAAATATATGCACAAGGTCCTATCTATGTTCTATGTTCTATCATTGATTATTATTTACTCTGCTTTCAGGACTGACTGCAATCCCCCGTTTGGGCGACAAAACCTAAATAAAGTACTTGGAATTAGAGGGGTATGTGCCGAAACGGGACTGCAGAGTCCGTTCTTTCTACCCACCCGTAGTTTTGTGGCCACATAAATAAGTTGTACCCACATCGTACCAGTATCTGTCTAGGATTGAAGAATCCGCACGGACACTCTGGCTGGTTGTCCTGAACGTCGACGGATAGAAAGAACGGTTTAATTATAATACGAGTATGAATGCGAAGAATACACAGAGACCCCCATTGTTGACATCCAGTATATGATCAGTGTAAAAACCAGTGTCCGTGCCGATTCTTCACTCCTCCTGAAGAGATACAAGCAAGCTCTGTCTGTCTGTGGTCGCAAAACTATTAATACGAAACAGAGATAAACTACAACACTGCATATTGTTATTCAGTAATTTAATGTTATTAACCCTTTTAGAACCGCAGTCCCGATTTGGGGACAAATGACTTGGAATTAGAGTGGTTTGTCCCCAAATCGGGACTGCGGTACTAAAGGGTTTAACTTAAGTACCCAGTACCGCCGTGCAGCGTGGAGAGCTCTGTGACGGCTCTCGTATCACGGTTCTCTTGTCCACTCTCTCAGCTCTACGAATTTTTATAATATACCCATATGGTAAAAAGCAACAGGAGTGCTCACTCAGGTACTTACCGGAAATCTCTCGAAAGGCTTTATTTGGCGATGGATGATGGCGTCGATGTCGACGGGTAGAAAGAACGGTTTAATAATTATAATGTGAAGAAAACACACACACACATAATACCCTCTCGTACCTGGTATGTTGATATTCTCGTATTATTGTATTGGACATGAATACGCCTCTCCCCTCCCACTCGCGTATGGATACTCGTGCACCTGGCGTATGGATATACTTCTAGCAGTCTGGTACATGCACGCACTATCTCTGTGGCGCAGCTTTGTGACCACAGAACTTGTATCTCTCTAGGGTTCAAGAATCGGCACGGACACTGGTTGTGCTGGATGTCGACGGGGGTAGAAAGAAAACAACAAGAAAACAACATGTTATCGTCGTTGTCGTTGTTGTACTATTATTACGGGGGTCCACGGGACCAAATTTTGTTAGTAAAAATAGGTAAATATATAGTTTTTTATGTACACCATAGGTCTTATTAACTATGGACCCCCGTAATAATATTAATGTGGGTTTACTCAATAGTTGTTGTATTTTATGTATGGTTGTTGTCGTTGCGTTCTTGTTGTTGCGGTTGCTGTTGCTGCTGCTGCTGCTGCTGCCGTTGGTGTTGTATGATTTTGTTGCTCTCGTTGTTCGTTGTTTGTTGACATGTTGTTCTGCGGTCTGACGTAACGGAATTTGCATCGAATGCCCCCCCCCCCCCCCCCCTCCCTCCTGCTCGTTTCCACCTCCTGGCAATCCCGCAGCTGGATCTTGAAGCGAGGCACTTTCCACCACTACATGGTGGAATGGAAACCCATTGCGGCTCTCATGCGCAGGTTCGTGTCCTGCCGACGACGCCACACTTGTTAAGATCAAGGTCGGGACGCTTTGTATCTCTCGACAGGTCTGCCTATTAAGCCGGTACTCGTTGGTACTCATGTGTGTTGTTTGCTTAGAGATAGAGGAAGAGCAGCTTTGTTCCTTTCGTGCGCGCGGAGACTGAGAGCAAAGCTCCTGCCTCGCTTGGGAAAACCCCTGGTTTTCCATTCAAGACACGCCTCCCAAGTACTACAAATACGATCCCAATACCTGAACCCAGGTATTTAAAGGGCTTTCAGCCTCATTCAAAGCAGCACCATAACAATGGCAACCAAGGTGGTTCACCGAAACGACCCCTCTGCAAAAAAAGGCGTTCCTTGCGCATTCCTTCCCTAGCCAGATATCCCCTCCCCCATGATCGAACGGGATGTGTTAGAAGAGGAGATGAGGGAACGAATGGGACATGGAGGAGTTTGATACACTGAATAGCAGCGAGAAAAAGATCGCTATCCTAGGAGATAGATGGTGACCACAGGCGGCCAGACAGGAAGGAGATAAGATTAGCGAAACGTTTCCATATAATATATGGAAACAACGCAATGAGCGCCCAATGGTTGGAGGTGTCTCTATTAGGAGTAGGAATGGTGCTCCGTCTCGAAAGGGATGCGTGGTCAAGGGTCAAATGACTAAGGCAAGCAACAAATGAGTACGCCCCCCCCGATGATAGTGCTCCCGGCCCAGCTGGTCGACGATGAAGGGGTGCTGCCTCTACTATGTACCAGGTACCCCGAGAAGGCCGGACGTTCCACCGCGAAGAAGATGGCGAGTCCGTGGCTCCGCTTCTCGTCGAAAGACGCTACTTGTCGAACGACACTCGCTTGTCCTCGGTCGAGCGTACGAATTGCTGGCGCTTGCTTGCGCTGTGTCGGATGTTATGTTTGGCGGTAGGGGTGATCCATCAACTGACTGCGTCCACGCTTGACGCAGGCGTAATATACCTGGCCTTCGCGAGTCTGCGTGGCGTAGTGAATGTTGCGCAAGATCGTTTTTTGTTGTGGAACTCCCGGGCGGATGCGTCCCGAAGATAATTCTTCCTCTCCTGAATCAGAATTTCCATGCGGAGGCTCCTACCTGCCGGCGGGAAAAGGACCCCCCTCCACCTTCCACTTTTGATGAAGGACGCTAAGCCACGCGAGAGTGCCAGAGAGAGCGTGGAACAGAGGGAGTGGGTGGTAGAAAATTGCCTTGTTAGTGACTTGGACTAGTGTGAAATCATAAGTTTCCGTTTCCTAGGCACACGATGTATATAACGTTTGGTGCTGGATTCATTCATCTGCGTTCCAGCTCGGCGGCATGTTCATGCATGCGCGTCGCGTGTCTATGCCTCCCCCCCCCCCCGAGGGTCTATGGTCATACGACTACGGCCATGCATGATAATGAATACACCCCCTCCCCCCTATATTACATACTTGGTATACATATTCTATGTTGGGTTGGCGTCGGTTGGCGACGACGCTGTAAAACATGCCTCTCACTGCGTGAGCTAGACAGCCGGGGTACCGTTTTTTTTTTTTTTTTTTTTTTTGGCGGTCACCGCGGCTGGCAGTCAAGTTAGATCATTTTGTGCGGGGATAACCTTCCCCTCGCACAAGGGGGATGATCGTATCACCTAGTGTGTATATGGTAAGACACCCACGAGGCAGTTACATAGTAAAACCCATTGCTGTCTCTGGAAGTGGCCACACCAGAAATTAAAACAATTCATTGATGCTGTCATCCATACGCAAGAAAATCCGCCTCACAAGCGGTTCTTAGTAGGATGCAGCTCACCCTTCATGCGACTCGCCCAACATCTCACGGCGCTTCGCGCTTGGTGCAAGCAATGTCTGCCTGGTCGGTGAAAACCCGACGTGCTCCGTCCCAGCATTGTAGGGATGCGAGGGTCTATGGTCATACGATTACGGCCATGCATGATAATGAGTACACGCCCCCCCCCCCCCCCCCCCCGCCCCGGGCTAGCAGGGGCGCAACGAGATTTTTCTGGGGCATCCTCACACTTGAGGAGCTCGTAACTCCACCCAAAAAATGACTTTGGAGACGTTATGAAAACTTTAACACGACGAGGTATGTGACCTTGAGCACATCGCGAAAAATACGTTTTAAGTATACATATATTAATTTGATAGGTGTTACCGGGCGACATAGTAATCAGGACCAAATATGCTTATTAACAACACTGTAATATATCGTTGTTTGTGTGTATATATATATATATATATTTTAATCATCACTTTTACTTTCCAGCCCACTCGTAGGAGGTTTTACCCTCGACGATCTTCTGGACAAGCCGTGGTCACAGGTGTCGTCCCTTCTCCCCCCCGGTACGTGCCTTTAGTTTTTATCGCGCATAGGGTTCGGCATTCCCACTGCTCGTCGATTTTCATCGAATGTACAGCTAACTCACGCTCTCGCGCTTTCCGCTAATCAATTTTATGCAAGAAAAAGTCCCTATGAGCATGCACTCGGTGAGACTCGAACTCACGAAATTGATCTTGACAGGCTCGCGGACCACCTACCAAGCCACCGGGGACACCAAATATATGATAGATCCTGATTACTATGTTCCTTCGTAATATGTAGTCCCTCAGCTGAGGGTCCCCGTTCGTCAGAAGCGAAATGGCTGAAAAGTGCTACCCCTTAATCGCAACACGGGTCACGACAACAGGGGCACATCGATCCCTATCATGCATCCGCCTGGGACGGGTAAGACTCGAAACGAACCCGTTGGCCGCGTCCCGAAGGCCTTCAGCAGCCCCCATAACCTGTCAGCCAGACTCTTATATATAGGTATGACAAGACCTTGGCGACGATCATGGTTTCCTGGTCCGCCAGAGGGTTGTTCGGTACTGGCGGGCGTTCCGTCTAACGCAGTGGGTCCAGAGTACAGCGGGTCCAGCGGGCAGCGGCATGGGCGGTGAAACGGCCACGTTTCACCAGCTTGCCTGTTACTACCTGAAGTTTGTTGTTGGATTGTCCGAGGGGTGGTGGTCATTGCGCCATGCGCCGCAAACATGCCGGTCTCCGGGAGGCTGGCGGCGGGCTTCTCCTCTCTGGCAGAACCCCATTCTGCCACGAGATTAGGGGACAATGCCGACCTTCTCTTCACCTTGAAACCCACCGCCTTGTCGAGGATCTCCGGCAGAGGCTTCTTCCGAGAAGGTAAATGATTCCTGAAACAGGTAGCCATCACCTCGTCACGCGGTCCCCATACGGGCTGGTCACGTCCGCTAGAACCTTCGGCGAGAAAAAACGCCTCTGCCGGCGGCGGCAAGCGGACACCCTCCTTGCTCCCGCCGACGGAAAACTCGAGCCCTCCTCTTCCACTGTAGACAGGCGTGTCTGGGCTTTGCTGGCGAGGCTTTCGACGTCAGCCGAGATCGCCCAGACAGCTCGCGTCGAAGAAAGATGCTGCCTGCTCCGCTCCGTGGAGTAGCGCGGAGATTTCTGTGTCCGTGCGTGCGTCCAATCGTCGGACCCTCGTGCATGCTGCGAGGAACGTATCTGTCTGCGCTGTCCATGAACCGCTCGAGGAAGCCGGTTTTCTGATCGAGATAATCGGTCATCTGCTGGAAGTAACCGGTTTTCTAGTCGAGGGATTGGGTGGCAATGAGCGCGGCCGCTTTCTGGTCTTGCGTGTCTCCCAGGAAAATGTACGACGCGACCCACACCTTTCTGTCCCTCACTCGTACTCCCACCGCGTGCTCTATCTACCACGTAGTAAGTCGTCGGTGCTGGTATGGACGCCTACCATCGTCACCCCTCCGTCTTTCGCAATGCAAAGGCCGACGCTTGCCAGGAGCGAAATGTCTTGCGCCATTGGCACGTGCCCTGTCCGAGATGACGTCACGGTCTTGGCGGGAGTGGTAACGATGTCGTTGCCGTCTCACGTTGTACCCAAGAAAGGGTACAGCTCGCACAGCAGCGCTTGCCGTGACCAGCATGAGGCGGAGGGTGACATCCTCCAAGTAACGAAGGCTTCCACACTCCTCCTCTGGCCTCAAATTGGCCCCGGCCGCAACGATATCATATGCAGAAAAAATCCGATGCCATAAGGCCCCTTCGCTGCACCCCGATGGAGCAAGCGATCGTCCGGCGGTGCTATCCCGACCCCTTTCGAGAGAACGCATCCGGTGATCTCTGTAGCACTTGGCTGCAAAAGGGCGTGAGCGACGGCAGGTAGATGGTCACGTCGGCAAGTACAGGTGTTCTGTTCTGACGAGTTGTTTAACGCATGGAGCAGTCGGCGATAATGAGCCAGTCTCCGCCTCGTGCAACGCACGTGCCCTCAATCCTGTTATCCTGTACCTGTTCGATTTTTCCGCGGGCACATTGACCCCGGACTGCCGCACCTCGCGTCTGTTCTCCTCTAGCCACGGCCGCCACTGTCGCATACCGATGGCCCCGGCGGGATTGAGCAGTCTTTACGTTATGCCGACGCAGGCTAACTTCACGCTTTTTCCCTTACGCGGTCAGCCTGAGTTGTCAGAGGCGCTACCGAAAATCCGCCGGTTATGCGTCGGGATCGAAGACGATTCTCCGCCAGAAGGCTGCCATACCCTTGCCAAGCTACTCCCCGATCGACGTCAGCGTGGATGGTGGGTTGGAGGTGCACGAAGCGGTGACCGTCGTTTCCGCGCCCCGATAGAGCGCTGCGGGAGCTGACAATGCCGAAAGGGAGGCCTGGGAGGTGTAGTCATCGTCGGGGCGTCGCAGGGGAACACTTGTTGCTTCCACCTCGGCGGCACTCGCTAGCGCCGCCGTCGCCGCGGCCACATAAACAACGGCGCGGTCTTCGGCCGGTAACTTGTCCACCGACGTGGTCCGCACCCGTTCGTTGCCGGTTGAGCGCGGCTCCGCCAAAAAGTTGCGTGGTGTGACTTCAACCCCTACGCACGATAGTGGAAGCACCTCGTGGCCTTGTGTTCCCTCGCCTCGTGGGCGTCATCAGCCACCGCAGGGGCAGGACGACCACATCACCGCTTGCGACCAAATAGAACATATTTCGCCTCTTGATGCGGCCGTCCGGCGAATGCAGGGGGCCAGACGCACTCCCAGCTTAAATCACTCGCGGGAGCAAGTTCGGCGTCGCCAAGAAGTGCCGGTTCGGCTGGTGCTCGCCAAGCATGACGTGGTTGGTAATACCGGGCACGAGTAAGCGGATGCCAGAAATGCACGTGTGCACCAGCCACCTGCGACTGCACGTTGCTTCCCGTTCCCGAAGAGTTTGTGCTGCCCACCATAGTGGCCTCACCCCCACACTATAATACGGTTCCAGTCGTACCCCCGGTTGCGCAGGTCTACACCACCTCAGCCCCCCTCCGCCCCCATCCACGTGGCCCGACTGCGAAGACGTCCGTCCGTTGGAACGACTGCCTCCAATACGTTCCATCTCGTATTCCGGGCTGCGCAATCGATTTCTCGACAGCGGAGTGGTGCTTTGTGCTGCGCCTCTCGCAAGGGCCTCCGCCATACAACACGCCTGAGCCCGTGGCTTCCGTGCTCACGCATTAGAAAAGTACCACCCAATGATCGCGCTGGCGCGCCACAAGGCAAATCTCTCACGCCTCGTCATCCTTCCCGACACCATCGCACCATCATCAAAAAAGAAAACTTCGCCACCAGCACCACCACCAACACCCCCTGCTCCATCACCACCCCCAGCCCCCACCCCACCACCACCACCACTCCCTCCCGTCTCCCACCTCCTCTCCTCCCCCCCCCGACTACCGTACATATTATGTATAGCTTGTGCTGGCGTCGATTGGTGACGACGCTGTGAAACTGTCCTCTCACTGCGTGAGCTAGAAAACCAGGGTGCCGTTTTTTTTCTTTTTTCTTTTTGGGCGGTCCCCACGGCTGGGTGTCGAGTTAGAAAAAAAATGTTCGGGGAAAATCTTTACTCCGCACAAGGGGGATGGTCGTATCACGTAGTGTGTATATGGTAACACACCCACGAGGCAGTTACATAGTCAACGCATTGCTGTCTCTGGAAGTGGCCACGCCAGAAATTAAATCAATTAGTTGACGCTGGCATCCACACGCAAGAAAATCCGACTCAAAAGCGGTTCTCAGTAGGATGCAGCTCACCCTTCATGCGACTCGCCCAACACCTCACGGCGCTTTGCGCTTGGTGTAAACAATGTCTGTATGGTCGGCGAAAACCCGACGTGCTCCGTCTCGGCATTGTATGGATGCGAGGATCTATGGTCATAAGAGTACGGCCATGCATGACATGAACACACACACCCCGACCACCACCACCACCACCATCAATAACACCAACAACACTACCACTACCACCACCGCCCTCCCACACCCACACACACCCTCCCCCCCCCGCTTCCCCACCAACACCACCAACACCACCCCTCTATTCGTAGATTGCAAGCCTGAATGCTTTTATCGTCCCGCAGTTTGATATTAATATTTTTTTTCGTTGCATTAGAGAGGACATAATGAGGAGAGAGTGCAGTCTTGATGCTGCCACCCCAAGCAATTATTGATGACAGCGCTTGCGAAGGTGTATACAATCCTCTACAAGATGTAACCGCCGTTGCTGGGACGATCCAAACAAAAATCTTCGCTGGCAATTCACAGCAGTGACGAGACCGAAGGAACATTTAAGGCAAGCTAGGGCCAAATAACAGCCAACCCCCCCCCCGATTGGAATTGTCTTTATTAGGAGCGCGAACGGTGCTCTGTCTCGTAAGAGATGCGTGTTCAATGGTTAATGACCAGGACGAGCAACCAATGAGTACGCCCCGCCCCCCGTCCCCCGCCCCCCCCCCTCCCCCATCACCACCTACCCTAGGAGATAGATGGTGGACACAGGCGACGACACAGGAGGGGGATAAAATTAGCATAAATTAACGTTTTTATGTAATATATGGAAACGAGGTAATGAGCGCCCAACTACTTACTGTAGGAGGTGTCTCTGTCAGGAGTAGGAACGGAGCTCCGCCTCGAAAGGGATGCATGGTCAATGGTCAAACGAGTAAGGCGAGATGCACATGAGTACGCCCCCCCTCCCCCGTCCCCGCTTGCCTATCGCCACCACCGCCACCCTCCCCCCCGTTCCCCACCACCACAACCGCACCACCACATCACCATCACCCCCCCCCCCCCCCCCCTCCCCCCCTCGATTCCCCCCCCCGTCCACCGGATGCGTCGAAGAAGGCGCGGGGGCGCTTAGTGTAACCCAACACCCCCTCGAAATCCTGGGGCCTCCTCAAGTCGTTGGTATCCCCCAACGATCGGAAACGCGTACGTAGGCCCCCTGCCGTTCGTACCTGCGACTTCTCTCCTGTTACATCGATACGTCGGGCTTGAAAATATGACTTTTCGAAAGTACTTCCGTACGTATTATAGTTGTACGTATCAGGTACGCACTGAGGTCATACATGTACATACCTATCATATATATATATATATATATATATATATTTTATCCATCACTTTTACTTCCCAGCCCAATCGTAGGAGGTTTTACCCTCGACGATCTTCTGGACAAGCCGTGGTCACAGGTGTCGTCCCTTCTCCCCCCCGGTACGTGCCTTTATTTTTGGTCGCGCATAGGGTTCAGCATTCCCACTGCTCGTCGATTTTCATCGAATGTAGCCAACTCACGCTTTCGCGCTTTCCGCTTATCAATTTTTTATGCAAGAAAAAGTCCCTATGAGCATGCACTCGGTGGGACTTGAACCCACGAAATTGATCTTGACAGGCACGCGGACCACCTACCAAGCCACCGGGGATCATATATATTTTTTTTATTTTTTTTTTTTTTTGTCCATCACTTTTACTTCCCAGCCCACTCGTAGGAGGTTTTACCCTCGACGATCTTCTGGACAAGCCGTGGTCACAGGTGTCTTCCCTTCTCCCCCCCGGTACGTGCCTTTAGTTTTTGTCGCGCATAGGGTTCAGCATTCCCACTGCTCATTTTTTTTTTTTTTTTTTTTTTTTTTTTTTTTTTTATCCATCACTTTTACTTTCCAGCCCACTCGCGTAGGAGGTTTTACCCTCGACGATATATGCTTCATATTAAATACAGGAATATACACTATACTTACCTACATAATAATAAGTACGTATCAGCTACCTGGTGCGTATTATTAATATTACGGGGGTCCATAGTTAACAGGACCTATGGTATACATAAAAACCTATATATTTAGGTATTTTTACTAACAATATTTGGTCCTATTAACTATGGACCCCCGTAATACTAACGCCTTTTTACGTATCGTATTTATAGCCGGTGTTGTCCACCTTGAGGAAGAAGACAACAATAAAAAGCAAAAAACGACGTGACATTTTTTATCAATTTTTTATTTTTTCAACGTTTTTCAGTTTTGGATTTTGTCCGGGCGTATACACGTACGTATATGATACCTACCTGGCTACCTGGTAGCACGCACGCACGCGCGCACGAACGCGGACGGACGCGGATGGACCGCCGTGCATAGTTCGAGAAACTTCGAGCAAACTTGTACCAATGTGTGTGTGTTCTTCACATACGTGCCAGCAAATATCGACCGTAAAAAATATACTTCTCACTTTAATCAACCCTTTTTTTGTATGTATAGTAGTAGTGTCAATACGAAGTCACCCGCAAAAATGGGTTTTTGACCGAAATTATTGATACGGCGTACACAAACGAGAAGAACATGCTGTCGACCTGGGGACGCACATACGTATCCATATATATATATAGGTACTATAAATACATACTAGGTACAATACATGTTATTTCAACGTTCATTTTTCGGATATTTGAAATACTACCCAGCAAGTGCCAATTGGTGCATGCCACACGGACAGCAGTTCTTCGTCGTACGATTGACTCGAAGAAAAAGGCAGCCAGTCGTCGTACGTACTCGTTTACATAGCAGGCAGAGTGTTTAAAAAATCCACGACACACACGGATGAGGAGTACGCTGTTAACAGTTGTTGTCTGCACATACATTAAATCGTCTTCTTTTTTTTGTTTCTTCTGTACCCACACACAGCTTCTTCTCATCAGTACATCCCACTTTATATGCCAGCAGGTAGCTTGCATTTCTCTAGGATTGAAGACTTCGGCAAGGACACTGGTTGTTGTGCTGTTGTAACAACAGTTTGTTGACGGGTATAGAAAGAAAGAAAACAGAAAACAGCATCATTTTTTTTGTGTGTTCGCTCGTCGTGTCTATTGTTTTTTATCTCTGTCCTGCGTGTCTGCGGGCAACAAAGAAAAACCAACCAAAAAATAATTGCAAATCCATACACACTCGAATACTTTAAAACTTCGAACCTGTGCGCACGTGACCAACGAACCCTTGAAAATATCTGCCAGCAAAAACCAACCGTATATTCAAAACTGCGTACCTTGTATCTGCATGTTGTGAGATGGGAAAAATAATAGTACCGGTAGGAGCGAACGCCCCAGCCAGAGCCCAGAGCTGCAGCAGCTTGTTTCTATTTAATATAACCAGCAATGTTGGTCCGTCCCGCCCAACTCGCCAGCACTGAAAAAAATCGGGGTTGTCAACTGTTCAACGTTGTGCGTATAACTTGTACCACAGAGCAAATAAATGTGTGTGTATGTTGTCAAACATAACAAAAATTAGTTGTCTTTTTTTTATCGTACATTTTACACGCAATCGGAAGTTTTTTACACGTACGACATACGTAGAGTATAGTACGCAACTACTAACTGCTGTGACTATCTAATGTGACCAAAATGGCAAACTCTGGACTGCTGCTGCACTGCTGATGCTCATTACGTGCTGCAGCTGCAGTTGCTGCTGGTGGTGTACCGCCCAACAATGTTGTTCTCGTACCGGCGAAGCTTCAAGCTTCCCACAATGGAATTCACATAATATTTTATACCACCCTCTCTGTGAGTTAGTTGTATGTATCATGGCACATGTGATAACATGTGTGAGATTTGACGTCCTCTCTCGTTTTTCACACTGGTTGGTACATGCAGCAGTGGCCCCAGTAAAAACTTCGAAAGTTAAAGAGCGAACGTATCATGACGCCATAGACAGAGGATCGTGAAATCTTGGATCTTCCACACGCTGGCGATCCGTTGGATTTGCGGTGGGATATTGTGTAGTATCGGACGGTTGGATTCAGCGAAGAAAGGCCATCTACGGTGGTTGTGTGTGGCTTGTGAAAAAAAAAAAAACACAACCGGCCACCAACCCACTCTCATCATCTCCCAACTCCCAACACCCAACACACCCAACGCACAGTCAGCAAATCCTGCACCACGACTCCAGCACTCCATCGTAGACAACCGTCCAGGGTCATCACAACTAGAAGGTGACACCCCGTACCGCACGTAGCGACCGTGCGCACGTATCGAGGTCTGTAGTCATTGTAGGCGCTGGTGTAGCTCTTGGCGAGGCGAGAGCATAAGGCGGGTTGGTACCTGGCAGTTGATTGGGGCTTTTTTGTCGCTGCGTCGATTTCTACCGGTCCTTGTTTCTGCGACGGCAACCTCACGCTCTTGTGAAGCGATCGAGGCACGGTCGTGGCTGGGGTTGTCGGGGCGCTTGGCCTGGTCTGTGACGCCGACGAAATCCTGGCCAAGCGTGCCGCCCTCTGCGTGTTAACCGTCTTCCTATCTTCTGGCCTTGTATGTCGACAGGGTAAAAGTGCGTGCGTGTCAGAGCAGTGCCCATCTTGCTGGTATCTTTCCATATACAGTAGGAATACACAGTAGGCTGCACCGCCTGTGGACGTCCTTCGTTACAGCCGCTGCCGAGCGGCAAGCAAGACCCTCACTACAGCAGTGGCAGCGGCCCTGGCTAAGGTACCCCATGCTGGCCTGTCCCGCGCCCCGTGCTTTCACAAGACCTTACAACACCGGCAGCCAGCAGCCCTACGTAACGCGATAACTTTTGAAAAAAAACATTACATTTGGGAAGGTGTGCCCTTTGTTTGCTGAATATTGTGGCACACTCATCTTTTTTTGTGGGGCGCACCACACCGCTTCACCGAAGCAAAGCCCCTATGCTCTCTCCTGCTGGTCTTCGATCCAACCACCCCCTCGCTGCCCTTGTCAGGTGACACTACCGAGCAGGATGACCAGACTCATCGCTATCATGGCTTGCGCCGCGCCTTTGGCTCTGGCTGCTACTCAAGACGGGTCTTTGCGAGGGGCCAAGGTGCGACTTCTGTGGTTTTGCTGTGCGTCGTATTTTGTTTCTCCTTATTTCTTTTCTCTCTCCTTTCTTGTTCTCGTGTCATGACGAAAGGGTTCCGATTCTGCTGCTGTTGGCGAGGCGTCAATTCTGTGCGTGCTGCGACTGGTGGAATGATCCCGTAGCGAGACGCATGCATGCATGTGGCCAACCTCGTGCCTGTCTTTAGTGGATGTGCACACACGGACGCCAGGCGTGTTCCCTTCGAGCTTCCGGACACGTGCTACTGCTGTAGTTGCTGAGAACACACAAAACGTAGTACGAACGCATATTTGAGCCGAAGACCCGAAAAACTAAACCGAACCTTGTGATAGACTCGTATACAGCACAGCATCTCCAACGTATCAGATACGGTACGTACAACACGAGTGACTTGAAAATTGTGCACAAATGGTTTTTCTGTCCCGGGCCTGTCGACAGGCCTCCCCAACCCTCCCGACACCCCGGTATGTCGGACGAACCTTTCTTGAATTTATGAGTCGGTACCACCCGAAGCTTTTTGCGAAGCATTTCATGAGTACGTCGGGAAAGAAAGAGTTGGCGACGAGTGACGGAAGCACACGCAACTTCGAGACGAACCACGCGAGGCCTCAACTATTTACATCATACCAGACCGTGCGTGAGCCAGCAGGGACGCACAAAAATTGATGGGTTTGGTTTATTCGTTCTGTGGTTTTGAGGAAGACCACCTCGGGACTACAGCAGTAGTTGTTGCATTTTGATGTGAAACTCACGAAAACCTTTGGCGATGAGAGTACCGCGAGTACAAACATACTACGCAACGCATGTGCAATTGATGAGATTCTGAATGCACTGGTTCAGTCTATACTATTGACTGATGACAACGTGATGAATTACAAACGCAAACGTCGGAGTAAGTACGTAGATCAAACAACTACTGCTTTGTCCTTTCCGCTGTTCTTACGAGTACATGCACGTACGTGGTGTTCAGTATCAGGCTCGCTCGCAGGTAGCGTCTTCCCTCTCTTGTATTTTTGGATATTACGTACTGCTGTGGTACGAAGCACCATGCTCTCGCATTGAGATCAAGCACCTACTACTGCAGTGTATCTGTTTACATCGTACGGTAACGCATTGGGAAGCATTGGGCACAACAGACCTGATATTTGATACCCCAGATACCAGGTAAACGATACTCGTACGTACTGGTGCCAGGTTATTTATACATTTGCTCAGGGCGCCACCTACGTCTTCCGGTCAGAGTCCCCAGACCTTTTCAACTTTCAACTCTCGGCGTTGCCTCCTTGTACGTGCCCTTTTTGTTAGACGTACGTGTGTATATACGTACGATTTATCTCGTTTTTTTAGATGGTGTGGAATCTACTATTAACACCTGGTATTCAGTACGAGCTGCTGCTTTTACAACCAGTTCGCAATTTCCTCGAGCTACGTACAGCAGTTGCTTCCGGTACTATTAATATTAATAATAGTCTTGGTTGTACCGTGAGTCCGAAGCACCAAGGGCTGCTCTCCATTGTATCATGCGCTCGTCCTCTTCGCGAGTGTTTATCGCGGTCTGTGGGAGTGCGTACCATACCGAGCGCGGGGCAGCTAAAACCCAAAACCCCCACCTGTCTCGCGTAATTTGGATCGAAGATGGCCTGTTGGCTGTTGGCTGTCCTGTCGAGAATGCGTAGAGGGTTGCCGCCGCTGTTTCGTGGGTCGTCGTACCGGTCCGTAAATTCATGTCTGTGTAAGAGTCTTGCTGGACAGCGGCAGCGCGCGGTAGCAACAGCAGTCTTCCTAATTGTTGCATGTATGTGTCAATGCAAAATGGCTGCTACAGCATGTTTTCGAGGGCGAGGAAAAAACGTCCAACGCCAAAGTACTGCGAAACAGCAGTGCGTACAGCAGTCAAGTCGTGTTGTGTCGTACGAACTGAGTTTCTACTGAGTGTTCGCAGCTGCATGAGCTTGCAAACGTCGGTAGAGGTATGTAGGCCAACACCAACTGCTAACTTCCGTCAAGCAGTCAATACCTTCGGAATCGGCTCGGCTGAATGATCCCGCATACGGCGGTATGCCGATTTTGGTTATTGATCGCAGCTGAACCAGCCGCTGTTTCTCGGTTTTTACGTCAGCTCTCAACCTGACGCCGAAAGGGATGACAAGTAGTAGTGCATTGTTTTTTTTTTTTCATTTTCGCTCGACGACCGACCTCCGTATTGCTAATTTAATCTAGCGCTGAGGGCTGCGTGTGTACCCACCGCATTTATTTTGCAAACGTGTCGTGTGTGAATGTATTTACGAATCCGTCGCCTTGAATGAAGTCGAGGTGCACTGCACTTGTTGCTGTTGATATTTATGTGCCTGATCTGAAGGCATCGTAAAGATGGACGGCTGCGTCACGCCGTATGGCACTGGTACTATAACGTAAAATGCTCTGCTTGGCTGAACGCTACTGCCGCTGTACCGCATACATACTCTTGTGCAGTGTGGTAATACTGTAAATAATGCGAATAAAGAATCGGAAGCTAGGATGCACCTCCCCGACAACCACAACCGAACTACAGACCAAAAAAAACACTTCGCATTCTTAAATGACAGCGGTTTGTTTGTGTCGAGGTCACGGCGATGCCATTTTTGCCCTTTTCTCGTAAGCGGACGCGAAACCATCAAATTTAAAAAGAACATTCATGTACCATCCCTTTTTTACGTCACGAATAAAAAAACGAAAGAAAGGAAGAAGTAAATTCTGCTGCTACCCCCACTACCGGTAAGTCAACCATTTCTGTGAGAGATCGTTGAAAATACCAAAAAAATTATCTTGGGGGTTTTTGTATTTTGTTTTTTTCAAATGTTGAATATTGTGATCGTTCGAATCTCATCACTCTCCGTCTCCCCTCTAATTTAGCGGTCGTCGTGCCTGCTGAACTTTTCGTCTTTCTCTTCATTTTCGGGCAGGTGACGGTGGGAAATGACGAGTCCGTACACGTCCGCCGACGCCTCACAGGGGACGACGATGGTCGCGGGATGGGCCCCACCCCGACCACTACATACGATGGATGGGACGACCCGTCCACGGCTGGCGAGGTCATTTTAGCCGCCGACACCGAGGAGGAGGGCTATTACATCCACATTGGCTGCTTCGCGGACGACAGGGAGGACAGGGTTCTGGGTCACATGAAATGGGCGGATGACATGACCGCTAAGGTACGAAACGTTTTTTTTTCTGTTGTTGGTGTGAAGGATTAATACCAGCCTTGTACTCGTACGTACAACAAACGTATTCATTTATTTTTCATTTATTTGTTTTTCAACTATTAATATCAACTATTGCTATTAATACGTACTATTGATGTAGCGTACTCGTATACGCTGATACGTGGTATTTGGTATACGACATCTCACCAGATTTTAACGAATACTTTTCCTGGACAGGTGTGTTGAGAGTCTTGCCAGTTGTGGAGTTTGGAGTATTTCGTAAAATTGTATAATAGTCGTTGGCGTGTAATTTTTGTTTTTCGACGGACATCAACCAGCATGATGCGCTACGAAAATGTCGAGAAGCTTTAGACCAAGGCGCCGTGAACAAACGCACTCATTTTGTGCCGCGTGTTTGGTGCCCTTTGAATGTGTGTGTGGCACATACGCATGCAGAGCGGCGGGCGGAGGGGGAGATAGATGATACGGTCTACCAGTATACTGGTATTTTCTACATGCCGATAATTTTCAAATGTATTTATTCATAATCGGAGCACAATATACTAGTGCACACATGTACCGATACTACAGCAGTCTGTACGAGCAGCGCGTTTCAGAGTAGTGCTCGGGGTGCGGTATAGTGTTGGGAGAAATGATTTATCTCGCGGTTCCGGTCGGACGCTACAATAGTACCATTAAAATAGAATAGTCGGCCCAGGCGCCTTTTTTCTGGGTGTGGAAAAAGCGCCACTCTTGAATTAAGACGCAACCATGGCGAATTTCTCCCTTTGGTAAAAGTAAAAAGTAGTCCCTTGGGTCTCTGTTCACGATTAACTTACGTTGCATTTCAGAGTAGTGCTCGGGGTGCGGTAAAGTGTTTTAGAAATGATTTATCTCACGGTTCCGGTCGGACGCTACAATAGTACCATTAAAATAGAATAGTCGGCCCAGGCGCCTTTTTTCTGGGTGTGGAAAAAGCGCCACTCTTGAATTAAGACGCAACCATGGCGAATTTCTCCCTTTGGTAAAAGTAAAAAGTAGTCCCTTGGGTCTCTGTTCACGATTGACTTACGTTGCACTGCGGGACTTCCGCGTCCATCTTCTTAGTAGTTGGTCATGAACCCCGACCTTTTGATACGAGCAGCTCTCAGTACTCCAGTGTGGAGCAGGAATGGGGTATCTGATATAATTTTATCTTGATCCCTTAACCCTGTTAGGAGCGTAGTTGAGTCGTTTGTCCCCAAACGGGACTGCAGTACCAAAAGGGTCAACACTTGCAAAATACATACAAAAAAATGTTTTTTTTGCCACGTTCTGCACGTTTTAGGTTCATTACCGAGTACCTTTGATCTGGTGCGCGACCGTTCGACCAGCAGGTTACGTGCCTTGCTTTTATTTAACAAAAATTACATTTTTTCCGTGTTGCAATATTTCCGGTGTCGAGTAGCTCGTAGCACACATGCTGGGGGGGTACATCAGACGAGAGATGATCAGCCGCGGATACGATCTCAGCGGTACTCAACGTCTTGGAAAAACATAAAACACTTGAATCAAAAATAAAACAAAAATTAAAAAAACAAAAATAAAACAAAAATTAAAAAAAAAACAAAAATAAAACAAAAATTAGAAAAACCAACACGGCTTGCCACATACATCAGCATGATGCGCTACGAAAAACTTTTCCAACTACCACCATTTATCCGTCCCTGTATCAGAGTACAGAGTACTGCGCTGCGCAAGAGAAGGTAGTTTCAATTTGCTTCTGTCTCGTTGCACTGCTGTGTTTTTTTCTTCGCACGTAACGTGGCATAATATTCCCCGGTACCTCCTATTAAATGTAAAAGCATTTTTTTTCTGTTTTGGTGATATCCTGACGCTCGTTTCTTCTTTTTGCGATCATCCCCAACCTTGCATTACGACGACGAGCAGGAGTGCCACATCCACTGCAACGTCAAAGGCGCCTTCTATATGGCAACCCAGTACGGGACCGAGTGTTGGTGTTCTCGCGAGCAGGATCTGGACTACGGTTCCATTGACATCGGCGTGTGCGACATGGAATGCTCGGGCGACAAAGTAAGTTTTTTCCATAATGACGGTTCATTGAAATACTAGACAGTACAATTGAAATACTTGGGACAGTACGTAAGCTATAAATTGTGAAAAGTCAACTTACGTTTCAGTTTTTTTTTTTGTTTTTTGTCCTGACGTTCTCAACACTCCCCCTCAATGGAAGTCGCATCTGCAAATACCGCTGCTACATACACAATACTACTGCTGACTGACAGTACCTTGACCAGTTCCGACATCGGTCTTACACCCTTGTAGCACTGCATCCCGTTTTGGGGACAAAGCAGTCAAAATCTAGGTGGTTTAGAGATTGCAGTGCTGCAAGGATTAAAAGCGTTGTCCTATCCTTGCTTACCAGAAGGTCGGCGACGGACCCGTGCAGCCCTATCATAGAGGGGCTGTTGTCATCCATTCGAACAGCCACATGGCTTGACGTTCTTGACTGACGGTCCTGCCTTCGCCGCTTCAACCGTGAACCTGCGTTTGTTAGGACGAGTCCTGCGGTGGTTACGATGCATTCGACCTGTACGAGCTCGTATGGCCGGCAGTCCCCACGGACCCCGAGTACATGGATTGCTACAGTGACAGGAAGGAAGACCGCGTCATGACTGATATGTACGTGGATCCCGACATGACCCAAGCAGCGTGCCGGAGCCACTGCGAAGGCTATATGTACTACGGCACACAGGTGGGCGGCGCGGGGGGGGGGTCCCAGCTGTAGTCAATAATATGCTTTCCTTTTTTTCATGTTATCCGACTACGATTCCTCATGTTGAAATTTACATACAACGCCGCAACATGGCGCAAGGAGATCGCTATTTTTATCATACTAATAATAACGTGATTTCTCCTTGTGCGTCTCTTTTGCCGGTGCAGTACGGAAACGAATGCTGGTGCGGAAATTCGGACACGTTCACTGACTACGACAAGCACGGCGCGGGAACGTGCCACATGCCATGCGCGGGCGACAAGACGGTGGCATGCGGTGAGGAGCGATCCCATATCCATCGAATTCCAGTACAATCGTAATACGCTTTGATATCCGCGTGGATGCGCATATACGAATATACCTGCCGAAGGAAGAACAGGAACTAAATCCCCTTGAGATTTCAAGTTTAGCAGCAGTGACGACAGGGGAAATACAATGTATTGATTATAGTCGAATGTTTCGGCCTGTACCGCGACCCCCCGTTAACCGTCTGCGCCACCCTGACTGCCACTCCACGTACGTACGCCTCTTTTTTTTGCCGTCACGCTCCCGTTTTATCTCAGGTGGCTTCAACGCATTCAGCCTGTACCGCTTCTTGAACCCTGAGCCGGTCGTCAAGCCCATCCCCGCATCGCCCACCCCCTCCCCGGTTGCCAAGCCCACCCCAACACCAGTGAAGCCACCGACCCCTTCCCCTCAGCCGGCACCCACCCCCTCCCCCGTTGCCAAGCCCACCCCAACACCAGTGAAGCCACCGACCCCTTCCCCTCAGCCGGCACCCACCCCCTCCCCCGTTGCCAAGCCCACCCCAACACCAGTGAAGCCACCGACCCCTTCCCCTCAGCCGGCACCCACCCCCTCCCCCGTTGCCAAGCCCACCCCAACACCAGTGAAGCCACCGACCCCTTCCCCTCAGCCGGCACCCACCCCCTCCCCCGTTGCCAAGCCCACCCCAACACCAGTGACGCCTGAAAGCGATGACGGGGGTGATGGCGATCGCTCGGAGGAATCGATCGACAACACCGAGTACAAGGGGGACGGGACCTACTACGGTGCCACCACGGGCGGCAACTGCGCTTTCGGAACGAACATCCCTTCTATGTACGACGGCATGATCCCAGGTGAGCATCTGCCTGCGCGCCGGGGGTCGGGATGAAGGGGGGGGGGAGGGGGGGTCGGTAGTGATACATGAGAGGGCAGGAAAAAGTGGGGGGCGTGTTCTGTCACAACCGCTGTCTTTCGTTCTGTCATTCATGCCTGGCATCAATCAATCTTGGCATGTATATGCGTAAAACGCAATAATGTTTTCCCTTAGTTTAGTCTTGCTTTGCCGTATACCATTCACTTTGCCCTTCAACCGGCAGCCGCAAGACAACTGACTCATGCACTTTTACCGCCCCCCCCCGCGCGCACTCCCCCTATTTTTTTTGTGGTTTTTCTCCACGCACTTCGCTTCGCAGTCGCGCTCAACGAACCCCAGTACGGCGACTCTCTCATGTGCGGCGCGTGCATCGAGGGGGAGGGGTCCGGGGTTGGGTCCGGCGGCAACCCGATCGAGGGCAAATTCAAGGCGTACGTCTCCGACAAGTGCCCCGAGTGCAAGCACGGCGATCTTGACTTCTCGGAGTCCGGCGACGGCCGCTGGGAAATTTCTTGGAACTTTGTACCCTGTTCCGGTGGACGCGATGAGCCTAGCTTTATCTTCGAGGGCAGCCACGAGTACTACTGGAAGCTGCAGCCGCGCGGCACGCCGACGCCGGTGGTGGAGCTGTCCGTTAACGGGGCGAAGGGCGAGAGGACGGACGACAACTTCTTCATTGTCACGGAGGGGGTGCCGTTCTACGGCGAACAGTCCGTGTCGACCAAGACCGTGGGCGGTACAACCCATAAGATGGAAGTTGCCATCTGATTTTTGAAAATGTTGACCCCTTGACTTGTTCGACTGATTGATTGGTCTGGTCTCGCCGCCAAGCCTGCGATTTGATTCGTCGGCGTTGGACCAGCTATTACTACAATAGCCGTAATAATAGTATTGTCTGCTACAATAGTTGTAGTAGTCTTACTACGTACTCGTCTACGTACTCGTACAATAGTAGAAGGTAGTCTACTGCAATAGTGGTAGTAGAGCACTCTCGTCCCCTCTTTCTTGTGTTGTGTCATGATTTTTTTATCAATTTTTTTGTTTTTCATTTCGTCCTTTCTGCACGTCGGTCGGATGACCGATTGCGATGGGCACAGGGTACGAGGCTCAGTCGGGGGGGGGGGGTGGGGGGGGGGGGGGGGGGGGGGGGGGGGGGGGGGGGGGGGGGGGGGGGGGGGGGGGGGGGGGGGGGGGGGGGGGGGGGGGGGGGGGGGGGGGGGGGGGGGGGGGGGGGGGTGGGGGGGGGGGGGGGGGGGGGGGGGAGGGGGGTGGGGGGGGGGGGGGGGGGGGGGGGGGGGGGGGGGGGGGGGGGGGGGGGGGGGGGGGGGGGGGGGGGGGTGGGGGGGGGGGGGGGGGGGGGGGGGGGGGGGGGGGGGGGTGGGGGGGGGGGGGGGGGGGGGGGGGGGGGGGGGGGGGGGGGGGGGGGGGGGGGGGGGGGGGGGGGGGGGGGGGGGGGGGTGGGGGGGGGGGGGGGGGGGGGGGGGGGGGGGGGGGGGGGGGGGGGGGGGGGGGGGGGGGGGGGGGGGGGGGGGGGGGGGGGGGGGGGGGGGGGGGGGGGGGGGGGGGGGGGGGGGGGGGGGGGGGGGGGGGGGGGGGGGGGGGGGGGGGGGGGGGGGGGGGGGGGGGGGGGGGGGGGGGGGGGGGGGGGGGGGGGGGGGGGGGGGGGGGGGGGGGGGGGGGGGGGGGGGGGGGGGGGGGGGGGGGGGGGGGGGGGGGGGGGGGGGGGGTGGGGGGGGGGTGGGGGGGGGGGGGGGGGGGGGGGGGGGGGGGGGGGGGGGGGGGGGGGGGGGGGGGGGGGGGGGGGGTGGGGGGGGGGGGGGGGGGGGGGGGGGGGGGGGGGGGGGGGGGGGGGGGGGGGGGGGGGGGGGGGGGGGGGGGGGGGGGGGGGGGGGGGGGGGGGGGGGGGGGGGGGGGGGGGGGGGGGGGGGGGGGGGGGGGGGGGGGGGGGGGGGGGGGGGGGGGGGGGGGGGGGGGGGGGGGGGGGGGGGGGGGGGGGGGGGGGGGGGGGGGGGGGGGGTGGGGGGGGGGGGGGGGGGGGGGGGGGGGGGGGGGGGGGGGGGGGGGGGGGGGGGGGGGGGGGGGGGGGGGGGGGGGGGGGGGGGGGGGGGGGGGGGGGGGGGGGGGGCTATTCTTTCCCGCGTTTCGTTTTTTTTGATGCCGCCACTGCGGTTTGTTACATTTTTTTGCGCGTTCATTATGTTCAAAACTCGATTTCGGGGGCTGTTTCTCCTGTGATAACTGTCCTGTATGTTTTTATCTGCTCGTAACTTCTCTGTGGTTGTGGATGGAAGCGGGCGTGGTCGTGTGTATTGTGTTGAATGGTTGTCGACAGCCCATTTTACAGACATGCAGAGGATAAGACGGCGATCTAGATGTTTCCACGTTTCGCGGTCGCCCTCTCTTCTACCAGTACGTTTCTTTATTGTTGCTAGAAAGCGGTGGCTTGTTTCCGGGACTCGGGCCCTCTCGCTTTTTCGTCTGCTGTTATTTTTTTTTTTCCTTTTTTGTGCCTGAGCTGTGTGGCGCTTGCTTGGTTTAGTCCCAGATGAAGAGTATCACTCGAGACAGGGGCATAGATCGGTCGGCACCTCAAACCTTATGCTCACCTCCCCTAGCTCTGTCGTGTCCGCTGGGTGTGTATCCCGAGTACCTACCCGGAGTATGACCCAAACACCGTGATTATACCCGGCTGCTACCCGAGCATGACATGTCTGCTGTGGAGATACACGGATACCTAACCCGAGTTTGTCGGGCATAATCCCAGATCGAGCACCTTCTCTCCTGTCGGCAGCGTTCACATCGTGGCGTGCATGGTGACAAGCTTGCGTACTACTGGGGTGTGACCGCGCCACAGGAGTTCCGCGAAGATACCTGAAGCCTGTGGCTTGCTTGCAGCGTGTATCGTAGTGCTCTCTTGATATATTTTTGTGAAGAGATATAGACGCTGTTATCGTAGCAAGTGGGTGTAATAGTGTTGAGCCTTTGTTGGTTCTCTGCTGTATCCCCCCGGCCAAAAGGTGCTGGGTAGATGTGACTTTTCATTCTTTTGTTGATTTCTGCTGGAGGGTCAACGAGGATATGTGCGGTTGGGTTGTGTACACGAGCAGCATAGATAGGCACGTACTGGTAGTATAATTTTTGGTTTCTGTGCCGCTTAGAAAGACGTTGTAGGGTGGATTGATGGTGATGACATTAATGATGCTCACCTTGTTGTAATGGCAATATGAGTCGATCAAGTGAAAGGAGTGAAGTGTATCGAATTAACCAACTGTAAAACTAAGGGCAAAGGAGAAGCGAGTGTTTTTGCATGGTTTGGTTGAGGTTTTTGTTTCATGTACAGTAATAGGTACACTGTTTCGCTTTTGTTAAAAAAGACCCTATCACGACGCTCTCGTGTTTCGTTTTTGCCCCCCTCCCTTGTCGCTTTTTTTCGATGTTTTTTTACGGGCTCAACCCCGTCTGCTGCCTTGTGTGTACGAGGTAATAATGGGATACTGCCGAACGGTGCGTAGGGTTCACAATTTTTCACCGTGTTCATCACGCGTAGAATTTTATACTCATCGTAAGTTGTTTCCGTTGTCAAGGGTGTCTCGTATGATGGAAGCTTCAAAAATCCGGGGTAGATGATCGGTGTAGCTGTCTACGGTAACTGCTACGAACTTGATGCACGGTTGGTTGTGATATTCGGTAGAAGTGCGAGCGCGTAGTTAGGGATCCATTATTAGTGTTATGGTGTGTCGACGTGACCTGTACAGAAAAAAGGAGATTGGTCATTGATTGATTTTGATTTCTCCTCTCGAGGGTACAAGGCGGAATACAAAATTATTTAACCCAATTTTACCCCAACACTATTGACGGTGATGTGGACACCTCTTCTTTCAGCTTTTTTGTGCATTGAGATGATGCGCATATATATGCAATTTATACCAGGTACGTCCCTTCCTCCTGAGCCTGATCTACAATCTTCGACTGGACTGTCTAGCTGACTCGACAGGCAGGGGATGCAATGGAAAATTAAGAGGAGCAACTTACTTTTTGTGGTACCACCTTGATGTATGACTTTTTTTGTGCCTTCTTTGTTAATCTGTTCACGAGTGAGTATATGATACATACATGTTAAACCAGAGCACACGCTTTCTCGCTGCGAACGAGTATCAACGCTCAACTCCCGACACTCGCGCTTCCCATTTCCGCACGCTTTTCTTCGTAGCAGTAGCAGTAATTTCTCTCCATGCAAACAAACTCAGTTGTGAGGTCGAAACGGTCATTTCAAGAACTATCAATAGCTCATCTTTGCAAGCTTGATGTGATACTGCGACCGGGCGTGCTACCTGGGTTTATGTGGTACTCCTATTGTTTAATAATACCAGCCACTCTTATCTACCATAATTATCATAATACTGCAGTGTACCTGGTAGGCTATGTGCTGTACCAGGGCAGTAAATAAGTTTGTTTTTTTTTTTGCGGTACCCGCTTTTGTACGGTGGATGGAATTGAGTTTCTTCTCGGCCTTTTAAGTTAGGAATTTTGCAGGCGTGTCCTTTTATTTATATGGATGGAATTGAGTTTTTCTTCTCTGCCATAAGTTTGGAATTTTGGAAGCTTGTGTCATGTCCTTTCAATTTCATTTAATTTGTAGTACAACAGCAATATGTAGTATTAGCATCAACCTTCAATTTTATTTTACTGCGTACCTGGTACTATATACCGTCAACAACGCCGCTTCCGTGCGTGTCATTCGCTTTGGCGGCATCTATATTGCTTTCTTTCTCGATGACGCTCTCGCCAGAGACCCATGGACTTTAGCCTCTCTTATCTATCTTTGGCGGGAGGCTCAATCAAAACATCCTAACGGCGGTGGCATCCTTTTATTCTATATTGCCCCCCGGGTGTACGGCCCATACGTCTGTCTATGGTCATGCATAATGTCGAGTACACTCCCCCCCCCCCCCCCCGATATATCGGGCACGACCCCCCCCCCCCGTCACCCTTGATGTGACTCGCCGAATAACTTACGACGCTTCGCAAAGCTTGGTGCAAGCAATGTCTGCCTGGTCGGTGAAAACCCGACGTGCTCCGTACCCCCCCGGCCACTCTGTCCCACACCCCTACCCAACACTTGGTTTTAAAGTACGGTACCCGACCTTCCGCCCTAAACAAAGAAATAATGCGTCGCTTACTTCGAACACACGAACAGGCGTCGTGGTCGCGCTATCCTCGTGTTTTCGTGTTTGTCGCGCCCGCCCGCCATTACACTCTCCCCCTGTTATTCCGCGTCACATGCACACGGCGTTTTTTTTTCCACACCCCGGACCCGTTTGCACTAACTTCTCGAGCCACACTTATTTTGCAGAAGTAACTATTACGGGAGACCATAGTAAATAGGACCAAATATTATTAGTAAAAATAGGTAAATATATGGGTTGCTATGTATACCATAGGTCCTATTAACTATGGACCCCCGTAATAAATTTTTACTGACGATCTGCGTTTTGTTACATACTGGTAGCAGTTTGAGTCAATCTATACATACATACTACTGGGTACTGGTATAACTAGCTGAAAAGGAACATGTACGGGTACGTACATTGTCGGCGGGCAGAATGAATAATAGTATTAATAGTAGCTCGCGAGCCCGATGGATGCCGATGAAGACCCCTTCCCCACTGTAGATGTTCCCTTGTTCTCCCCCCTCAGTCAGTGTGGTCCCCTTTCTCCCCTCCAGCACCCGACTGTACTACTGCTACTACTATAATACTACTACACTGCTCGTTATGATTTACTGTCACTATTATGCTTGCCTTTCGACAATGTATAGCGTAGATGCCGTTCCGATATAAACCGAATATCCTTTTCCGTAAATCAGCAGTATCCCTCATACACGCTTCTCTGCCAACCGTTTCTCAATTTCCATACTTGTTATGATTGAGGGCACTACGGACCCAGCGGCCGACTATACTACTGCTGTACTACGGAAGGTGGTTTTTATTACGGGGGACCATATTAAGTAGGACCTACGGTATACACAAAAACCTATATATTCCCTATTTTTACTATCAATATTTGGTCCTATTTACTATGGTCCCCCGTAATAGTACCAGGTAAGATATTTTGAGTCGCATTTTTTTTGTCTTGTTTATATCTGAAACAAAAAATGGACTTATTTGGACACGTCACATACGTTTATACAGCACAACTAAGATGCCGACTCGCATATATTATGCACAAAGTAGTAGAAAATAGTAGAAAAAATAAATAGTAGAAAAACATAAATAAGCTGAGATCATACCCTTTTGTTCTGATATACTGCTTTGTATGAGGTTGAAAGCCCGGTAACTACCTGGGTTCAGTCACTGGGATCGTATTTGTAGTACTTGGAAGGCGTATCTTAGATGGAAAACCAGGGGCTTTCCAGAGGCTCACGAGCTTGGTCTCAGTCTCCGCGTGCCACGAAAGGAATAAAACCGCTCTTCTTCGATAGCTAAGCAAGCGACACACGTGAGCACCAACGATCACCGACTCAAAAGGCAGACCTGTCCAGGGATACAAAGTGTCCCGCAAGCTTGATCTTAACAAGTGTCGTCGTCGACAGGACTCGTTCCAGCGCGTCTGGGCACGCTTGCCGACACATCTGCGGGAGGTGGCTTTTGATCTCCACGGCACAAAGCTGGACCCCTGCGGTCATCGAACAGCTGGGGGACGTTCTCTGCGAATTTCCTGACTTTTTCTCGAAGCCCAAGTCGGATTTTGGTTCCTGCTCGTTGATGCCTTTCGTGATCTCGGTCCCGGAAGGAAGCGCTCCTGTCACGTCCAGGCCGCACCGCATCAGCCCCATCCTGGCCAAGGAAGTGGAGGCCACCTTGGATCACAGTACCTAGCGGCAGGTCTGATCCAGCACTCAACTTCCCCGTACTCGAGCCCGCTGGTGGTCATCCCGAAGAAGTCTGGAGGCGTCCGGATCACCGTGAACTACAAAAAACTCAACCAGATCAGCAAACTCAGCCCGCTGCCTATTCCTCGCGTGGATCAAGTCCTCGACTCCCTCGGGAAGGGACGGGTGTTTTCCCTCTTCGATTTGGTCTCCTCGTTCCACCAGATTACCGCGCACAAGGACACCGTCCCTCTTACGGCGTTCTGCGCTCCCACGGGCCGCCGTGGATAGCTGATTTTCGCTTCTTGACTGCACTCGCTACGTACTTGTTTATTTTTTTGTCGTCTTCCTGGACCTTGGGGGATGAATTTTTGTCTGCCCGATATGTTTCTGGTGTGTTTTCTTTTTTTTGGACTGGGTTGGGGATGTGTTTTTGCGTATTCTGTCCCGCCTACCCCCCCCGCTCAGTGTTGGGTCTGGTCTGGGCACTCAGCCGCTCAATTGCGACCCAGGACGCGCTTTCAGAGTCGTGGACTGGGTTTAGGTGGTTCTTGCCGTCTTCCGTGTTATTTTTTCTTTTCGTTCCCGTACTCACTTTTCGCTTTTCCGTGCATCTTCCTCGCCTCCCCCCCGGTGCGGGCGGCATGGCGATGGCTTCCATCGACGATTTCTTTCTGCCCCTTAAGGTTAGGTCTTCCCTTTATTGTTTTACGTACTTTGCCGGCTTCGTTGCCTCGCCGTTCAGAGGTGTGGGAGTGGGTTTTGAGGAGCCGCATCTTCGACTCATGTTCTGGTTCGTGAAATCGGGGTTTCCACGAATTTCCCATAATTCTGCATATGCGGCTCATCAGAGTGGGCTAGTGTTATGATACTGCTTTGTATGAGGTTGAAAGCCCGGTAACTACCTGGGTTCAGTCACTGGGATCGTATTTGTAGTACTTGGAAGGCGTATCTTAGATGGAAAATCAGGGGTTTTCCAGAGGCGCACGAGCTTGGTCTCAGTCTCCGCGTGCCACGAAAGGAATAAAACTGCTGTTCTTCTATAGCTAAGCAAGCAACACACGTGAGCACCAACGATCACCGACTTAAAAGGCAGACCTGTCCAGGGATACAAAGTGTCCCGCAAGCTTGATCTTAACACTTTCGAACAAGCAAGCGTAGACCTAGCCCCAAACGACCCAATAGTATTATTGCGTCTAGGATAAGGTATTGCTATGCAAGTATAGTGCTTCCGCATCTGCTCTGTGGTCACTCACACAACAAGGTGCTTAGAAGATATCGTCCTCGTGTATTGATTGCGAGTAGCCAAGCTTTTCGTCGAAAACAAATTGACTTCCTGCCGTCGACGCCAGTGATATGTCCTTTTTGAAACTAATTGCAGTCAATCCCGTTTTTGGGGACAAATAAATGTGAAGGTGTTACCTATACTGAGCTATATAGCGGTAAAAGATCGATCGATTACCCAGCCGATCGATTACCCAGCCCGGGGTAATCTTATAACACTCTCGCCCCCCTCTGAACGGCGGGATCTTTGGGGCGTCGGAACCGTATGCGTCTGTACGCTGACCTGCCCGCTTCGTTTCATTACCTGGGGAACCAGGGAGATGTGTTTTTTTTTATTATTAGGCACGCGCAAGCGTTTCTTCTATGAAAAAAAAAAAACGTTCGAAGTGATGAGGTTCGAACCCGTGACGTGGACGATGTCAAATGTGAAGGTGTTACCTATACTGAGCTATAGGGACAGAAGATCGATCAATTACCCAGCCCAGGGTAATCCTTACAACACAAACTACTTGATAAGAGATTGAGTGATTTATCCCCAAAACGGGACTGACTGAGGTTCTACAAATCTGCGGTTCTAGAAGGGTTAAGGGCAAAAGACGAACGTAGGGACCGACTACTGCTATACAGCTAGTAGTGCTCCCGACTCATCTGCTCTAGTCACTCACACAAGATGCTTGAAAGTCATCATTCTTGTACTACATACAGTAAGGTTGCTTGCTTGTTCGCCGGATGGATGTTTTCTGAACGAAGGGGCGAGAGATAAGTCAGCCAGGCAGGCGCCAGGTATGATGAGGGGACACTTATCACTACTAATCATAACGCCGCAGCAGGGGAGAGGGGATAGCGTAACATAATGACACTTTGCAGGGGTATAGTGATACACATAATCTTTTGGTTCTAGTCCTTATTATGGCCAGATCATTATTAAATGATATACGTAATCAAATTTTGTAATGTAATTTCTTACGAGTATACCAATATTATTGTATTATTGCTGATTTCGCTCTCCGACAAATCTATCGTATATGTTCCATATCAGGCCTCAATCGACACTCTCTTCTAATGCCGCGGAATTAGAAGTCCTTCTTCTATCGCTCTGAACGAACAGTAGATGTCCCGCTTTCAATCCTATTCTCTTTGCGTCTTCCCCCAGTATCATAAACACTCGTATCATATATATATATATTTACCTGGTTGGTATTCCGGGGGTCTATAGTTAACAGGACCTACGGCATACATAAAAACCTATATATTTAGGTATTTTTACTAACATTATTTGGTCCTGTTAACTATAGACCCCCGTAATAGGTACTTTTACGAGAACATCAATCCTACTATACATAATATTATATTGCCGATATGTATACATACGTACTGCTGTAACTGCTGTAGTATTAATACTATTACTAAGAAATACTGCGCAAAGTATGAGTGCTGAGCAAATGCTGTCGCCTCAGGCACGTTGTGAACGACGAGTCTCCTAAGTACGAGTCTCCCATCGTAATAATAATAGATTATACACGAGAGATCGATCTTAATGATGTTTGTTACGTAATAAAAATACGTTGTTAATATTATTCTATACCCCGGGGCTGGCTGGCGTTTGATAGTTCGATCGTGCTGTTGGCGGGTGGCTGCTGCTGCTGCTGCTGCTTGCTGCTTGCTGCTTGCTGCTAGCTGCTAGCTGCTTGCAGCTTGCTGCTGTGTGCTTGCTGTGTGCTTGCACTTGGGGCTTCGGAGGGAGGAAAAAATTGGCGACAAAGAGTGTGACGATTCGCGGCGGCATGCAGCGGCCACTGCGTGATTGGGGGATTATACACAACAACATTGATTGGGTCCGAGTTACGATATTCAAAGGAGAGTCGTACGGCACGGACGCAACTCGATCCTATACCCTCACTGCTTGGCGACACGCTGCTCGTTAACGGTTGGTGACACCAAAAAAGTGTTATCATCGTTTTTGTGGTCGCGATCTCCGGATCTCAAAAAGAGGTTGACACAGAGCAAGGAACACGGCAGAGGCAGCGGTTATTTCCACGCACAGCAGTCACAGCAAAAGAAAGAGCGATTGCATGGGTGGACGGAAAGCGCGGGGATCGCACAAAAAAAGGTATACCATCATCAGTACATCAGTACTACTACAGTAGTAGTATACGTCCCGTCGGAACCCTGGCACACACGGTTGCATGTAACATGCGTTGTATGATTGATACCGGTGTGTGGTACTCTCTACTATAATAATAAGCGTGCTCTAATCTGGTGTATATGTGTCCTACTATACAGCAAGCAGTACAGTATATTCCACGCAAGTATCATACGTACCTGTGGTACGTATTACCCCAGGTACACACCAGCTACTAAATGCCAGGTACCAGGTATCGTTTTTCGTGGTCTGGAAATTTTCTATTCTTTTTTATCACGTTTTCTGGTTACCGATTTTGACACTCACGCTATATGCACATACATCGTACACATTGATTGATTGATTGTCCGATGGGCAATCGCCTCCCCCTCTACCGTGCTACATATATATGGTAAACGGCGGTGTATGCGCGTAGCACTATCCAAGGGAGGGGTTGTGCATTTTGTCGGACTGCTGTGCAAAGCAGGACGGCAAACGAAATGAGGATGCGCGTATAGCATGCATGTACAAAATACAACAACAGCAATAGTACGAGTATTAATGGTATTAATAGTACGTGAATATCTACATTGCACATAGGGGAGGGGTTGACCGGTACCGGTCAGGATCAATTTGTGTTGTTGTTGGATGGAATGTCAACCGAATTAAGAATACTTTTTCCGTTCGTCGTATGTTCTGTACCCATGTACGCGTGTCGAGAAATGGGGCCGAAAGGCGGCGCATCCGCAGGAAGAGCACCACACTGTACTCACTGCTCAATACTGCTGCGATGATGCACAGAGATGTCACCAGCAACAAGCACATCTTCACCAGCAGCAACAGGGACACCACCACAAGAGAAACAGCAATCAGAACACTAAACCAGCGACATTACTATATACCGTTATTTTGTTCCGTTTTATGTATACGGTGTGTACCCCGTGTATCACATAATGAGTCTTGTATGCTTCTCTACAGTTAGTTTCCACAAGGACCGAAATATTTCAAAGCACGTGACCGACAGATAGATCGAGTTGGGTAGCAGTCGTAGTGGTGGTAGTAGTATTAATAGCAGCAGCAGTAGTATAGTAGTGTAGTACTACTATAATAGTAGTAGTCGTTGTTGTTGGTATCCTACTCCGGAGGACCGTAGCAAATGGGACCTACGGTGCATACAAAAACCTATACATTTCCCTATTTTGTACTAACAATATTTGGTCCTATTTACTATGGTCCCCCGTTATAGTAGGATTGGTGGTGCGGTGGTCTTGGGGATGCGCCGTCCAGGGACGTTTCGTCACTACGCGTGACTCTAGTGCCTGGTACAAATTGAAAACAAATGCGTATGAAAAAATGCATCCAGACACTAAAACTATAACTGCTTGTGTTTACTATAGACTACAAGCGCGTGGCAGCTACACGCGCTACCGCCGAAAACAATACCCCCTAGCTCGCCAGTACTACAGCAATTAATATACTTATAAGCATCAAGTGTTATTATGTAGGAATATCGCCGTGCCACCAGCACAGCTACTATTATATTGTGTCTGGAGTGCTGTCTGTGTCCAACGCCACATCAAATACTGCCGGCCGGCCGGAGAATCGACGTACAGCCACACTCCAAGCCGCAAAATGCTGCCTAAATCTACAATCTGGTGCAAGAACCAGGGGAGAGTGGTAACTCACCACTGCTGATCGGTATGCAGCTCTCTATGCTAAGGTCCTACTGTAATCCGTTGGGCTTATGGTAAAAGGTTAACCAACCCTACCTATACCCAGTCCAAGCCTCACAACACAGATGTACGATAGGGTGTACGCATGATATACGTACGAGGTGTGTCTGTCTGAAGCGCTGCCCGAGTGACCCCCTGGACACGCGGGAAAACACGTAAAAAAAAACGTGGGGAAATCAACAAACAATGAGGGTAGTGATGACGATGCCGTCCATACCAAACCGTTGGTTTGTCGGTGACGTTGTCCGGGATTGCTGGCCCAGCAGGGGGGGGGGGGGGGGGGGGGGGGGCGAACGAGCATTCGCGATTGAAATGGTGATGGAGGTTAATTTCGCGTTTGTTTCTAAAACGAACTCGCAGCAGAGAGGCTTTTTTCCACAGTGCATCGCATACATGGCCCATGATGATACCGCCTATCTATGATGACCGAGAAGCCAGCAATCTTTAGTCGAGCACTGAATGAAGAGAAAACGAGATATCCGTTGGTTCGGAGCGAAATGGAGGGACTACTACCGCGGTATATTCGATTCAAGTTGGAATGGAAAATGTAGGATACGTTGTCGGAGGGCAAAATAAATAATAAAGGGAATCAGATCGTCTGTTGTCCACGGGGTAACTTGGTAAGAGAAAAGTTCAAGATTTTTCGGTGAAAGCTTGTTCGAGCATTGTTGCGCTCGTGTGGTTTGGAGCCAATCCATCCCGCTAGCAAATATTCATGGATGGATGGGTGTCGTCACAGAGTCAGTCACCCGTGTTGCATTGTTCAATGTTGGTGCAGCTCCCACATCGTGGGGTTCGACTTACACGTGGAAGTACAGCAGCAGCGTGCTATACTTGGTCAGAGTTTTTTACACGTCGTACCTCAACATTTATCCCACACGAAATCCAAGTAGCATGTCCTCAAAAACGAAGATATGCAGTTATAAAAGGACTGCTCGTACATACGATTGTTCACACACTAGATTGATTTCAACGGTACGTAGAGGCTCGGCGGCGGCAGTTGAGAAACCGCGCCGGGCATGTCCTGAGGCAAGTCCACTAGAAAAGCAGCAGAAGGGTACGTATTATTAGTTGCAAGATGGGACGGGGACGGAGAGCGGGGGGGGTTGGGACGTCCGGACTTTGTACAGAGAACAGGAGGGGGGAAGACAGTGAGCATATCAGGTATACTTCAACTATGGTACATCTAAAATATACATACGTGGACGGGTTCGAACGGTACGTGAAGGGAAAACCGCACCGGGCATGTCGTGAGGCAGGTCCAAAAGCAGAATCTTAATGGTTTTGCAAGAGCGGGAGGAGGGGGTGGGTTGGATTTTGTAGGAAGAACAGCGAGGGGGGAGACAGGCCCACGAGGATATACATACTGCGCATCATAGGGTCACGTTCCGTTTTTTTAGTCTAAAGGAAGAACCAGTTGGTGTCTTTCGGGCTTGCTTGTCGCCGCGTTCTGTACCCTCGAAAAGAAAAAAAAAACTCGTACTCGTACTGCGATGATAATATTGACACCTTCGTTCGTTGATTTCGAGTCACACTCTGTGGCGCTTGCCAGCACCGGAAAAGTCGAAAAACTCGTCATGAGCGGCAGGCGGCGTAGGTGTTAGTACACAACATGCACCCACGACGAAGTGGACCTCACTGGTGAAAAAATCTGTCGATCAACGAGCGAGCCTGTGGTTCGGCTGTGGTTTCGGTTTGGAACCCCAAGATAGCAACAAGAAAATTGTAACGATGGTGTTATACCTATCGTACCGTCTACGAGCAGCAGTGTGAGCGCCCACAAATACCAGTAAGGTCATGTTGCGCCCATGCCGCACGATTCATTCCATTGTGACTCGGACATCAATGAGCGTATCGCCCTCCCCTATCACGCAGTTACGGTTCGTCGCTGAAATCGTCACTTTTTAGCGTTAATTTTCCGCGATGAAGGCTCAAGAGGATGACCGAACATATGTACGTCGGCGAGGAGACCGAAACATCCCTTCCTTGAAGCCAGAACGCGTATGTATATGTGTACGACTACGGACATCTACAGTTCTTCTCGGTGCAAGCATTATTTTCTACAGTGCGTGTGTACGCACGTAGTGTGCCATAAAATGGGATCGGTATTGACAGCTTTTGAGGCGGCGGGAAGTGATGGAAAGTGTTTCACATTATCATGTTCAACACGTACTTCATACACGCGCCACCGAATAGAGAGTAGTAAGTGGTCACAGCAATCGACGAGAGCTGTACGTACAGCATCTACTTCCAGCATGCATGCAGAGATGCGGAGAGTGTCACGTCACGCGAATCGCCGAGACGGCCGGAATCACCAGCGCAGCAACGTGGCACACCTGCACAAACCATAAGCGAGTCAGAAGCAATGCATTACCAGTATACATAATAATAAGGTGATATGATGATGTTGTGTTCGTAGTTTTTCGACGCAGTTGACCGTATACCCCCCCGGTCCGTCAGCCCCCGTATTATACCAAGTGTGTGATACGTGTATTATCTGTTCTGTGTTTGCTACGAGGTATATACTTATTCGATGTATAGTAAGTATGTACCTGGTGATAACCTGGTGTGTGCTTAACATCAATGTGCCAATCAATGCGGCACGCCGCACGATTTGGCTGTTTTTTTTTCATAAATTTTGTCGTGTCAAGTACGTCAGCTTTGTGTGCGACCGATGCTTGAGAACCGCAGGACAACCGACGACAGACAGACCAAGCGCTCACCTACGTGTTTAGCTATATATGTATACCAGTTACCTGTTACCGTCCAGCAGTGTACCACTCTGGTGGTTGGTGGTTGGTGGACCAGTTACCGGTATAGTCGAAGCGCAACTTGATGGTTAGATCGTGACGGTTTCATGTTGCTCCTCAAAAAATTCAAACGACCACGACCATTTCCGCCGCACCACGACGAGTACATACACGCCCGTCCTACGAAGCATCAACATCAGCAGTCAACACACACCACTGCTGTTATCCTCCAGCCTCGTACAGCGTCAGGCGGCATCACCGTGCTTCTCCCTTAGACATGTCGATCGCTACGGCGCAAAAACCCGGAGATGTTTCATATACCCAGGCTAGTATTGCCTTGTTCGCAAGCTGGAGACGATGTGGAAAACGCTCAGTTTAGGAGGCAGATAAACGTGGCCCTTGGGAGGTCGCACAGCCAGCGCACTCCGCGACGAGATGTCAGCTTCCGCGTGCAGCAGGGCGTCAGGCTGGAGAAGCAGCATCGGCCACAGTTGTTCGAGTCGTCCTCGGCCAGGATCAAGTCATCGGGCGGCGGTGTCGAGGTCGATGGGATGCTCTCAAGTTCCAGGTGCATCATGTTGTATTCCGAATTCTAAAATGAAGCTGCGGGAAAATTTGCAATTTTTGACCGAAAAACATGATATTTTATAAGCTGTTGGTTGATACCAAGCGTCCCTGTGTATGCGCGTTAGATACTGCTGCTGCAGTGCTCGAGCATGGAATTTGTGACAACATATACAGCAAAGCAAGGTTGAGCTTTGGTGCACGTCTAGAGGGGCCATTTATGTCGATTTCTGTGATTGGTGTCAATATATACTGCTGTAAACGTTTATGAGTGATAAGAGTACATACAACCAGTAGTACTACACCATATATATATATAGCTGCGGTACTTCTGTACATTAGTCGCACGTGCATGTAGTCGTACCCGTGCATCAAGAGTTTGAGAAATTTATGGCAAGGTCGGGGGAGGGCCAAACGCACAATGTCGTATCTCTGAGTCGTAGTTTTGTGACCACAGAGCCGGCGTCCCCGGTGGCTTGGTAGGTGGTCCGCGTGCCTACTACAGTAGGATCAATTTCGTGGGTTCAAGTATATATCACCGAGTACATACTCGAATGGACTTTTTCTTGGGTAAAAAATTATTGCAGAAAGTACGAAAGCGTGAGTTAGCAACCTTCGATGAAAATCGACGCGCAGTGGGAATGCTGAACCCTATGCGCGACAGAAATGAAGGCAGGTGCCGGGGGGGAGAAGGGACAACACCTGTGACCACACGGCTTGTCCAGAAGAAGACCGCTGAGGGTAAAACCTCCTACGAGTTAAGCTGGAAAGTGAAAGTGATGATTACAAATAAAAAAAGAACTCGTATCGAGGATTGAAGAATCGGCATGGACACTGGTTGTAATGGATGTCAACGTGTAAAAAGAACGGTTAGATGCGAAGAACACACACACTTCGTCTTCGAGGCAGTTTTTCGTCCACCCCCGGCAGTGCGTACGTGTGAAGGTGTTACCTACTGAGCTACAGGGGTAAAAGATCGATCGATTACCCAGCCCAGGGCAATCCTTATAACACCCCCCCCCCCCTTCTGAACAGCGGGAATTTGGGGCGTCGGTACCGTATACGGCCGTACGCTGGCCTGCTCGTATCGTTTTAATACCTGGGGAACCAGGGAGATATGCTTTTAGGGATGCGCGCGCAAGCGTTTCTAAAAAAGCAAAGATCGTGTGGAAATCCATTGTGATTTCACCCGCAGGTTCGTGTCCTGTCGACGACGGCAAATGTGAAGGTGTTACCTACTGAGCAAGAGGGTTGGAATATCGATCGATTACCCAGCCCAAGGCAATCCCTATGGGATAAGCCTGGGGACGTCTGCCGACCTTACATCAGAGGCTCGAAAAAAAAGCGAGACTAAAGAAAACTGACCAAGATATGCCCGATTCCTGCGTACTGACGACCACCCTCCTTGGTAGTACGTGTGTACCAGGTTTCAAGCCTGAGCTTTCCACTCAGCTCCGTTGTTTCGAAGATAGTGTAGCTGTCGCTAGGAACTCGCGCAGCAAGATATTTACAACTGTCGTCAACTTATGTGCGCCATGTGTTGATGAAGAAACGAAAAACAACAAAGTAAATGTGACAAATGTACTGAATACGAGCAGCACGACATGCAACAACTGAGTACACAAGTACTCGAGCGCCAATCACACCCCACCCCACTCGCCACAGTTGAACTGCCCGGCACCCAGTCGGTGAGGAGTTACCCCTAGCCGTCCTGCGCTTAGGCGGACAGTTGTACCGTTCTCGTCCCGCTACACCTCCGAAAACCTCTCCGCTTCACAAGTACTCGTTCGGAGTTAGAGGTTTCTATGGAAGGCATCGCACAACAGCACGCACACGAGAGAACAGCAGAGTACAGCAGGTATAACCCAGCGAGCCGCTCCCATCCGAGACACTTGGTGCACACAACCTCGGCAGCGGTTGTCTCGCCGCGTGGTGCTGTGTTTGTGAGTCCGCTGTGTTCTCTGTCTGCGCTCACTGACAAAGATGTCAGGAGACAGCATTTTCACCCCATGACAGACAGCAGTTTTGCGTTGACATGCCTTGTCTGATACCAAAATACTAGGTTTTAGTATGGAGCAGTGGGCCCTACACCCTTGACAGCGCACATGTAGCCTTGCTTGACATGTCTCCTGGCAGCTTTGCTCATCGATGCGATAGCGATCAACTGCTGCCATAGAAAAATAAATGGTGGCTGATGTGTGATGTCATTCCGCTTTCAATTTTTCGGAGATCATCGCGGTCGTACGTAGAGCCACCTGACAGTGACTTTGAAGGGGATCCCATAAAAAAGCGCCGGCGAAATTAGAAAAACTCGCGTTCAGAGGCGTTCTACGTTCACCCGAATTTTTCTGAGGCTCCTCACTTGACCTTAAGGAGCTCCATACCTCACCCGAAAACTGACTTTAGCAAAAATCAAATTGCATCGCGACGAATAATCCCATGGCCCGAGTATAAAAACGTCTTTTTTCGAAACAAGAATGGCTTTCCGACGATTTGGGGTTAAAGAACCTCGTCATTCAGAAACAAAAATAGCAGAAATGTGCTGCCTCCATCGCAGAACTCGTCTTCACTAAGATCTAAGCGACACCTCACCTGTGTGGTCGCGGGTCGAGGATGTCGTCGAAACTCAGCTTTGCAAACTGCGTGCGATACTGTTTTGGGCATTGAGAGCCTTCGGGGAGGAGCGGCATGATCTACGCATTAATCGAACATCATCCCGACCATCCTACGCAGGTCTGACTGGACAACAACCACACAATCAATGGCACCGACCTTTCCGCTTTCTCCCAACATTTGCCCACGCGGCACTTGGTACGAAGAGGCCGACAAGATCTTCCGCTTCTTCGGGTATATAGTCGACACTGTAGAACCCACAGCTCGTCAGGCAAGTTTGTCCATTCTTCTCGTGGTTAACCGGTGATCAAACTACGACGAATACGTACAGTAGATATGTATTGAACGTAGCGTAACCCGTACGTACCCCTGTACAATACCTTGTAGAGGATTATTGTACGGCGGGGCACGATTGAGCCGACCGGATCATCGGCTGCTATTTGCATACATACCTGATGTCCCCTCCTAGCTCTAGATAACCTACCGCGTGCTATGGCCCACACCGTACTTCGATACCGGTAGGCGGGTTTGGGCGGAGTGATTGGTGCAACTTGCCTGCACCGACAGTTATTTATCTAGGTGTATCATCGACAACGTTGAGTCCTTGCGGAGAACGTTAGCATTGAAGATGACTGTCTATGTAACACTGCTACGGCTGGTGGCAGTAGGAGGAAGAGCACCACAAGGTGGTTTGTTCTCGCGAGTTTGAGTCTTCGAGGAACATACCGTAGCGTCAGACCCTTCGCGACATACCGACAGCATCTATTGCTATTAATATTTCTTCACGTCTTGTCGCTCCTTCATTCCAAGGGACTGGAACCTTCGACCAACAAACGCTGAACAAAGCCTATGAACCGGGCAACCCTTTTTCCCGCTGCGAAAAGGAACCTACTCTAAACCCAAGTAGCTTGTCCCCCTAAAAGGGGGGAGGGGTGCAAGTATAAAGGGGTTAGATGAATCATTTTTTGAGACCCAGGTGCAGCGACCTAAAAAGCGAGAAGGGAGGTTTGTATCACCCGTCCACTCAAACACAGTAGTAGGAAGAGCATGCAGCAGGACACGTAGTGCCCGTATCGCTATACGCGTCCCGCATGAAGAGCTCTTTACATTGCAATGCGGACACATCCCCTGTCCCCTACTTCAGCAGCCAGAGCTGGCCCGTGTGGCCGATGCTGTACTCACAAATCAAGTGATAGGTTATCGACATTCCTTGCCGCTGAGGGGTTAACAATACCCATCCTTCGTATGGCACCACGACGCGTTTGTCCCGAATCATTTGGCGGTCCGGTCGGTGGTTTCTCCACGGCGCGGCGCGACCGACTCTGCACCTACCTCAGGCCCCGTCAAGAACTCGCCTGGTTGTCGTTCGTTACTACCCTCAAAATGCTACGCTGGAGATGTCGGAGGCCAAGGAGACCGCCACGCCGGGCGTCGGCAGGACGCTTGCGCTTTGTCGCCCATCGAGGGTGAATCTGGCCGACATAAGAGTTGGCGCCGACGTGCTGGTGAGGTGAAAATCTAGTTGATCGCAGAGACAATGTGTCATGTCCGACCTGTGAAATCCGCTGCCGCTTGTGTCATCCGACCGGTGACAATAAGTCCTTTTTTTCGCTTGGCGGTTTCCACTTCGATTGGCTGGATTTTTTGCTTCTTCTGTTGTTTCTGCTGTTGTTGTCGTTGTTGTTGTTGTTGGTGGTAGTGGTGGTGTTGTTGTTGTTGTTGGTGTTGTTGGTGGTAGTGGTGGTGGTGGCGACGGTGGTGTTGGTGTTGTTGCTGTTGTTGATGCTTTTTATATGCTGTCGTCACCATACTCTAGTCAGTGGTCACAGGACAGGTTCCGACATCTGTACCGTCGATCGGGCTGTTCCTTCGCCGCGTCGTTACTCCACGAGTCGCACGAGACACACCTTGCGCGTGAGGAAACCTAGAGCGCATGCGCACCTTCCGAACGAAACATGGGGCATTGCCATTCCCCCCCCCCCGTATATATATATGTACTGTAGGTTGAGTTGACGTCGGTTGTCAAAGACGCCGCAGAACACGTCAATAACTGCGTGAGCTGGACAACCAGGGTACCGTGTTTCGTTTTTGGCAGTCACCATGGCTGGCGGTCGACTGAGATTATTTGTGCGGGGTGGAGACCCTTGACTCCGCACGATAGGGAATATGATCATATCACGTGGTGTGTACCAGGTATATGATAAGACATCCTCGAGGCAAATACATATTACGTCTCTGGAATTACCGGAAAATAAATTGTCTCCTTGAAGCTGTCATCCATGTGCAAGTCCGCCTCACAAGCGGTTCTTAGTAGGATGCAGCTAACCCTTCATATGACTTAGCTCACCATTCATGCGACTCACCGAACACCTCACGGCGCTTCGGGCTTGGTGAAGCAATGTCTGCCTGGTCGGTGAAAACCCGACGTGCTCCGTCCCGGCATTGTAGGGATGCGAGGGTATATGATCATACGACTACGGCCATGGAAAATATCGATTACACCCTTCCCCTTGCCCGTGCGCACTCGCTAACAGGGTGCACATGTCTTGCAGTACGCTTTTTATAAATAACTTTGCAGCGGCACACCGGACGTCACACCTCCATTCGCGCTTGGTCTCTCCCATCCTTTCCTTTGCATCCCCGATCTCCTGTTGGTCACAACCGTCGTCCTCGTCGTGCTGTTTGCGTCGCCGCGATAAATAGATCAACGGTACGCAAGTCCACGTGTATGACGCGGATGAGTTCACCCGGCGATCTATACCGGGCCTCCGCCCGCGGGAGCGCGCGCCCGTTCCGGACAACACGTTTTCCATCACCCCGCGCCGAGGCCCGCCCGCGCTGGCTTACAGCGGGAGAGAGTGCCCAGGTGACAGAGCGAAACACCAAACAACAACAACAACAACAACAACAACAACAACAACAACAGCGACGCTGATGATAGCGTGTTCTCATTTCGGGAAAACCGCTCCGGGAAGCTTTTTCGGGAAGCTGTTCTTTCGGGAAACTGTTTCGGCAAAGTGTTTTTAGATAATTGTTTCTCGGGGCATTCTTGTGCGGCAGCAGGGTTGCGTGTGTTGGACTGTGTCCTGTTTTACTTTCCTTCGGTGCGGGGTTGGGGTTCCCGCACGATGCACGTCTGGCCTGCGGCTGCTGGATAGTATTTTTTTTCGCTGTTGTGATGCCGGCGCGTTTTGCGCCTGGAACCTCGTAGCCGTTACCCTCTACCGTTACTGACAGCCTAGGTAGTGATGGTGGTAAGTACGCCGTTTCGGGTCTTCAAAACGAAGTCGGGTTTTCGGGCCTGCTCATTTTAATAGAGAGTCCCATCCCCTTCGACGTGGATTTATCTAAACCTACAGTAGGGTGTGTGCCGACACTGCTGCGTAACCGTTTTTTCTGAACCTTGCGCGGGAGGCGTGTTGAAAAGAACCGAAACAGAATCTTGCTGCAATAAAACTAGAAGAAAAAAACGATGATCTCCTGCAATCACCGTGCATCGACGCATGCAGTTCTTCTCACCTGACTTATCGTGCGTACGCACAATAAATATTTGTTCTTGTGGTGTGCTTTACTGGTGTGAAAACTTGGGTATCAGCGCGCTGCTGACGTACCGTATATCACGCAACATAACACACCCCCCTTGGGTTGAATTCCCGATCCGGTTTTGTCTAACGTAGGGGGGGGGGGGGGGTATACACAACAACATCGTTAGCTTTTCAAACATATCATCGAACCCTTTCGATAGACGCATCGCTGGGCGTTTGCACGTTTTCTGTTGCCGAGAAAAATTCCGGTTGGAAGCTCGCCCCGAGGGAGTGTGTTAAATCGCGTGTCACACGGTAAGCTTGTGGTGGGCCAACTCGCTGACGAGCAGACGAGATACAATTCAAGAGGTTTCAACCCCTTTTGAGAGCTGCATCCACGCTTTGGGGACAAAACTAGTAGTGAGATAAATTTCGCAGTGTTGGTTCTCCGACTCGACTGCCTTTCTGCGCGTTTTTTTTCCCCCTCCATCGAAACAGGACCCGAACGCAAGTGTAGGCCTCGGCAAGACGGGGACGGCGGCGGCGTGCGACCCGTCGAGGGTTAATAATTTCACGAGCACTGCAGACGCAGGGTTCAGGGACAGTTTGATAAGCCAGGACCCCCCTGGCATCTTGCGCATGTATATCAGGTGATGTTTCGTGTCTCTGACAGCCGCCGCTTTTTTTTTTTTTCGTTTCTTGTGTCTATGTGGTCCGGCTATCTTCTTTTGCCGCAGCTTGTTGTGTACCAGGTAGTATCCATACTGCCTGTTACTCAGTACTCCGCTCAATATTTTGGGTTGGGGCCGCCGCGCTATGAGGGTGTATAGTTGTAAATGTAGTCGTGCAGGAATCAAAGACGGCATCCTCCCGCCGGTGCGAATGGATTGGTTGCGTTTTTTTTTTTCTGCTCTCTGTTGTTTGTGCTTTCCTCCAGCGCACGGGTAATAAATTAAGCGTAAGCTCCCCACATTTCCATATATGAATCGCGTTCGTCCTTCTTGTCAAGCTAACTCGCTTTGCGAACACAGCGATACTGTCGTGGTGGCTTACATATGGCAGCGTGAGCATATCAACCTGCTCTGGGATGTGTTTTTTCTGTGCTAAGGTTTTGTTTGGAAGATGGCACGCGCTATTCCTTCGAGAATCAATAAACATGCCCACTTTTCGCCTCGCACTTTTGTGCAAACGAACCGCGTTTTGGCGATAAAAAGGCAGCCCAGGCAAGTAAACAACGGGTTCCCGCTCACCCCATCAAGTCCGCCTCACGGGCGAATCTTAGTAGGATGCAGCTCACCCTTCATGCGATTCACCAAACACCTCACGGCGCTTCACACTTGGTGCAAGCAATGTCTATCTGGTCGGTGAAAAGCCGATGTGCCCCGTCCCGGCATTGTAGGGATGCGGGGGTCTATGGTCTTACGACTATGGCCATGCATGACACCAGGACAACCCTCCCAGGGTTTATGGTCATGCGACTACGGCTATAATGACCTAAGCACACCCTATCCCCGCGCAACAATTCCCTGCTTTTGTGGTACGCCATTAGGTGGGACGATACAGCCCGTGCCGATGGTGCGATGCACCGGTACATCCTCCACTTCTTCTTGGAGGACGGGACGGTGGAAATGCGGGAGCTCGCGGATGCCGGGGGGGGTGAGCCGACTCCGTTCAAAACACCAAACAAGCAACAGAGTGTTTGCGATAATCCAATCTCCTTTGTGGTAAATAAATAGTTGAAACCGACAACCACGAGGAGCTGATTGGTTGAACAGATGAATCACCAATCGCGTCGGTTGCTAACCAGCCCATAGAGTTACCCAACCCAAAGACTTACTCGGTTTAAAAACGTCATTTTGGTCTCTTTTTTCCCACAGCAATTACTTGTTCGTGAGTTGAGATTTGCTGTCGAACACCGGCAGGAAACAGACTACCAGAGACCCAACTTAACCAAAAGTCTTCGCGAAACCACCCTCATGCCGCGGTAAGGGTGGCGCCTAACGTTCTGAGTTTTTTTTTTCTCGCGCGAGGAGCTCAACATCTCACACCTGAAACATGCGTGCGAAGAACGCCCGTTCGCGCCACCCGACCCAACATTTGTGTGCGCGCTACGCAGTCCAAAAATAAGTATACTGCTGTGCACCAGAAAGCGTGTCACACTACGCAACCGGTATGCTAGTAGTTGCTCACTTGAGGAGTGCAACCGGTCAGACAGTGTTGCCTCAGAAGGAAAAAAAGTGCGTCCCCTTACTGTGGGAGCGGTCACAAACGGTACTGTTCTGTCCGGAAATGTGGGCACCGTTTAGAGGTTATTATTGATGCCCAAACGACCCTTACGTTTCTGGAGGGAGTGGTACCTCCCTGTAGGTCAATCGCTGCGGTATCTGAAAATTTTCAGTAGAGTTACCCGCGTAGGGGTGGCGGGGGGGGTGTGTGGAAAGGGTTCCCAATGTGCGATAGCGCAGAAGGAAAGAGGGTTGCTCAACACTCATTCGAGAAAACGGTTGACCCTCACTGTGTACGAGACGACCATTACTAACCCTAACCCTTACTCCAAGCCAATCAAAGCAACCCTACAGTAACTCCGACCCTAAGCCTATCTGACCAAATCTCGAATACGTGGTAAGCTCTACTGGAAGTAAAATAGAGATTGGACACGCTTGTATCGAAGAGTGACGGGCTGCAAGCGTCCCTTACTAGGTGGTATCCGCGCTTTTGTACCTGATCTGAATCTACCCCACAGTCTCCGAGCAGGTCTTAAGAACGGGAACCCGGAAATGCGTGCGACGATAAAATCTGAACCGAGGAGGTTGGCTTCCTTCTGAGACAGACGTGGATCATCCAACCTTGATTATATTTGAGCTAGCCTTCTTCCAGTTGAAGCCATGCCATGTCCCCTCACATAGTGCAGGATTTATCCCTTTGTAACGCTTCTAACCCCTGTTCGAACGCGCCAGCCCAGCCCCCCCCCCCCCCCCCCCCCCCCCCCGCGCAAATCAAGCTGCACCTCAATCGCAAACCTCTCACCGCGCCACGCCACGTCGCATAACAACAACAACCACAAAAACAGGCCACCACTTCGAGGGCCGCTTCCCAGTCGTGATTGGCAGACAAAAGCTATTCAAGGGAGGCAAGTCGAAAAGCCTCAGCGTCGATCGCATCGGTGGGGACCGTGTCACCCCGAGGTCAGCGAGAACGACAGCCAGCGGCGTTCGAACCGCCGAGGACCCGCGGGGAGGTGACGTCGAAGAGCCACTGACCCCGCGAGACATGGTCGTCGGGCAGACGCTGGTACTGATGAAGCGTCGAATGACGGTGTGCGGCTGGGATGAGGCCGCGCACGTTTGGTGGGAGAGCGCTACCGGTGAGGCTCCGGGGACAGTGGAGGAGGGGGGGAGGCTACGGTTTTATAGAAAAAAAGCTTCAGAACTGCTTGCTGAACCTACCTCGTTTTTTTTCGACAAACTACTTGGAATTAGTGTGGGATGTTTTTTTTTTTTGTATTTTGGCAGTAGTATATCATAAAAGGTGTGCTCAGGCGAGGTAAACCCTCTCTTAAAACTCTCCTACAAGGACTGCTTGTATGTTAATATTAATTCAAACGGTCCTTATACTGAAGTTTTCGGTCAGAGCGGTGTGCGAGTTTCTCTTATTTCGGCAAGGGGAGACGTGCATACGACGTCTCTTGAAATCGAGATGTCGTAACACTTTACAGGACTGCAGGCCTGTTCTGGGCACAAAGCACTCAAATTCTAAGTACTTTGTCCCCAAAACGGAACTGCAGTCCTAGAAGGATTGAAATCGTGCATAGCCCCCGCTTTACTCGTACTGCAGATATTAACTGGGCTCTTCACGGGTCATGACGGAAGTTTTCGAAATCTCACGGATCGGGTCAGGTCAGCTCGGGTCGGGTCGGGAGGTTTTTGAAACGCTCACGGATCGGGTCGCGTCACCCTTATACCCGACCCGATCCGACCTTACTCGCGAGGTTTGACCCGACCCGCGAAAAGCCTTGGATATAACAGCATCTCACCAAGAAACTATTAATAGCGTACAGTAGCACTCGCGGAATATACGTACATCTAAATAAAAACAGATACTGACTGCCAGTTTCACAAAATGAAATGAAAGAACCAAGCACCCGCACGGGCGACAAGAAGTAGCGGCGAAGTAGAAGTGGCAGCAAGCATCAGGGTGGCAGCAAGCATCAGGAGGAGAAACAACAGCAGCACAACAGCACAAATATCAGGCGGGGTTCGGGGGAGAGGGGTTTGGGGGGCGAGAAGGAGGATTGATACGGTGGAGATGCAACGTGCGCACCCGTGAGATAGAGGAATGAATTCGTAGTCTGGTACAGGACAGGACATCCTTGGCTTTTCTGTGTCAGCGAAGAACTAGGGGGGTGGTGAGGCGACACCAGGACCGAGAGTCACATTTTCTGCACCTTTTTCGGCGCCTCGCGTAGATGCATACAAAAGCTGCTGCGACGAACGCCATGCACGTATTGCCACGGCTCCTACGTACGAGTAGCCATAAAATGTCGTGCGGCAATCTATAAAGGGGATATTGTCGTTCGTCCTTTTACCCACCCCCCGGCTGCTCCACTGCTTTTGATACTTCTCACCCGAGTCGATGTGTCCGTGCGATAGGTCGCAAGCGCCCCACGGTTGCGTACTCTGGAATTTTATTCATGCCGTACCTATATCGTCAGCCCCTACAGGCCACATTGATGCACGAAGCTTGCAGACCATGCCCACACAAAAACACTTGTGCATGCACCCCCCCCCCCCCCCCCCCCCTCCTTCTGTTTCTCTTGAGTCTCGCCAGTGCTGCTCCCAGCCCACTATTTCCTTCTGAACTTCGCTGGATATTGTAGCGTTGGGACGGAGCGAACACTTCACTCTAAGAAAAAAATTATCACGGTCTGCTTCCCTTCATCTCGCACGTAAGATGGTAAGATGTACCTGGTAGGCATGCGAGGCTCACGGCCCTATGTACGCCGAGGGAAAAAAAGTGCTATTAATAGTCACGGTGGGTGGTCTTACGCCGGGAAAAAAATATCATTTTTTTACGGTGTTCTGGATCCCCCTCTCTTTCATCACAACGATAACGGCATGCGTTCACGTGTGTTGTACACCTCCTGAACGAAAAAAAAATAGGTGCAAGCATGCGCGGACGGCAAATAGACATGGACGAGTTTCAGCGCTGCGTGCGCCCGTCGCGGTCCCAGCCCCGACGACCTAACAAGACCAAGTCCTCCTTCTGTGAAGGGCCACCGCAACGGCCGGGGACGGCCCGAGGAAAGTTCTTCAAGGTGACTGAAGCACTTGCCTTTTTTTCATTTTCGAAACGGACAAATCTCTCTGTGGAAATTCAATCATGATTTGTTTGAAAGAGATGTGAAAACGTCATCTCCTTCAAAAGCAACAACCTAGTGTGTTGGGAAAACACATACACAAGTTCTGTCACCGCTATACACCGACAGAAACATCGACGTGTTCGTATATACGTAGGCGCTGCCACTGTAGTTCCTCAGGCAGGGAGACGGGTACAATACGAGCAGCTATTTTTTTTTCATTCACTGGGCTATTTCTGACTGATTGGGAACCCGTAGTCAACCGAGGGGTTACCCGGCACCTTCGGAAAAGCATTTTAGTTTTCTTTTTTTGTTGACATATTTCTGACACCCTATTCGGTAAACCCCTTTTGGAACTCCGAGATAGCGACCAGAACAATGGTCGGTAACTTTGGCGTTGCCCACCGACCGTCTACGAGCAGCGTGAGAACCCAGCCGTACGGGCAGGCAGGAGCATGTTGCGCCCTTGCCGTACGACTTGCTTACTCTCATTGTGAACTCGGACACCAACTGCTGTATAATTTGCCAACCACCTAGTGGCCGTCGTCGCTGTATCGTAGTCGTTCACTTTTTATCGTCAACTTTCCCCCCCTCTGGAGTCTAAGAAAGAGCCTACAGCAGTAGGTCATAGTAGGATTGATCATGTGTTTATCGGAGTGGCATTTGTAAACCTTGGTTCGCAAGTCAGTCTTTCGGGTGAAGTTATTAATAGGAGCTCCTCAAGTGAGAGGAGCCTCTCAGAAACTCAAGAAGCTAACCCTAGAAGGCAAACCTCTTACCAGCATACGTCTAGGATTACACGGGCCCTGCGTGCACGTTGGTCGGAGATACCCCACCCGGGGCTCTTTGAGAAGGCCTTTTTATGGTTCAGGTGGAAGTGTGGGCGGTCAAAGTAGACGCTTCAGGAGACATGACTGCGGGTGTCGTGTTTTCTGGTGGTATCGATGATCGTCGTGGTAGATGCACGAGCTGTTCGGGTTTGCTTCCAAGATTTATATTGCGGCGCATCCAGCGTAAGCGGTTGCACGGATGGTGATGTACAGCACTTCATTGTGCGACGAAATTGCTGTGGCACGCCACCCTCCTCACCCTGTCACTCCCATTGCTTACCATACCTGCACATACGCTCTTGCTGCTCTCCTGCTGTTTCTTGACGGGAAAACAATCACCGAACCGCCCAACCAACCAACGGATAAACCAATTGATCGGACCGCCGAACGGACCGCCGAACGGCCGACCGACCGACCGACCAGGCGTCCGAGAACACTGGAAAAACCCTGCGGTTTTTGGCGAAGGCGACATCCGACACTCAGGTAAAAAACAGCAATCAAGTTATTTTCGGAACGGCACAAAGATATACACGCCGTTCTCATTCCGCATTTTGGCCATCAGTATATTCGAGGAGCTGATTCGTGCGGCGGCTCCGCGCTCCTGTGAGAGACGCTGTAGTGTATACCGTCGCGACGCCTGTGCTTGTCAGTGGACGTTTCGAAACCGAAACCGCGCGTAGGGCAAAATAATACACTGCACAGCCGCAAGGTGTCCCTCGGGAGTGAGGTCCCGTGTGCGATTGCAGCAAAGACAAGCGGGGTGATGAGGCAGTACGAAGTGGGCTCACACGAAGATACAAAGCAGTTGTCAGCAGATTATCATATGCATGCAGCGGTGAGTATATGTGAGTATATAGTAAGTACATTGTTGGAGATGCGGCCGGCGGGGAAGATGTTGAGGTTGTGTACATGAACGCCAACCAGCACTGCACCGCGAAATTAGCAAGACACTCTCGGTCAACCGTTAAACTTCAAAGCAGGGAACAGGGTGTAAAACTAAAAACCCCGTGCAGCGGGAAGATACGTAGGGCACATAGCTCCCGCTAGGAGATGTATCCTACGTTGGTGGATATTTACAACTGTCGTCATGCTGTGTGCGTTGGTAGAAACAAATATATTGTAGTAAAATACGGAGATTATCGGCCGGACGGCCCGGATCTCCGGCTTCGCCCAGATCGAAAGGGGCGGCTGTGATTTGTTATAGGCGGCCGTGTGACTTTTCGATATGGGGGGGGAGGGCAGCACATAATTTTTCTGAGACTCCTTACTTGAGGAGAGTATTACAGCAACTTTGCTTCGTTCGCACTTTCTTAGCACCTTTGACATGCAAAGAAGGAGGGTGCCTTAAAACCAGGGCTGTTCGCGGGTAGGGTCAAAATCGCGGGTCGTGTCGGATGGGGACACCTAAACCGACCGGACCCGCCCCGACCCCACCCGACCCATGGGGTTTCGAAGACCTCTGACCCGACCCGCGGATCGTGTCACGGGCCATGACCCGCAAACAGAAAAACCTCATCGGGGGCTGGAATCCATCCCACAGATCTAACGTAGGCGCGTTGAAGCACTCACTGCAATTGGTACATACAGCGGTCTGGATCGCCGGTCTGTCCAGGTTCGCCCTTTCCAAACCCGTGAATGATGATACCCCCAACCCAATACCTGTCGTTGCTCCGTTGTTGACGTGACCCTCGGTGGAAACGTGTGCTTGGATCGACACGTACGCCTGCCAAATCAACAATTGGGTAACTACTGTGTGTTCCCCTCCTCCCGGATTGCTACTGCTTCTGCCGCTACTGTGGCCACGAATAGACGCCTTCGACCAGGGTTAGTGTCTTCATAATCCGCTTCTATCCGGAAGACGACACCCTCTCGGTTTACACCAGGTAAGGCGAGGTGTTCGTAGCACCCAAAACATACGACGGGCATCGACAGTTCGTTACTGGTTAGATATATAATTGGTCGTTACTGGTTAACTATAATTGGTCTGTTTCAGCTATTATCGTCGTTATTGGTTTTATTTAGTCGTTACTGGTTTAGCTAAAATTGGTCGTTACTGACTAGCCTTAATTGGTCGTTGCTGGTCAACTATATTTGGTCGTTGCTGGTTGGCGTTGATCGTTACTGGCTATAGCTATGATTGGACCACGAGAAAGGTTCCATTCCAGGAAACGACTTGAACGACAGCGATAGTCCTGAACGTGGTAACGTCCAGATTTCTCTGTCAATGATTGTGTCTAGTCGTGTTCCGTGGGGCCAATACCGACACCCGGAACAAAGCTACGCACACCAATGCGTCTTACAGAAGAGGTCGCTCGGCGGCGCCAACCGGCGCTAAGTTGCCGTTTTCTTTTGCATGGTGTCATGGGCTCGATGTCCCCGATGTAGTCTTTGCAGTTTAGCCTCGGCAGCAGCGTGTAAAAAAACGCCCATTTTTCCATCCGACCATTCACGGCGCGTCAGAAACGTGTAAAAAAATGCGTTTTTGGCACTGGCACAACAACGCCGTGTTTAGGCTGTAGCAATGTTTCCAACCCAGAGACGTGGAAACTAGAACGCCGTTCCGCGCGGAACGCTCTGCAAGCGCACCTCCTGCGCCTATTCAGAGCTGACGCGGAGAGCTCTCCTCAAAACACGATGCTGTTGTTGTTGTCAATGACGTTAACCCCATACATGGTATGGGACTGGAGTGGGAAAACTTGCCGAAACTTAACTACTTGGTTTCCGTACAGCTAGAGTAAGGGATAGGGAATGTGTCCGAACTTGCAACGTAAGAAGGAACTGCACGGACACGCGCGTGCGTAGGATGGTGATACTCGCACTGGTTGCTGCACGTTCTTCCCGTAGGCGGACGATATGATCGCCCCTCTCGCTTCTATTTGGTCGCTTTTTTATGGGTCTCAAAAGGGTTTTCCTCACCTGGCCTCCATCGCTACCGCTGCCGCTACCGTTACCGCTACCGCTTATCGCGCAGTCACAACTTGGGGAACAACTCGGGCGGCTTGCAGAAAGGGGTCTATCTCGCTCGGAGCGGTGACATGATAAATAAAGAAACTGGCGAGCCTTTCAAGGCCGCCGACTTCCACATAGGCTTCGTCGCCAGCATGCCCAGCGTATCCCTCGAGGTAGGGGCGGCGATATTTGCTTTCGGCGACGTTTTCTCGTACTGTTCAGCTGATGCCATCGTGGTGCAGGCGAATCGGAGGCATATGATAGCAGTGTGTTTGTGTGGGCTCGTCGACATATTCTAGTACCAGGTATACGATAAAATATGTGCGCCTATATTTACGTATGGATACCGTTGTTGTGGTTCCAGTTTTTTCGCGAGCGACTTTGAACACGCATGCCGCCAACACTGGATTTCCTATCTCTCTTCTTCCGAAACTGTGTTCACCTTCCGAGACTGAACCTAAAATCATGGGTTTCATTTGTTGCTCCTCGACGCTTTTCAACTGCGAGGCACGGTCGCCGCCCCGACCCCCCGCTGGACCACGCTTGTGGTTTACACGCGCTTCTACCTGTTGATGCACTCATCTGCTCTGCTGATACCGCCTCCCAAGCAAAAAGAAAAAACACTTCATGATTGATTTTACTCTTTCTGTTGATGTAATACATACTTCTATATATATCGTGTGCCCGAATTAGAAAAACGGTTTTGTAACTCTGCTGTATCATTCATACGTATTTACAGAACAGCATTACATAGTTATATTTCACCGTCAAGCATACATCAAAGTTTTTTTTTTACGTTGTTGCGCTATTCAAGATACTCATAAGAAAATAGATCATTGTTTTGGAGGGCTGTGAATAAGGCACGCCTTGGCTGGACTTCACTTCTTATGACGGGGGAACATACTAATCAGAACCAAATATAGAGTGTGAACATCGAAGGATGCCTGTTTTTTTCCAGGTTTTTAGCCCATCGTGGGTCCCGATTACTATACCCCCTCCTTTTAGAGGTTGGGTGGCGAAGCAAGCCGACGAACAGATTTAACCATCACAGTCTTTTGGTCAACAACAACAACAACAACAAAAGAACGCGCCCCCGGCAGACACAAAAAAAGACGCTGAACTCCGCAAAACAAATACCGCACGCAAACTGACCCTAATACCTGCTACAGTAGCTCAGCCAACTAAACAAAAATATTACCGGGGGGGGGATAGTAATTAGTCAGAACTAAACCCTTTATAAAACCATGTAGCCCAGCATGTTTACACAGCATGCTTGGTTCTGATGACTATGTTCCCTCGTAGTAGTCGGCGACTGATGCAGTAGTCACTCGGGCAAGTCACAGCTCTAGATGTTTTTGTCTCCTTGCTTCGCTACCAGGTGATCGACGTTGACGACTTCAGTCGGCACTATCTCGTCCGAGGGAGCCCCCCTCCTCCCGCCGGTCGCAAGTGGCAAACGTCACCTATGTGGCAAAAACTCTTGAACGCCGCGAGAGAGCCCTCGGGCGAACAGGGAGCGACGACCGCTAGCGGGTTGGGGTCTGGTGCTCACAAACATGCCGCTCAGGCGCAGCCACGTTCACCGGGCAAGAGAGTCACATTTCTCGGCAATGGAAACAACGGCACCGGTGGCGCTCCTCCGTTCACCGGCAATAATGCCGCGACGGGTTTCTCGTGCAGCGACGACACTGGGAAAGGAGGAACTACCACACGGGGTGATAAACAGGGTGACCCAGGAAGCTTGGAAGTTTTCTCGCAATTGTGGGCCGAGTGCGTCGGGGACGACACCTGTGGAGGGTTCACTCGCACCAGCGGCTCCGTTCTTGGCGGCGGTCCCAGCAGCGGCCCCAGCGGCGGTCCCAGCGGCGGCCCGGACGGCGGCGGTGGTGGCGGCGGCGACAGTGTTTACGGTCGCGATGGGTACGATCGCGGCGACATCGCTGTTGCTGGCATGGGCACAAGGACCGCCCTCGGTGGCTCACCACGATCACCACAACGGTACTCTTCCTCCTGGCTTTCGTCCTCCCAGCCCATTTCCGGCTCACCACCTTCTTCCCCTTGGGAGCAGTTGGTGCTCGCCTTGCTGAACCGAGGGGTCGACGCCTCGCGCGTGCTCACCACGCACGAGTACACCCTACTCAAGCGAGAGCTGGCCGACTGGCATCGGGGTCAAGAGCGTGGCGATGTGGGGCGAGAACAGGGGATGTCGGCGGCGGATCGCCTTGCCTCGGCAGCGGCGGCGGCTCAGATTCAGTCGACGGGGGACCGCGCGCCTATCGGTATCGCGGGCGTGTGCCCGTCGCCGGCGGCCCCTTCGGGCGCCAAATCTAACGGCGGAAAAAAAAAACAAGAATACGATCGATACCGCGGGTAACCACGGGGCTGGGACCGTCAATAACGCCTCCAGCCAGGTTTCTTTCGTGGGGTTTGAATACCCGTGGGTCGTGGTGGGAGGTCTGCCGTCATCGGCATGTGGAAATGTTCAAGCAAACGAGGCGGAAAACCAGACTATGCCGACAGAGTCGGCAGCAGCAGCAGCAGCAGCAGCAGCAGCAGCAGCAGCAGCAGCAGCGGCGGCGGGCGAAACGGGAACAGGAGTCAAGAAGATGGCGCATCTCGAGACCCCGCTGGACTTGCGCAAGGTTGCCCTGGAGGCTCACGATGTAAGAGTATTAGACGCGAGCTACGTATGGTAGGGGATACACCAACATTTTCTGAAGGTCTCATTGAATTTGAGGAGCTTTGTACCTTTACCCAACAGCCTGATTTTGTGAGAAAATTACTTGAGTATGGGCCCGCCAACAAAAAACGCCTAATTTTAGCAAGCCTTTGATTTTTTTTTTGCGACAAACATCCTTGAACAAACCTTGAGCACAGGTTATTGCATAGGATTCAGTGTAAAGCTCGCCGCGGAGCTCGATTTCCTGTTCCAAAATTGCTTACTCGTACGTAGCAGCGTCCCCCCCAAATCGTGAGCCTTATGGTCTCGCTGTGTTGTTTTTTATTAGTGGGCCTGTACAGCTGTAAGTCCAAATACACAGCAGTCCCGTGTGCTAGGTTCAGCTACCTGTCCAAACGAATAATCTTGTAAAATAAACATCGAATCCACCAGTATATTGGGTAGTCTGAGAGTTGCAAAGGATGAGGAACCCCCACCAGTGACAAATAGTGTACCAGTCTGAGCTAAAGGAGCAACCCCAACACCTGCCCTAGCACGGCTCAATAGCCGACTACCACTGGGCGGAAATACAAGGGCCGCCTGATCTTGATCTGAATGTCTGAACGCTTTATGTTCGGCAATGATTAGTTGGCTAACCGCACATACCAGTACATCACCGACTAGTGATTACATGGCTAGGTAGCACATCTGGGCGGAAATATGTGCGTTTAGGCATAAATATGAACACTAAACGCTCCTTGCAGTTCCGTCTAGAATGGTGCAGGAGTTTCGTGCGCTTTTTTTTTGCGGAGTTTCTGCGTCTTGTGTGTGTATACATCGGACTTGGTACGTTCGTTTTACTCAGCGAGCGTTTTTTATTGATTTAATAATACTGTAACTCGATTTTGTTGGTTTACTTCTCCACCCAACAAATAGTTACTAGCAGCCGTAAAGCCCAGGCAACAAGGCATGTCCCATAAACAGCTTTGCAGTACGTAGCAAAGCATGCTATTTTCCTACTGTCCCTGTTTTGGTATGCTACAGCTCTGTTACCGAAACGCCAATTTTGCAAGCCGAAGGTTGCCTTTTTGTTTTAGGTTGCGTTGATGCCCCAAGATCAAGACCCGCCTGACACACACCTCTCCAACAAATTCCGAGGTATATACCTGGTGCACCACATCCGTCCCTCATACCCGCGCTCTCCATTCCCGATAAATCATTTCGAGAAAACGCAGTTGCCCAAGACGGGGAGACAAGACCAGATCCTGAAGCAGGCATTGGCGAGTGTGCTGATGCACATTTTCGGGCGCGGCGGAGAGGAGGCAGTGCGGGACACTCTCAAGGCCGAGGGGAAGACTCCCGGAGATCCGGCCGACCTATGGACTATGTCGCGTCTGTTGATGGTTGCGGGTGAGCTCAAGGACCATTTGGGCTAGCTAGGGCTTCGTATGAGTTGGCTTGCTATAAGAATCGCCGCCGACTAACCCACTGGTTGGCTAGGTGCTGGAGTTGGCTGCGCACGGTTATTTTAGCGGAGTTTCTGCGTCTTTGTGTTTAACTTGGAGGGTGTTTGTGGCTGGACGTGTGTTTGTTACCGGCAAGTCAGTTAGTTGGCCCACGTCACCACCCAACTACTATCTAGCCTCAAAGCCCGTTTAAGAGTACTGAATCTGGAATCTGGAATCTAGATTTTCAATCACGTGAACGCGATTTCCCCCCCCCGCGAAACCCCTCGTGGAAGCGTTAGACTTCGGGTGCAGATGTATCTAATCGACATGAAAGTTCAATTAAAACAAATTCCAGATTCCAGATTCCACCAAACTACTATGACCTATTCACAGTTTTACCGATTGCACCTTGAAGGACGGTGCACGGCACAGCCAGTACTCGTATTTTGCTGTAGCTTGTGCCCGTGCAATGGTGATGGTGGCTCGGACAACGATTTTTCCCACACCAAATAGGACCCCCCTAAACTACTCCTTTAGAGCTACCGGGTATACAATAATAATTTTAGCATCCACTGGATGAACCTCGGTTGACGCCCGGTTGTCATAGGCGACAGATGTGCTACTTGAAGGGATGCGACTAAGCAAAAAAAAACCGATCGCAATATCTTCTTTGGGGCATACACAATGATACATTCGTAGGCGCCCAACTATCAAGACATGTAGACAACTCAATCACCCCCCCCCCCCCACCCCTGCTTCCCCGCTACCCCCTCCCCTCCCTCCCCCAACCCACTCCCACCGTCCGCCTCCATCGCCCCACTCTTTCCCCCCCCTCCCCTCCTGCCCCCCCTTCGCCTCCCTCTCTTCTCTGCCTACCCAAACCCAATTGTTTTTCACCCTTATTGCGGTCATTTTCGGTTCTGGAAGCCGGACTGTCCTGCAGACACACCGAGGCGCTGTGGCTCAAGCTTATGCCCTGCGCCGAAGCGGAGGCCGGAGAGGGGGGGGTGAGGGTAACCTTTGCCGGATTTCTGGAGTCTATAAGAGCCTACGAGGCGTGCCTGAGCAGGGGTGAGGTGCTGGGTTTCTCGAAGATTGAGTGTACTACTCCCAACTTCGCGGGGGCCTCGTCCTCTTCCGCGGTGGAGGGGTGAAGGGAGGCTCAACGTGCCGCTTTGTTGGTGAAAAGATGAGGTCGAAATGACAACCAGTTTGGGCAATTCGGACGGGCAAAACGGACGACAGGAAATGACGACCTCGTACAACAGCATTGATTGGCCACTTTCGTGTGGATGTGTGGGTGTGGGTGTGTGGGTGTGTGTGTGGGGGGGTAGCTATGGTGTCCGAGCTACAATGAGTCGTACGAGTGCTTTCGCTGTTCCATCATAACAGGGGCTACTGTCTTACGATGCGGGTGCGGCATGGTCCCCTACTGTTACTCGTACTGCAGAACGCTCCCGCTAGTACTCGTGGACCGGTTGACGAAACTACGGTATATATCACACGGGTGATAAGATAACACCCCCCGCTGAGATGAATTTCCGAGACGAGTTTTCTCCGAACCTATAGGGGGGCACAAACACAAAACGAAAATGGCGGCGTCGGGGATCTCGTGGAGATCTCTTCCCATAGACAACACCGCCTGGTGCTTGCACCCTCCCCGATGTCTAGCAAATAAGCGTGGAAATTAGTCGATCTCGCCGAGATCTCTTTTCCATAGACAACAACGCTTGGTGCTTGCACCCCATCCTCGTTGTCTAGACAATCAGCGTGGAATTTGGTCGGAGGGGGGGTGTACTCTCTTAGGTGTTCTTATACGGTAAACGTATCGTGTTTTTAGTTGCTCTCCCTCTGGGATCCCAAAAAGGTCGAAATACTCGTGGCGACCGAAAACGAAAGTACAAGCGTGCCAGACAGGCGCAGGCAAAAATGCGACCGGGCTTCTTCTTCGACCGCTGCTGGATGTATCGGCAGCAACGCACATTTCTCGCCCCGGAGGGAGGGAGGGAGGAACGGGGAGAGGTAGAGAAGGAGAGGCAGGGACCGGCCGGCTGATGGGAGCAGGCGTCTTGATTTCTGTTCCGGGTGCCTTGGTTGACCGATCTAGGGAGTGAGCAAGGCAGTAAGGGTGCCCACCCGCCATGTTTGTGGAATACTACCGGTACGTACGTACTTGTTTGCGTGCTCCGTTTTATGTCGGGCTAAATATCAGTCATCGGTCGGTGCGGGCGGCTTCATTTCCGCCACACCCGCGCTAAATAGTACGCCACTCTGTTCGGAACGTAAGCACCATTACAGTGTTCTCATGGATATCGAAAGCTCCTTATATTTCCAGACACAGTGTGGTACGCCGCCGATGATAGGCTGTGGTGTGAAAGCGATCACTTTTTTTTTCTTGTGAGCTTCGGCTTACTTGGAAGTCCGTTCGTATATACACCTTGGGCTGCGCTTGCTGGTCTCACGATGTTTCTGGTGGGTTTTTGACTCACTGAGATTCGTTTGTCGTACGTGTTAGACTACGTTTACAGGCCCAAAAGGCGTCGAGGGGTCCTGGAGTATCGAGGGAGGAAGGGTTTCGCACCCACGTAGTGCCACCAATACACAGATATGTTGTATCAACGCGAGGGTTCGGTTTCCGACTAATCGCTGAATTTCGGCAAAACGGGGGGGGGGGGGTGCAGAGGAGTGGGGGAGGGGAGTGTACTCATGTCATGCATGGCCGTAGTCGTATGTCCATAGACGCTCGTGTCCCTACAACGCCAGGACGGCGCGCGTCGGGTTTTCGCCGACCAGGCAAGGCATTTCTTGCACCAAGCGGGGGGGGGGGCGTACTCATTTGTTGCCGGTCTTAGTCATTTGGCCACTGACCAAGCATCCCTTTCGAGACGCACCAAGCGGGGGGGGGGGTATGCGGTGCGGCCAAAGTTTCACGCAGGTCTTTGGTCGGAGGCGGCAGTACGTTGCTCCCGACGAAACGCGAGGAGTTATACCGCTCTGGCCGGAAGTACAAACACCGTGTGAGCTTCCTTTGTATAACTCAGCGTTCCTTATATTTCCGTTCAGCGTGGTACGTCAGAAGTTTCCACCGCTTCGTTTTTGTCGGCCCCGCGCCCGGCCTTTTCTTAACCCCTGTCTGGCTGCACCCCCGTTCTCGGAAAAAGGCCACTTAAAATTATTGGGGGATACTTGTTGCAGCATGATTTTAGCACAGTGGTTCAGCACATATCGTACGACCTTCTTTCAGTTTTTGTGCACTTTCGACACACCGGTAGTGATCACACACCCACGCTGCTTTCTGACTACGAGCACGTGTAGCTTGGGCTGCTGGTGCTTACCTGGTGCTGGCTGTGCATCTGAGCAGACTGCTCCTCTTGGAAAAGTAATTCGGTCGACGCTGCGTCCGTTGCTTCACGAGTACTAGTCTACAGGTCTTTCGAATTATGCGCATCTCATGTTTTGCGTTAAAAAAAAACGGAAGCAGGCGATCAAGATGCCCAGCCAGTTAGTCCGGAGTGTATACGTACCCACGAAAAATGGTAAAAAATATGAGAGATGTAGAGGGGTACAATTAGCGAAACACCTGGTATTCTAATTGTTACGTTTGCCATCCGAAAATGTGCGGCATGAGTTCAAGATTGATCACTCATAAACATTCCCCGAGAGATCATACTGATGGAAAATGTTCCTTGCTTTCTCCCCGCGAAGGGACCGGGGACCTTCCCTGCGCATGCGACGTTGGCAAGTTGGTTCCCGTCAAGAAATATTTGGCCCGCCAACATCGATTGCACCCTTTCATTAATTGTCGGAAAAAAAAACGTTTAATTGTCACGCTGAGCTCCTGCGAAGTTCTTGCGACATGTGTTGCTTGCTTGCGTACTCTAGCCGAACTCGCCAACTTTTGATCGTACCATGAAGTTATTTGCCCGAAAACGTTTGCTCGACGTTGGGCTCCTTCGAACTCTTGCGTCGAAGTGTTGCTTGCTTCGCGTACAAACTCTCTTGCCGAACTTTACGGAAATGGTCCTGTCTCGAGTACAGGGAAGATAACATCCATCGTTTCATTTTTCCGAAGCTGGCATGCCGGATCTGCTATCTCATGTATCTATCGACTACGAAAGACGTGCGTATGACCTGGTATTTGTGTATATATATTCCTGTTGACCCTGGCGTATCTCCCGGCCAGGGGTCTCGCTACAATATCAAGTGTAGCCTGGTATGGTTGGTACATTTATTTCCGGCGAGCGGCCGAAAACCCTTCAGCTACATGTCACTGCGGGCGGCAGTGTTAGGATCGCTTGGTCTTGATATTAATATATAAGTGGTATGTACCACTCCGTTTCGAAATATAAGGGGCTTTCGGATTCAATTAATTCGTGCTGAAAATAGAGGTAATTAATTATTTTCCGAATTCGGGGAGACGAAATACAAGGAGCTTTTGGATTCAATTAAATATTAACAGAAGACGTATCCCACGGTAGGGGTTGCACTTTTTTTTGCCTTCTGAGGCAACGTTTTCTGACCGGTTGAGCTCCTCCTCAAGTAAGAAACTATTAGTATACCGGTTAGTCCATACGATACTTTTGCTAAGTATGTTCGTTTCAGGTCTACGAGTAGCGCTTAAAAACGTTGCTCGGGTTGCGCAGAAACAAAACTTGAAAAAAAACTTCTTCGAAGCAATCTCTTCGAGTGAGATTGCATTAGAACAGCTCCTCATGGTGACAAATGAGAATGATAAGCCCCCACGCCTACCGTGGCATTGCCCAGAAACGACCCTTATATTTAGGAACATGATGTTTTATAGGTGACCTTTCGTCGACGGCTGGAGTTACTATATATTTTTTTTCGTTAACTCCTTCCTTCGTGACCCACAGATAGCGACAAAGGAATGATAAAAGTACCAGGGATGTATGTTCTGTGGTCTCATCAACCGCCGACCTCGCCATATGGCGTGTGCGTGCCGTTTTAAGTATAATGGCACGATGCAGCGCGTGCGCGTGTCGTGCAGCTCATACAACTCATACAACGACTCCATCTATGACGCACTACAGTACGTGCTTATCTTCCTATATACGTGCAGTAATGGTCCCTCTACACGGGTAGTGCCGGTATATATGCACCAGCCAACAATACCGGCACTATTAATAGCGGCAACCAACCGGCACTAATTACTCCGCATATTACCTCACACTGGTTGATATCATCTACGCCAAGCGATTTCACAGGCACTACTATGTGGCGGGCAGCAGGCACTACTCAGCCGGCACTAGTGAGGCTCAAGCGATTTGACAGGCACTACAGCAGTAATGGGCACTCTGTGGTGCAGGTATGCGCCAGCCAACAACACCGGTGTATATAAACTACCTGGTACAGCGGCAACCGGCACTAATTACTCCGCACAGTGCCACACCGGTCAATCCCATATGTGCCGAGCAAATTGTACGGGCACTATGGCGGGCGGTCGGTAGTACTCAACCGGCACCACACTATGGACCACTACTACTGTACGTATTACGGGGCTCCATAGTTAATAGGACGTACGGTATACATAAAAACCTATATTTTTACCTATTTTTACTAACAATATTTGGTCCTGTTCACTATGGTCCCCCGTAATGGCAGCTCGGGTTGCTTCGTATGACCGAAGTTGTAATCCTCGCTGCTTTTCGAGGCCGCTTTTCGAGGCCCCCTTTGAAGTAAGCCCCGGCCGCTAAAAGCACGCCGCAAGCGTGGTAACCCTATACGACCACCGCACTGTCCCCATCACGTTGGTGCAGTCCCTAAAGTGGTCAAGGCCTGCGCAACAAGGCACATACACTTCCGAGGGGGAATTTTTCGGCCGTTGAGGCACGGCGTAAGCCAAGCCTCGAGTAAGTCAAGCCTCTTCGCGGCTTTAAAGTTTGTTCGTGCGGTTTAGAATGCCTTGCTTTGGTTAGGGAAAATGACACTCGAAACGCCGTAGACGTTGCCTCGCAGTCTTGGGTGCCCCCGAACCCCGCGGCTTTAAGGAGTCCGTATAAAGAACTGCGTTACTTGGGCGGCGCAAAGGATGCGCGAGCAAGGCTTGTACGGCACGAAACAGCGTCTTAAGGCGACCCTCTGCTGGAAAAGGGCCCAAAGGTACGGTAGAGAAAGTAAGGCGTGCCTTGGTGAGAGTGGGGCTTGCATCGAATCTCTAAAAGGGTAAATACGACCCGCAAGATAAACTCCGCCAAAAAATGGACACCCCCAACCTCCACACTTTTTTCAACCCCCGAGAAAAAACGCGAGAGGTCAGCGAGATGATGCGTTTGGCACTACTACAGTAGTGTTGTACTACCAATATTAATAGTAGTCTTCAAAAGAACATGCTCACATGATGGAATGCGTCTGTAGCGCCCTCGCACTTTTCAACTACGGGACAATTTTACGCGAGAAAGCTCTGCCGCCGTTATAGATGTTCAGTTACTACTATACTGCTGTAAGTTACCCAAGACCTACACATGCATGCATGATAAAATACGCCTGTCACTCCCTAAACATACATCTGAGTCACGAAAGAGAGGGAGCTGGAGAAGAAGGGCGGATAGAATATGTGGCAGTCCCCTTGCGTACAGGCGCGGGGGAAAAACACGCCCAGAAGACGCGTTCTACGGTAGAGGTATTAGTAGCACATGTCCGCTGAAATATTTTCTGAATGGCGGGGCTTCTTAACCCCAAATCGTCCGAATGCCAGCCTCGTTTCCAAAAATGGCGTTTATGTATACTTGGGTTCATGGGATTATTCATCGGGATGCAACTTCATTTCTGCTGAAGTCAGTTTCCGGGAGAGGCGTGGAGCTCCTTAAGGTCAAGTGAGTACGTAGCCTCAGAAAAATTGGGGCGGACCCCTATCGTAGAATGCCTCGGAAGCAAGCCGAGCTCTCCTCCGTGCTATGCAAGATGCGGGTCATAGCAGGCTGCCCCGACAGGCGTTCGAGTCCGGCACCGCGTGTGCGCGTGTGTGTGATGTCCTGTTTGTGAGAGCTCTGCCGGTGGACGGCTGCTGCGAGAGGCTTGGTTTAGCTCCGAGGGGTGCCTCTTCGTACCTGCCTGCGCCAAAACAAGCAAACAAACAGGCGGCGTTCCTACCATTACGGGGGACCATAGTAAATAGGACCTACGGTGCAGACAAAAAACTATATATTTACCAATTTTTACTAGCAATATTTGGTCCTATTTAATATGGCCCCTTTTGAGGGACCCTACGATAAAGGAGAACGGCACCAGTATAAGGGACCTCAAAACTTCTGCGCACCGTTTTCGACCTCTACAGTATTGACCGTCAGGTACAGTGGGCCCGCCGAACACAAAAAAAACACCCATCATTACCAGGGGACCATACACATTAACAGTGATCAAGACCCATCATATACACCAAAACCTACCCACCACGAAGTCCTTCTGCGAGTCATTGGCTTCCAGCGCCGACTACGCACCGACCACACCACCCTCTCGTATGCGAAGGCGCTCAGGATACCACGATGCGAAAGTATCGAAACGACCATCCGTAAACGGCGACTCTTCTTGGCGGGCGCTCTGGTGCGGCAACACGAGGGGCGATTGCCCAGTCGGTTGATGTTCGGGGCGATCGCTGGTGGGGGGAGCCCGAAACCAGGCGGGCAGCCCAAGACTTGGCCTAGGGCCATTGCTGAGGACCTTAGAGTGTTCAAAGCCACCGAGGGATCAACGGAAGACTCCCCCTTAGTCTTTGGAGTTGGGACCGCACTATGGCCCACTGCAGCAAAACAGACGGGAAAGTGGTACCGGGGAATCCTCGAAGCAGCTGAACAGTTCATGGGCAGGTGGCACGAGGCTGAGGCAAAGCTGAGTAGACAGCGCCGTGCATCCGCTGCGGGTAGTGTTAGAGGGAATGGGGGGAGGGGTAACAGCAGGAGGGGTAGAAGGAACACCGTACAAGTGTATGGGGGCAGGGGGGGGAACAGGAGGAGTAGAAGGGAAATCGCGGTAGAAGAGAGTAGCAGAGAGACCGCAGATAGGGTAGCAAGGTACCAGGCCGACTAATAGGTTGGACTTTTCTTTGCTACTCGTACCGCCAACTGCTGCGGCCGTTCGGTATGTATTGGCTTGGTGCTTTGATTTTTTTTCCATGAATTGACTTTTTCCTATGTTCTCCCCTTCTTATCCTTATGAAAGAAGTACTACATAGTGGGTGGGTGGCGAGCGTATTTTGGCCCACTCATTATTTCTCTTTTTACTTAGTTAAGTGTTCACCGGGATGCATATTATAGTTCCCTTTTGGCTCATGCTCGGGGTAAGTATGTGTGTGAGCTTTGGCTTCCCATTTTATTTATTTATTTGGGATTCTTCTCATTTTCTTTTTCTTTGTCGGTTTGGTTTCTTTTTGTTGCTTCTCTTTCTTTATGGTGTATTTTGGTTGCTGGCGTATGTATGTATGTTGTGTCGGCCGCACCTAGTGCGAGGGCATGGTATTGCGTAGGCTATTAATGCATTACGGTGTATTATCTCTGTGTCGTAGTCTGTGACCACAGAGCTCGTATTTTTCTAGGGTGAAGAATCAGCACGGACACTGGGCTTGCTGGATGTCGACGAGTAGAAGAACGGTTTAATGTGAAGAACACAAACATATTCCGGTCTTTTCACCGAGCATATTCGGTTCTGACTATCACGGGGGACCGTAGTAAATAGGACCTACGGTACACACAAAAAACTATATATTTCGCTATTTTTGCTAAAAAATATTTGGTCCTGTTTACTATGGTCCCCCGTAGTATTATGCTTCCCCCGTGACAATTTGAACAAGCCTTAGAACCTTGAGTGTGACACAATAATTGAGCAGCCTTGGGCCTACTGTAGTTACTTTTTACTTCTTTGGTAGGGTTTAGCGTAGCGCTCGCCGCTGAGCACGGTTTCTTATCCTAATTTCTTAGCGCCCCTGCCACCCCTCGAAAACAAGTGAGCCTTATTTTCTTGTTATTGTATACCTGGCAGTGTTTTCTCACTGTTGGACCTATACTGTGCGTGTATGGGACTGGCACTAACTCTGATACTATGGGACGTTAGCGTATACAGGGGACCCCTAATCCCGACATAGTATTGGTCTATTTCTCCAGGCTTTAGACTTCAGACCGGAGACTCACGGATGGAGCCCTAAAAGTGAGGTACGAAACTGGACCGCTTCTAACCCTGATAAGGGACGTTGGCACATGAGGGGCCTCCAATCCCGAATTCACTGTTGGTCTGTCATGACGAGGGAGCACACAGCAGTAGTAATCGGGACCAAAAATATGCTTGGTAAAAAAACTGTAATATATATATATTGGTAGGTTTTGGTGTTTATGGTGGGTCCTGCTTTTAATATGGTCCCCAGTAATAGTTGGGCCCACTGAAAAGGGGCCACGCACGATAGCTATATGCTGTATTTACGTTATCAGATGAAACAAAACAAAAAATGCCGACATCAGCAGCAGTGGCATACACCACACACAGCAGTTTTTACCAAGGACCATAGTAACTATTTACCGGGGGACCATAGTAAATAGGACGTACGGTACACACAAAAACCCTTATATTTACCTATTTTTACTAGCAAAATTTGGTCCTATTTACTATGGTCCCCCGTAATAGGACCAAATATTGTTATTACGGAGGTCCATAGTTAACAGGACCAAATATTGTTAGTAAAAATAGGTAAATATATAGGTTTTTATGTATACCATAGGTCCTATTAACTATGGACCCCCGTAATAGTAAAATTTGGGGAATACATAGATTTTTATGTGTACCGTAGGTTCTATTTACGAGGGTCCCCCGTAACAGCATCATTTCGTTTGCCATCCAACAATGTGTACATAGGGTGAGTGCCCTATGACCAAAAAAACAATGAAATAACATTTTTCATTGTTTTGTGTATCGATTAAAACACCTACATTTTTCTTCTTGTTGGTAAACAATGGCCAATCTTTCTCTCTGGAAAGTAAATCCAGCCGCATAAAACGTTCAGCAGCGATCCAAAATAACAAACAAATAGTATCGGCCAGCGACAATGAGTCAAAGTCGATGTTCACGCAGTATCATACATATATACATACACGCAGTGTTTTCGTAGGAACACCTGTGTCTGTGTAATAATCCGAAAACCCTCTCCAGGAAAATACGCGCTTCTTCTCGAGCTCCCGTTTTCTTCACGTCGAGCTAGCTGCTCGGTCCCACGAGAAGAAAACCCGCACACAACAGACAGCGAGCGGTGATACACGTGCGAGACAGATGTGAAATCGAGCGCCTTTGATTTTTTATGCAATCAATGGCACAGGCAGGCAATCAGACATACAACGAAATTAAAATGAAGGAGTCCTGCCTGTGCGCAGTCCCGTAACGAGGTGGATTTCGCACCGAAAGGAAACAAAAAAAATAGCTGCCTTCAGTATCAAGCAAAACGCGATGAGGTCGATCGACCAGGCGACGGCGCGACCAATAGGCACCGGGTGGTTGGTGGGCGGCGCAAGGAAGGCCGACGACAAAAAAAACAAACGCTGTTTTGCGGACCACGCGGTGTTCTTTTCTTCTCGTGTGTGCGACGAACCAGTATGTCCAGGGTGAGCGACTGGTGATGGTGCCGCCCCTGCTTTGATTAACGGGCCCTCTGCACGTTAGAGGTGGCGACGAACGAGTATGTCCAGGGTAAGCGACTGGTGATGGTGCCGCCCCTGCTTTGATTTAACGAGCCCTCCGCACGTTAGAGGTGGGCTTGTGCGTGGCGGCTGGCGGTGGTTCTTCGCTTCTTTGCCATCCATCGTTAGCGTTAGTTGGTTGGTTTACGCCTTACATACAATTTACAACATTTACAGTAGTTTACAGCCCCTCAGACAGAAACACAACTTTTAACTCGAACGCAAGCAAAGGCTCACTTTCGGGGGGGGGGACGCCGACAGTTTTGGACTGCTGTAAGAAATATTTTTTATTCAAGAACGTAAAAGGCTCACGTTTTGGAGGGAAGCTAAGAAATTTGGATTAAGAACATGTTTTAGGAACGTAAGACTCACTTCACTTTTGTGGGGAAGCTAAGACATTTGGATAGAAAAATCGTGCTCTCAGGACGTAAAATGCTCACTTTTTGGCGAGGCGCTAAGAAATTTGGGTTAATAAATCGTTCTCTGAGGACGTAAGAGGCCAAGTTTTTCGGGGGACGCTAATAAATTTGGGTCAAGAATCGAGCTCAAGGAACGTAAGGGTGGGAAATAATACAATTGGATAAAGAAATCGTCCTCGAAGGACGTAAGAGGCTCGCTTGTGGCGGGAGGCTACGAAATTTGGATTAAGAAATCGTGCTCTAAGAACGTAAGTTTCGCTTTTGGGGGGAAGAAAATACATTTTGATTAATAAATCGTGCTCTTAAGAAAGCAAGGTTTACTTTTTGGGGAGGAATAAGTTGAATTTGGAATAATAAGTCGTGCTCTTAATAAGAATGTTAAAGGCTCACTGATAATAAATCTGGAAGAAGAAATCGTGCTACAAGAACGTAAAACGCTCCATTCTAGGGGAAACGCCAAGACATTTAGATTAAGAACGTGCTCTGAGAGCGTAAGACTCACTTTTTTTTTTTGGGGGGGGGGGGGGACGCTAAGAAATTTTGAATTAAAAATACGGTGTTCTTGTTAAGAGCGTAAGGTTTCACTTTTTGTTTTTGGGGGGGAAATACTCGGAGCTTTTGTTAGATTTAATGGGTCTTGCTCGCTGGCAAGCGCGGTACTCTACACCCTACCTGGTTACCTACGTGTCCAACGTTGCTCAACCCTTTTGATTGAGAAGAGTTTGACTGGTTTGTCCACAAAGCACGACTGCAGTCCTCAAAGGGTCAAAAGGATGGTGCCACAATGTAGGCTTGGCCCTTCTAGGACTGCAGTCCATTTTCGGGGACAGACTACTTGGCATTCGAGTGCTCTGTGCCCAGCACGGGATTGCAGCACTGCAAAGGGCTCACCCTTCCCAGGAGGACTGCACTCCCGTCGTGGGCGCGAAGCACGTGGAATCAAGAGTCATATCCATTGCGGGGGACCATAGTAAATAGGACCAAATATCCTTAGTAAAAACAGAGAAACACATAGGTTTTTTTGTATACCGTAGGTCCTATTTACTATGGCCCTCCGTAAGAGGCTTCTGTACTGTGCTGTACCACAAGCGTTGAGGCTTACTCCTCGATATCACAGCAGACATATATATATATATATACATAATATGTGTGTACCTGGTATATTTTAATTATTTTTCGTAAGGCTTAAGGCTTGGAAAACTTGCTCGTACCCGGTATCAGGTTTTTCTTGCTGCAGGGCCTATACTGCTGTACGTACGCGGTAGAGCTCTGACGAGGAATCGCCGAGCGGTGTACCACTCTGTTCGTATTTAATGTTAGTGTATACACGGTCCTCATGATAGCGGGACACAATGGCACAGGCATAAAGAGGTGAAGGGGGGCGGTTAGTCGATGTCGTGGGTCTCACGCCGTGAAAGTGTTTATACTACCGTATACCCCACGCTGTCCCTATACATCGGAACCTTTTTGATTGAATGTTAGTACACAAACGGTCCTACGGACATAATCTGTCCCTAAATATAATGACCGTTTGTATACTACCAGCAAATCTGTAATTGTTTTGATTGGATACTACCTGGTAGTATACAAACGGTCACTATATTAACTACCTGGTAGTATACAAACGGTCATTATATTTAGGGACATATTATGTCCCCAAATATAGGAACCGTTTTGATTTACTATTAGTATACAAACATAGTCCCTAAATACAGGAACCGTTTTTATGTAATGTTAGTATACAAACGGTCATTATATTTAGGTACTATGTAATTAAATATAGGAACCGTTTTGATTGAGTATTATTATAAAGACGGTCTTTATATCGAGGGACATAATGTAAGAGCTTTGAGACTTCGCACAGGGGTGCGACCGTTCTTCTTCAGCGCTCGTTTTTTTCTCGGCAACGAACGGTAAGAAGGGTGCTACGGGATCAACATTATATTTTTCAGAAGGCCCTCGACCGGGTCTTTCCGAAATACGCCTCCTTTGTTCGGTATTGGCAAAGCCTTCCCCTTCCAGAAAAAAAATCAAGCACTGAAAAAAAAAAACGACTGCCACTCCCGTGAAAACTCGATGCTCTTAGTACTGCAGTCCCACTTGGGGACACACTATTAATACTTGGAATTTGAGTGGTTTGTCCCCGAAACGGAACTGTTGTCCTAAAAGAGTCAATACGGCATTTTTACGGCAGAAAGCGAGAATGAAAGGTGGAGGATCGGCAGTAAGTGGAGTAGTATAAGTGGGTCGACGTTAAGTCGGGAGTATTATAATAGGACGAAGCAGGTACACAAGGGGTGACGTATAGATAGGCTTCTTGCGTGGGTTTTGGCTTCCTTTTTTTGGTCTTGCTCGGGTTGGGGTTTCCTTTTTCTTTTTGTCTCGCTTGGCTTTTTTCTTCTCCCTGGGAATGATCGACATTGGAGGTCATCATGCCGCGCATTGTCGTTTGACAATCCGAGCAACTACAATGATAAAACTTAAAAACAACAATACGCGTAATGATATCAACAATGTGTGGTGTTTGGGGAGGAGGGCTTGACCCTTACGGATGGGGGGGGGTATGGATAGGGCCAGGAGAACAGGGAGGTACATCTAGTTTTTTGTTGTTGTTGTAGATTTTTGGTTGTTGGCAACATAATAATTAATTTCACGCTTTGACTTTTCTGTGATTACATACGTAATGTTTTTTGGGTTATCGACACCCATACTACACATTGTCAGATGACGAGTAAAAAAATAATAATAATAATAATAGTAGGGTTTTTGCCAAAATCAGGTATACCTGGCCATTTTCGTGCCAAAAACAGTTACATACTGAAATCAAGTACAAAACACACAGCAGGAGCCCTGCTATTGGCCAAGCTGACATTGTAACTGATTTTGGCACGAAAAGGCCAAGGTACACCTGATTTTTTCTACTCTGTCTAGCTTTCAACTGATTTTGGCCAACTTTGAACTTATCAGAGAGGCCATACGTACACTGCTGTGTTTTCTCTCGGTATGCGTCTGCCCTCCCTCGGTTGAAATTCTTCTGTATTGACGTATAAACTCCGTACTCGTACGTCGTACGTAAAAGCACGTATATACATGCATATGATAATAATTATAATAATAACAATAATAATAGTAATAATAATGATAATAATAGTAATAATAATAACAACGTCAATAAATAACAGGGTGTGTGCGGCGGTAGCGCTGTTGTCCCGATGTAGCGCCGGGCGGAACCCTCTGCGCACACCTCGAGATTCTGATCGCTTTAAAGGTCGTCTCCTAGACTCGCTTATTGTTTGGCTGACCGCTATGCGTTTGATAACTGCCGGCGAGCCCATTGAGCGGCGATAACGCCGGCAGGCTAAAAAAGGGTGGCGACCAAGCGTTGCAGGGGGGCACGTGCGTGTGTGTGTTTGTGTGTGTGTTTACCGGCCGCTTTTGGCTTGGGATTGACTCGGTTGTGTTTGGGATGGCGGCTTGAGGAAGGAAATACCAGCGGGGGTTCGGCTACCACACATGTGCACGCATGTCTCTTCGTCAAAACAGACGGTTGGGCGTGTTGCAAATAAATTACCGCCGGTGCGTGGGTTCGCCTACGCTTCATAGCCGGAACATGTGAAATCGCATAACGGTCTCACTTTGGACGAAACCGTCTGGTAGAGTATTTTTGGTATTCGATCAGAATTGTCAAAGGCAACCATTGCCGGTCTTTCTGCCCACAGCAACCCCTCCCTCCGAGGTGGTTTATCATTCGTAATTTTTGCACCTCGGGGTTTACGGCCTTCCTGCAAACTAAACATACACCCCGAGGGCAAAAGATCTCCCGTGATTACTTGCCTTTTTCGTACATAGAGCTATAATTTCCCTTTGCGCGGAGTAGCACACTTCGCGATAGGTTCATTGCACATTCAATATTCCTACACTAAAGCACTTCAGTTTTTTTTATTGATTGGCGTCAACATATGCAGCAGGCCGTCGGTGTCGTTTTGTTGTGCCCAAGAGCAACATCGAAGGAGAAGAACAGCCTGTATGTGCACAAGTGATCATCGTTGAACCTCATGCTGCCTCAACATTGTCGTAGGATGGCAAACGCACAAATAATAACAACAGAGAAGCGAAAACACAAAGTCTGTAAGCGCCGTGCCACGCTCGAATGACGTTGTTGGTCATTGGCTTTGTGATCGAGGCAAGTGAGCGCCGTCTTGAAATCACTAACAAAGCAACAAAATCGGCGACGAAACAAAAAAACAGAAGCCGCAGTTACAGCGCCGGTACTGACAAGGGAAGAAAAAAACTGATGAATCCTTCTTCTTTGGGCATTGTTATGGTACTGCTTAGCATGGTATACGCAGTGTGCAATGAGTCAACACAGGATGGGGCGGGGGGCGCCCTCAGCGTCTTGATTTCTGCTGAAAATCTTCCACATCTCGGACAGATAAATCATGGTCTATCTACAGATAGATCATTCAGATCCTCTCCTGCCGTTGTGAGAGGCTGTTCGCAGGACCCGCACAAGTACAAATCCAACCTACCAGGTAGGAAACATGCGCTGCGCACGAGATCATGAACATTTTTTTTCCAGGTTCCACCTGTGGTAACATGAGCTACAGTAGTTGTAGATCGTACAAGATCGGGCGTACACATATATTTCTTGAAATGTCTATTACGGGGGCCATGGTAAATAGGGCCGACATTAGTAAAAATAGGTAAATATATAGGTTTTTGTGTGTACCGTAGGTCTTGTTTGCTATGGTCCCCCCGTAACAATAGATCAATGAATGTGTGAATCGACGATGATCTGTCGGAGGTGTGAAACCCTTCTCTCTCCGTGTCAGGTAGCGGCGCAGCCGTCAAGATACCGCCACCCCTGACTGACGGCGATCCTCGCGCGGGGGCGGTAAAATACCGGCTTTGGGCCCGGACACACGATACATGCCGGTATTCGACACCTCCGCGCGATGCAGCTTTGTTGCCGCCCAACACTATCACACGGGTGGTGAGATAACACACCCCCTCGGACGCATTCCAATGCTGTTTTTTTCGACGACGGAGGGAGTACAAAAACGCCGAGCGACGCACCTATACATGGAAAGACTTCGACGACATCTTCCCGAAAGCCGCCATTTTTTTAGCTTGTGTTCGCCCCCTCCGTGGTTCAGGAAAAACACTATTGGCTCTGAAATCCGTCCCAGGGGTGTGTGTTCTATTATCACCCGTGTGATACGGTATTCATGGGGTCGGGGCACATCGATGCGCCAATCGTTTATTAGCCCGTTACTTCTAGCCATCGATTGTCCAGGCGTGCTTGTCTATTGCGTATTTTTGCGGTGCTTGGTTCTTTGGAGGGGGGGACACGGCAATTGAAGCACGCCGGGTTGTTTTGTGGCCGCCCTTGGTCTTTTGTCTCCTCTGCAGTGGCAGGCATGCTGGCTGATCTCGTTAACACCTTGCCATCGACGGTCCCGGCGGGCTTGTCTGTTCCGTAGTACGCTTACCCCGAACTCAGGGAATCTTTGCTGGGGCGAGGAGACACGGAGGTTCTATTTGTTGCTGTGCTTGGCTCTCTCAGGGTGACACAGCAATCGGAGCGCGCCGGGTTTATCTTATTGCTGTTCTTGGCTAGATTTCTTCGAATTGGCAGGCAGGGTAACCTCCGGGTGGACACGGCGAACACAGTAGTAGAACAGACGTTCATACCAGGTACGTTTGGGATGTGCAAACCAGCAAAAAAACACAATATCAAGAAGAGGCGAGGCTCATAACCTATCAATGATGTGGTGTATTAGAACAGAATTACTGTCTCTGCCACAGACCCGAGACATGACACGCTGTGGTATTTTCTGGGCCCCGCTCATGCATGCATCCATTAGGCTTGTTTCTAACGCGCAAATTCTGCAGAATAAAACCAAGTCAGAACGTAAAAAAGCGTTTCAATACAATCTGCGCAACCTGCTTCGCAAGTGTCGTTATTTCAGTCGCCTTCCGCGGCCATTGAGAGACGTTGATGATCGTTGAGTTTCTGCTGTACCGCGAGCCCCACACCTCTGGACAGTATTTGCTGCCTTCCACGTTACTTGAGGTACATGTCTGGCCTGCCTTCTGCCTGCTCCCTTCTCTAGCACGCCAATCTCCCGCCATGCTAATTGTCTGCGGCGTTCCTGCACAAGGATGCACAGGTGGTCTGGATTCCCCCTCTTGCACAATTTGAGTGCACGAAACCTTCGTGGGGACATTGAGCAATGCAGCAAACCCGACAAGGAGTCGACAATCTCTCAATTTCGTACGCCAAATGGTGTGCCCCCTTGCTCAATGTTTCCACAAGTTATTTTTTTACGCCCACGTTTTGCAAGGGGCGGGGGTCCCGGCCAGCTGTGTAGACGCGTGCTCTAGCCGAAAATCGACATCCTCACGCCAAACACGGCGTCCATTCGCCGCAAAAAGGCGAGTCACATTCCACTAAACATGTCCTACTGTAGGAGGTGCACTTCGGAGTGGATGCGCCTTGCGTAGGGATTGGCATGTGCGGTAGACTAGAGCTACCCAAGGCATACAAAAAAACGACCAGCAGGAAAAGTGCGGGCAGCATCAAAATATACCGCGAGGGGCAACACGATCGCAAAATCCACCGGTGGCTCTCAGTGCGCAATCGCAACGAACCAAAGCTTGCTCGCATCATGCAGTGGTTGTTGCAGCCGCCTCTTGCGCTGGAAACGGCCCTCTGGACTTTAGAGCATCGTTTGCGGAAATGAAGCATCGAGCACGTGGTATAATATCGCACCAAAACGCCACACAAGCCCTCAAGCGCAAAATACCTAATACTCTTGATACCTGGTATCTACTCGCAAGCCGGAGCAAAGGCAGCACCTTTTTACTTGGTCAAGCTTCCTTCAGTCATCACCCAGACACTACGGCGGGAAGCATCAGCTGCGACATCGGAACACCTTCTAATGACAGGCCAATATATCTTTAGGAACTCCACACGACTCGCTCCTACTTTTTTCCGCGCATTTGGCCCTATACAGCTGAACCCCCGTTTTTGTGGCGACAAAATACTTGGAATTAGACTGGGATAATTTTTCGCAGCAGAAATAATTATTCAACACTGTTTCTCCCGTGATCGACGCGCTCCAGCACCTGCTCCAACAGCACCCGGATATGCCGGCCATTCCTTTCCCGCGGTAGTCCCCGCTCCTGTCCCTCCGATACGCGCAGTGGTTTCAATACTATTGCGACTACTACTCGTAGCGCTACCCACCCTCCCCGAGCTCTTACTCGCAGCTGGCTCGACGACCACCCCTCGCCGCGCTCCACTTCTTGCCGACTTCCCCCACCTGTCGGCGGGGCGATCCCGCGGTGCGTCCGATCGCCAGCTCTGAGTCTCCGTCATCGTAGCCCACGGCTGTTTATCTTCAACCTCCTTCATACCCCACGCACGTTCTCCTCCTGAAGCAAAACGTTTGTACCAGATGGTTTTTTTTTTCTTCATAAAACATGATTGGTGTACTGCTGTTTTGTTGTTGACGCGTACTTTTGCCATATTGGGGTGGCTGCATGTATTCTGGGCGTACATATAAGGACCGCTTCGTCTTCATGTTAATGTATAAACGCTCCTTATATTGCCGATCAGAGTGGTACGTACGATTAGCCCGATGAGCAATCCCATGGCCCGGTTACTAGGGGTGTACCAGGCGAACAACGTAAAAGCACTGTGCAAAAAACCGAAACGACAAATGGGGATGCCGGGTAGTTCTCCCAGTATTGAGGGGGGGAGGGATCGTCCGTCCGTCAGAAATAATTCCGCCCCCCCCCCTAACAAAAGGTGCTTCGTACGGTACTCAGTGTGTACCCCTATCGCAGCAGGCGTCTGAAAATAACAGTGGAGCAGCGCAAAACAAAAAAAGCGCAACCATGTACAGCAACCTTAACCTTGTGGCTTCAGGGGGGGGGGGGGGGGGACATGTTGAGATTGAACGACGATTACAGCAGTGATTGATTTGATTTGACCACGCGAAGCAAGCGCGGCTCGAGCGAGATGCCAGTGCAGGGCATGTTGTCCCGCCGAACTGCCATGTCGGGAGCTGCTGTATCACCACGCGGCGTGTGGCTATGGTTGAGATACCTGTACTGCTGCACGCTCTTCCTACTGTTATCACTTTTTTCGGACCGAAATATGAGATACGTTTTTTATTTAACATCCATAAACAAACGGTCCCTACATTTCGGGGACAGAGTGGTATTACGGGGGACCATATTAAATAGGACCTACGGTACACACAAAAACATATATATTTTGCTATTTTTACTAACAATATTTGGTCCTATTTACTATGGCCCCCCGTAATGGTCGTTTGAATCTGTTGCACCCGTCATTTTTTTGGTCGTCAGCCCAATAACATACTGCTAGGTATATCACATTCATATATACGTACGTCGTGGCGAAATAATAGTACCGAGAAAACTCAGCACATCTTCATACATACAACAAAGAACAGCTAGCTATATAGTGGTTGTTGGCGGGTTGGCACATCAGACTGGCAGGCCTTTCGGGGCACGACGGGGTACCAGGTAGTCGTTGAACAATGTCGTGCTCGTCGTTGTTTTGGTCTTTATACATGGGGTCGCAAAACGGTCAGCAGTGGCAAAAAGGTTTACCAAGCGACAAAAAGCATGTTGCCGACACTCGTACAGTTTCGAGTAGCCGGTATTTCCCTTAGCATGGTGGCGTGGGTATAGGTCGGGAGGTGAGTAATGTACCCGGAGCAAATAACTCGGCTGCTAATGGATTAACTCAGAAGTGCTTCGTGCATGCACCGGGGATGATGTTGACATACCAGGTATCAATACACAACGTGTCCTATAGAAGTCCATCTGAGAATCGCAATGTACAAGGAGCGAATAACTAGGCTGCTAATGGTGTAGCTCAGAAGTGCCTCATGCATGCACCGGGGATGATGTTGACATACCAGGTATCAATACACAACGTTTCCAATAGAAGTCCATCTGAGAATCGACCATCAAGGAAGGGTGTGTCAAAACTGGACTTGGTTAGGGATTCGCAGCTACCACGTATGTACGACAAATATATTTGCATGCTTGGGTTTCAGCATCGTGATGCAGGCCGCGAGGGACTGCCAATACTCCGCCGCGTTGCAATAGGCGCGCTAGCGATAACCCCCCCACCCCCCCGGCACATAGGACCTCGAAAGCAAAGGGCAGGTTCAGAACGGTTGCCTGCTACGCCTGTCAATGCGCAAGCTAGACGTCTCGATTACTACTCCCCACTATCGTAAGGCTAGCTCTCTCGATCACAACGGCAACGTCGATGCACCGAGGAATCAAACAGCAGTACGCCGCTATTACCGTCACCAAGTACAAGCGCAGCGTTATGGGGCTGCATGCGCGTACAGTGGTCAAAACACGCTCCAAAACGAGGGCCCGCCCAAGGAGCCGTCGTAGCAAGGGCTGAACTCAAGAACCCCGTCCTGACAAGTCAGAACGGATTAGAGATATCGAGAGCATCAACACATGCAACACAGACATGCCAACCAGGGGCACAACATCAGCACCACGACGGACGGAGAGGTCCGAGCCTCTAAGTCACCCACGCTTTCATTGGGTCTAGCTTCTTCGTGACGTTGGCCTCGAGCGAGAGGAAGTCGCCGCCACCCGCGAGTCGGGTTGTAAACGCCGTTTGGACGCCCCGATCCGCTCTCTCTCTCTCTCTCTCTCTCTTTTTCTCTCTCTATCCCTCTGGCCCTCACCGCGGTCTTGAGGGGGACAAAAAACAGTGTGACGTGCTACAAGAGAGGTAGCATCTTTTGGGCGAATCGATTGAGACTGACGGGTGGGCCGTTCAGCTGAAGAGCTACTAAAGGTCGTCGGGATACCATCTGTGTTGAGTAATATTCTCAGAATATTCCTTCGTGGTGCACCTAGGCCGTAGGGGGTTGTCAATCGGCCTTCATTTCTTTATTTCTTCTCTTAAATCGTTTGGTGGGGTATGGAGCTCCTTGGCCGAGGAAAGAACCTGAGAAAGCAGCGCCCACGAACACTGCGCACACTCAAATCAGCCCCTGGACCTCTTTCGGGTTGGTACTCCCTTGAGGGCCCTTCATGCGCGTCGTCGATTCGCTTGATGTGTCACGAGGTCTTCGGCTCACCTTGGTAGGGTGCCTGCTGACCAGAATGGCGCCGAAGTACCTCGTCGAAGAATCTGTCGAACGGCTCCAAGTTTTCCGGTTTTCTCGCGCACTTGTTTCGAGGTGTGTCCGGGGGTTTATGCACAACCAAAACAAAAACGAAAAAACTGTGAGACCGTGAAAAGTAGACCGATCGCGCGTAACCCAGCGGAGTTTTTCCATGAAAACAGGCCTGCCACACAATTTTATGTCCTCGGCGTTTCGTTTGTAGGATTTCCGCGCGCGCTCTATATGTTTTTCTCGCGCCCCAACAGGAAATCAAGCAAGCACCTGGTGGAGGTTGAGAGATACTGCTTTTCACCCGCCGAGATCATGTTGCATCGCAACCGCACTCCACTGAAGCAGAATGCCGACGACTAACAGCGCGGCTACGAGACGAGCGTGTGCAGGCATGAGCGGCGGTGCGCACTCACTCTGCGCTGTTCCAAGTTTTTCGGAACATATACGGCAGAAGACTGCCGTCTGTGTTCTACGCTGCTTCATGTCAGCCGAAACATACGTACGACATGCGGCGGGATTGTCAGTAGCCGTGACATCTGAGGGTCTTGCAGGAAACGTCCTTGAGAGTTTTCGCCACAGATCCGACAGTACGAGAAGCACCCCCCCCCGCTCTCTCTCACCACGGAAACGTGGCCCGCGCCAAGCTCAGACGCTAGCGCACTCCCGGTGCTCCGCATGCTCTCCTCGACATCCTCCTTGTTCCCTACAACCAAGACGGGAACTCTGCCGTCGGTGGTCGCTCTCGACCCGCCCTCCAGGTCTGTTCTCATGTATGTGTCGTCCGTATGCCGCCCATCGGGCAACGCGATGCCGCGTCCTCTTTCCCCTTGCGTGCTGGCGCCCTCACCGCCTCCGCCGTCGCCGCCGCCATTACCCCTCCCGAAAAAGCCGGTGCCGGCTTCTTCTCCACCGGTAACGGGAACGCCGGCAGAATCGAGCTCAGTCACCCACGCGCGCAGCTGTGCCACTGACCTGGGCACGCATGGGAGGGCACAGGGGATTGACAGAAGAACGAAAAAAAAAATGCGCATCCCCTCGGTGTTCGACGAAAAAAAAGACTATTTGAGTTTGGCGAAGAGTACTGGGGGACACCCATTCGAAGGGCACGCATGCTGGCGCAATCGAGCGAGATCGAGATATGGAAAGAGACGGAAGGGGTGATAGAGAAGGATGGTGGGGGGGGGGGAGGGGAGGGGGGGGGGACGAGGGGAGGGGAGGGGAAGGCAGGGCAGGGAAGGCAAGGCAGGGAAGTGAAGAGGAAGGGGGGGCTTGCGAGCTGCGTCCGCTTGTCTGCTTCACCGCAGGCATACGCAAGAGGAACGCTGGCCCCGCACGGCCCTTTTTCGTCACTACACGGCGGCTAAAACTTGACGACGCAGTGTGCGTGTTGTAAATGTAAGTGAAAAAATCGCGTTCGGAGTTGGATGCTCCCCCGTCTCCCACGTACTGTATGTAGTACCTGACTGAGCACTCACCTTTCTGCCCCGATTGGTATTAATAGTAGCTCACAAACACTCCCCACTTGCGCGTGGAGGAAAGCAACCAGTCGGACGACCGAGCGCAATGCATGCGTGTGTAGTGACCGCGCGCGGACGGGTTCTCGTTCTAGCACTTAGCACAGGGATTGGGTTGCTGTCTAGAGCCTCCTCGTTCGATTCGGACATTTTGGCGGATTGAACATATCATGTTCTTCCTACAGCACCAATAAATAGTACGACGAGGCGAGAAAAATTCGTCTCGATTCTAAAACCTCTCGACGAGACAAAGCTATTGATTTTTCTTGCGTTTTGTAGAAGTTCCAAGGCTGTGCGTTTAGTAGCAGGGTATATACTCTGAGGTACCAGGGTATCAAAACACGGCTGTTTGGGCCACACTCGGGTAGGTACCCGGGTACCAAACTTGGTTATTTTGGTCACACTCGGGTAGGTACCCGGGTAGCGAACTTGGTTGTTTGGGGAAAACTTGGGTAGGTACCCGGGTACTCAAAAGTAAATACTCCAGGTCACTTGGGTACTAAACTTGGTTGATTGGTCACACTCGGGTAGGTACCCGGGTACAAAACCTGGTTGCTGTTCATACTCGGGTAGGTACCTGAGTACCTCAAGAGTACATACTTTGGGTCACCCGGGTAACAAACATGGTTGATTTTGTTCACACTTGGATAGGTACCCGGGTACCAAACATGGTTGTTTGGGTCACACTCGGGTAGGTACCCGGGTAACGCCAGAACATTGTACCTTCGACTAAAACATACCCTCGAAAAAATCCTAAACACGCAGGGTTCTGTCTCGAGTAGAGGTGGGTTGGGTGAGTGGGGGCAACAGGAGTTCAACGATTTCGCAGACTCAGCATCGAAAAAATACGACACACTTGTTTTTCACCTAGCATTGGACATATCGTACACGATAAGCACTCCAGCTACCGCCGAATTTTCGAAGAACATTCGGCGGGCGGGCGCGGCGTCCGGGTTGCCGCCCACGTCCCAGAACTCTATGGACCGATTGACGGGTCCTCCTGAGAGAAGCTGCGCAGGGCACATAATCAAAGGTGGGAGCATGAGCGCACAGGGATACAGAAATATCGTTGATGTCGGTGGTCGGCTGAGCTCCAAGGTCAGCGGGGATTGCAGAGAAAAGGGTCGTGGTGTGAAGCAACACATCCAAATCAACGTTGAGGCGATCCTGCTACCAAAATTGCTGCATAATTCTGCCGTTTGTGATGCCGTAATACTGTACGGCGAACAATAAACGTATTTCATTGACAAGCAGGTCAAACAATGTCGGAGCCTATTGCGTCATATATATGAGGAAGCACAATGATCTCCTCCCAGAGTTGAGATGCACTGGCGTCGGTCGGCACAGTCAGCGAGCGCCGCGTTAAGCGCGGCAGACCCTGCTTCTAGCGGGAGCCACTCGTAAACGCTCGAGGACAAAAAAAACACCCGCGCGAAGAAGCAGGCATCGTGATTCAAGTGCAAGCATCATGGTGAGCGCACAACGCCTCCCTCACGGTATAACTCCTGGTGCACCTATATATATATATACGCGGAAAGGGATTGCCACGAAAACGTTCGCGGTTCAACGTCTCCGTACGCCAATACGATAGACGATACGCCCACAAACATACTGGTATATGATACTGACTTCGCACTGCTGCATAAAAAATGTCATCTCCAATACTTACGCTCTAATGAACAAATGATCTATATGTGTTGAATGGATGAAGCTCATTGGCTCAGGTTGCACCGCATTTATTTACTCACGTTTGGTGGAACGAAATACTTCGAACTATCGTAGTGTGGGATCATTTTTACAGCAGGAAAATGGTTGAGATGGTGTTTTTTGTTTGTGCCTGCTCACACGACGATGATACGCACCGAGGCGTATCGACGTACAGTATGGGCGTATGAGCCCGCCAACCAAAAACGCCTGCGTGCCGGAATCTGAGCAAACCCTTAAAAGTTGAAACCTCATTGTGACCCCATCCTTGAGCATCCTCGAGCATAGACTATATCAAATTCGGTGGGGTATAGCGCTCGCCTCCCTGCGCGCGATTGTTTGATCCAACTTTTTTGGCGTCCCCCAAAACGTTAGCCTTTACCGATACGCACGAGTCGCTGCTTGACAGTACGAGTACAAGTACAGAGTCATCTGATATATGCCGGCGTCCCCGGTAGCTTGGTAGGTGGTCCGCGAGCCTGTCAAGATCAATTTCGTGAGTTCGAGTCTCACCGAGTGCATGCTCATAGGGACTTTTTCTTGCATAAAAAATTGATAAGCGGAAAGCGCGAAAGCGTGAGTTGGCTACATTCGATGAAAATCGACGAGCAGTGGGAATGCTGAACCCTATGCGCGATAAAAACTAAAGGCACGTACCGGGGGGGAGAAGGGACGACACCTGTGACCACGGCTTGTCCAGAAGATCGTCGAGGGTAAAACCTCGTACGAGTGGGCTGGAAAGTAAAAGTGATGATTAAAAAAAATACCAGGTACATGCCAATTTATTTTTGTATAGACTGCTGCGTCTATGGACCGAACATCGGCAATCGAGGCGTACATACCAGCCATATAAGCATACGAGTTGATACACACGATAATTGTCACCTCCTACGTGTCTATAAAGTAATATCTGACACAGAAGGGGCTTTTAACCCTCTTAGCACCGCAGTCCTGTACATTGACATATGATATGTATCTAATGTTAGTTCCGATTAATTTGTAAACGGGAGTGCGGTCCCAGAGGGACTTTAAGCCGATTCCTGCCTTGACATCGACGTTGCAGCCGACAGTAGGTGGCGGTCTCTTCTGCAGAGCGGCGCCGCCGCTGACCCCGACGTGGCAGAGGGAGTGCACCAAGGTGGTCTTGCCCGCCGACATGGGACCGACTACCAGGACTCTCGCGTGGTCCGGGTCGAAATCTTCTGCTGCGAAGGATTCCATTCTTCACCAGTATCCTGTCAGTGTTGCTTGCACTGCTGCTGTGTTGGGAGACCGATCCCGCGACAAACACGAGGCAGACCGAAGCGGGGGGGGGGGGGGGGGGGGGGGTCGCGGCGGCACGAGAACAGTTGGAAGTCAACTTCGGATGAACGTGGCAAAGCAAGATTACAGCAGTACGAGCATCACAAGATCCCTTGAAATATCACAAGATCCCGGGTTGGGCCGCCTGCCACGCGACGATCGTTACGTATCACCTACCGGTACCATTCAACAACGAGAGCCCGTCGAGGTGCTTTATGGACGACAGGCAGTTGCTTGAAGCGTGTACGCGCTTGTCGCACACTGCTGTATATAATTTACAGAGGCTGTGCGTAGCCCATGTACGGGTATGACCTTGCGATGTTGATTGTTATACGAACCTGTTGGCAGGGGTGTGCTGCTGTTGCTGCTGCGCAGCACAAACTACTTGGAATTAGATTTTGTATACTGTTTTCAGTACGTCCAGAGCAAAACCTGACAGTGACGACCCACCGCCACTCAGATAATAGCAGCGGCCAGCGCTACTGCAGGCACTTAGAAATATGTCATGCGTGCGCGAAAGCTGATCACCTGGTGCTTGTCCAGACCAGAGGGCACAGCAAAAGGCGACGAGTGTGTGGAACTCAAGCCGAAAGGCTTCATTCCCATCAATGTGAATGATTCCCATCAATGAGAATGACTATCATTCTCATTGATTCCCATTGGCCTTCGTAGGGGAACCAAAGCCGGGATTTTGTAGAGAATACTTGGGCATGTTGGTTCTGTTTTCATAATACAACATCTTCGTCATCTCAGGCCACTTGAGAGAGAGAGCTGTGCTCTGGGATGGCTCTGCGGCTGCTCCTTTGGGCCGGTGTCCTGCCACTATATGTCTACACCTTCGAAGCTGCCCCCTGCCTTGTCAGGTCTACGATTGTGGGCCAGACGACAGGCGTCACCCGCGATGATTGGGCGAGGTCGTCGACAACGTACGCGCTAGAAGCCATCAGGTTAGGTCCATTAGGTGCAAGGTCCAAGCGTGCAAGCAAGCCTCAGTCCAGCGGTGTATATAATACGCAAGGCAGCGCTTACGTGGGAGGTACCTTGTAGTCCGTACCACCCGAGTATGATCATGGAAGCACGTTCACGCCACTCTTAATGGCTTGGTACGAGCTGCCGAGCGTGATTACAGGTTGCACGACCGGCTGGCTGACGCTGGTATACCCTTACCACCCAAGTACGTGTACCTCGCTGTTCCAGAGCATGAGGGGAAACATGAGCTGCTCTACTGCTTGCAAGCTCAACTGCCACCTCATTGCGTTCGTAGACGTTCCAATCATGGTATAAACGAAACCTGCACTGGCAGCGACGAGTGCAACCGCAGCAACCAGCCAACAGAGTAGGGGTCGCGACTTGCGCCAGGCAGGCAGCAAGTACGTGTACCGATAACGGCGGGATCATGCCAACGCCCCGTGGTGTAGCTTCGCGCGATTTTGAGCCCTCTGTGTTTCGTACATAGCCAATTATCACACACCTCTGCTGCTGGTTCTTCATAATGCCCCCGGACAGCTCATGAGCTAGCTCATCTATCGTGTATAGCTCAAGCTTCGAAAACATGTGCAGATGAGCTACCGCCTGTAGCTCAAGCCGGGGGAAACATGTGTAGCTCATGTGGCTCCTATAGCTCATCTCGGGGGTAGATGAACTACAAGCAGCGGCTAATGTAGATCCTATACCTCACTCTGGACATACATGTGCAGATGAGCTATCCTCTACCGATATAGCTCAAGCTTTGAAAACATGTGCAGATGAGCTACCCTCCTATAGCTTAAGCCAGGAACACATGCACAACTCATGTAGCTCACGTAGCTCACCGGTGAGCTAGCTCCTTAGAGAGCTAGCTCGAGCTACCGTGAGCTGCTCTGTCCAAGGTGTGTAATACTTGCTCCTTGTATATTATGTAGTCCTACGTGAAGTTGTCCCAGGTCTGCCGGTACTATGACACTCGTACCCGTACTGCTGTGCGCATATGACACGTACAATATTATGTCTTGGGGTCGATCGATGCCAACTTACCCCGTTCAACGTTTCGCGCCGCGCGTCTCATTGGGGAGGAGACACACGCCACCGACACCGGCGTTCCGTTTTCGAGAAGCAGCCCGTCAGTGACAGCAGTGCCTGTTACCGAGGACCTGCTAGACATGCGGTGGTGTCATGCTGGGAGACGGTAGGCGAGCCGCGGATATGTCTTACCCCCCCATAGCACGCCCTTGCCATCCCAAACAAGCCGACCCGGTCCGACCGTCCAACCCACTACACGTAACCCAGTTTCAGCACGCAGACACCCAAAACGTCTTCTCGTCTGCTCTGCGTTGAATCTCTTCTATTCTGCGTGAACCCCCCCCCCACCGCGCCGGTAATGCCTCAGGCAACGACCGGGACGAGCGGCGGTAGCATCAACTTATTCGTTACTGGGTCAGGTCTGCAGACATCGAAGCAGCCACGTGGGGAGGGGAAGGGGGAAGGGGTCGCCGCTACGTGAAGCAAGCGGCGGCGGCGGCAGCGGGGTGCGTACTGCGGTGGCCAAGACCGCAACCGACCCCTCGTCTTCTCGAGGGGGAGCCGCGTCGTTACAGCCACCGCCGACGCCGGGGCTGCGGCCACAGGCAGCGGGAGGAGCGGAGTCGCGACGAACGACAGAAGACGGCAATAAGGTACTGTTAGTTGCACACTCCTGGACGTACCGTTGCGTATGACAGCAGCAGGGGCGACTGCGCTGCGTAATAAATACCCTACTTCGTGTATTCGTATATAGGAGCGCGTGGAAAAAAATCGCCACAGGGATCGGCGAGTCGTACGCACCCGTTTTAGGCGTCCCTCCGCATGATTTTTTTATCGCTCGAGCCTGGGGAGCGGGGTTTCTGCTTCAGCTTTTCGCGAGGTGGGCCATTGCTGTCGTCGCTTGTCTCAAGTTCCGGCACTTTGTCCACCACGCATGCGCCTCGGACTAAAAGAGTGTGGGTGCCCCAACTATTCTAGACCCATAGTATTCAGAGCCCGCTATAGAACCAAAAACCATGTATCCCCCTGTGTTTAGACAACCTATTTGGTTCTGATTATTATGTTCCCCCGTAGTAGGCTGCAGTCCAAAACTGTTGACACGGGCGGAGGATACAGCTGTGAATAGTACTTGACGTCGGCTGAGTGGGAGTGAGAGGGGACGTTGTGTGTCGTCCGATTTCGGCGCGTTCACGCTAAAAAAGAGGTGTGGCGGCTTCGCGAGAGTCTCTCCCGTGGCAGAAATCCGGTCGCTGCACTCGCTTATGAGACCAGCCAGAAAGCTGTATCTCCATTTCTCTTTGCGTGAATGTCGAAAAAAAAACCCTGAGCCTTATCGAGTACCAGGTTAACTACTGTAGTAGCCGCCACGTATTAGCTCAAGACCTACGACGCACACAAACCAAACGAAACCGACCAATCAACCAGCCGAGAATCAAACCCAGCCAGCCCGCTAGCCGAGTAAGAGCTTACGGGCTACGTGCCGGTCCATCAGCCAACCACTGAACGAGATTTATCGACCGGCCGACCGACGAATTAACCAATCGAAAGGCAGGGGGAGGGAGTGGAGGAGAAGGCAGCAGTGTTGGCGGGGGCGTCGACCTCTTCGCCCGGACTTGGGAATCGCTCGACTTCGGTGTGGTGCTGGAGCGCCTGTCGGAGGAATGCCGCACGGAGATGGGCCGCACGCGAGCCCTTGTGCCAGACTTCAAGACCACGCTAGAAGAGGTAAAGAAGGGGGCGCATTCGAGCCACATGCTGCCATTGACGCTCGGTTCGGTGGGTGACCGCGGGACCAAGCTTCTGACTGCGCTTTGCGAAAGAAGTGGTAGGAGTGGACGCGACAGTCGCGTTTCAAGGAAGCCCTGCCCGGTGAAAGCAAACTATGTACACAACGCATATCTCACACACGTCCAGGGGGGCTTGCCGTGCTTGGCTCAGTGAAAGCGATCAATAAAAATAAAAACATATAGTTATTTTCACACACATCCAGGGCTTGACGTGCTTGCCAAGTGAAAGCAAACACAAGAAAAAAACACAAAATTACACCTATCTAGGGTATGCCGCGCTCACACAGCGCACAGCCCACATGTGCACTTTTCTTCGTATTCCCGCGACACCTGCGCGAACAACTCGTCACAACTCGCCCCAAGCGGAGACAAGATAGACCCGCACTCTCCAACCAGGCACCGGTAGAAGCAGCTACAGGGGGCGGCGGCACGGCAGCAGCAGTGAACATCGATGCACCGAGGAAGACATTGGGCCCTGAAAACAGAGAAACGAGCCCTAGCGCTCGGCTTTGAGATAGATGGAATACGGCACGGTCGGAGCTTTAAAAAGATGAGCTCTTGACCGCGCTAGTAGCAGCAGGAGTAGCAGTTTCATCAGTGGTAGCTAGCAGTAGTAGTAGCAGTATTTGTACGGAGTATCGTGTGCCGGTCCACATTCCAGTGACATCATAGTAGTGAATCCACCAACAGCAGCACCGGCCCGGTGGCACATCAGAGCCTGGCGCAATACGAACGCCGCGGAGACATAAAACCAAAACCCTCATCGAAAGGCAACTATACTATACATGTTCATGGAACGCCCGCCCATGCGGCCGCTCCTTTGACGCACTTATGCGCTGTGGCAGGACAGACCCTTCGTGACTCTAATGCCGCGCATACCAAATCGTAGCCGCATGGCTTGGGCTCTAAACACGGGAAAAACATTCTGTTGAATTTATATCAGCGCACCACTGCCACCGCCGCCACTACCGCCGCCTCCGCCGCCTTCGCCCAAGGTCCACGAGCTGTACGAGCGGGTTAACGAGGTCCTTCGCCTGTCCAATGACGCCGTGCCCCTCCGCGCTGGCATGGGCATCGAGCGCGAGTTAGCCGTTGCTGTTAGCGGTTCGACGCTCTTGCCGAACGAGATCGCCGACGTCTCCTCGTCGCTCGAGGGTCTGCACGAGCTTAGAGAGTGGTTCTGCGGGGTGAAGTCCGAAGAGAAGGTGTGTGGGTTGTGCTTCCTGGGAGAGGAGAGGGAAGGCGATGGGAATAAGGCGGGGAGGGAGGAAGAGAGGAAGAGAGGGAGGGAGGGTGGGGGGGGAGGGAGGGAGGGAGGAAATTAGGGAGAGAGGGGGGTAGCGGGGGGTCCGTTACTGTTGGATTAGATCCGCCACGATGCCGCACTTAGTGGTTTATCTAGACTGTTGCTGATTGGAATGTGTTCTGTGATGCCTCTCGATGAGATCAGCGACAGCCGTCTTTCGGTCGGTCAATCAGTAGGTAAGTGGTCGGCCTGTCTTGTCACTCACTCATGGAGCGCGCGGCTCGCAATTCTGGCGTAGGCGTTTTTTTTTTTGTGATCGGTGATCCATCCATGGCTGGCGGTATGTTGATCACACCTCACCAATCGAGCTCCTTTTTTTTTGTTTTTTGTTTTGCACCAACGGAAGAAAAGATAGCAAGAGAAAATACTCCTTCAGGCACAGCGAAAACGAAACACACGATCTCCGTACAACCGCTCTTGACCCCCTGCTCATTTTTTTCATGATTCCGTCTCCGCGACATCCTCCTCCTGCGCCTCTTCATCCCCCCCTCTTCCTCGCCCCGTCCGCACGTCCTGCTCGCCATTCCCACTGTGTTACTCTGTACTATGCTGTGAACCATATCTGCCTGTGTGTCCGCGTGTATTTTTGTTTGTGTTTGTTTGTTTGTGGTTTTGTTGTTGTTTTTGTTTCTTGTTTGTTTTTTTGTTGCGACATTGGCACGCAGAGCGTCGGCGGTTTGCAAGGTCGATCGGGGGCAACGCCTCACCTCGCGTCCGTGGCGGCGGAGATAAATCTCGACGAGGGGCTGCTGGGGTTGCTGAGTGGTGCCTTTGACTCGGAAGGGGAGCTGTCGGCAACGTGAGTTTTTTTTTTTTTCCGTTGGCTGGAACGTAAAAACGCCCCAATGACAAACACACAGATAGACGCAGCACGTAACCAGGTACAGCTCTACATACACACATCTGCGCACGAAAAACAAGTTGAAAAAGCAAACGTGTTTCTTGACAACAAGACGAAAAAGGGGCTAAAAACAGGAAATTTGCGGGCACCTTTTCCCTTTTTCTGCTGATGCTAAAGCATTCACTAAGTAGTGGCGCTCACTCCTAGCGGTAGCTCCTGTCGGCAGTTTTTCGTTTCGAGCCGGCCTATCGCACATATGCTGCCGTACGGGCGGGGTTTGCCTTACCTTACCAGGCATGCCCTACCGTTTGCCTCTCTGTGTAACGTTGTCCTGTGCTTTCTTCTTTCCCCGTCCTCGATGGGCATGCTTGCTGTTGCTTTATGTTTGGTGGTGAATCCTACGTTTGGGGTCCCCAGGCGCTTCCCGGAAATCGGACGTTTGCGGAAGAAGGCGCAATCGCTGCGGCAGGGCATCAAGTCAACCATGGACAGGCTTATGGCGGGGGGCGAATTCGCCGGCATGTTAGCGGTGAGTCTATGTATGGTCGCTACTCATACAGCCATGTTTTCCTTCAGCAACTGCTGGGTTTTTTTTTTTTTTTTTTTTTTTTTCCGTTTTCGTGTGCTGATTTCTCTTGGCGATTCTAACGCGATACACACTGCTGCCATGCTTTGTCTTCGCCAAGTCCGAGGTCACGGAGGAATGGCCTTTCTGTCCCCCCCCCGCGATGCACTCCGGCTGCTGCGCCACCTAACTTTGCCGCGCGTCTGGTCCAGCGCTATTACGAGGGACCATAGTTAATAGGACCTACGGTACACACAAATACACATATATTTTCATATTTTTACTAAAAAAAAATGGTCCTATTTACTATGGCCCTCCGTAATAGGGCGTGTACCCTCCGCTCGCCAGCTTTTTCACGAAAAGACCCATCCTACGGTAGAGGTTGCCTTTGTTCGGGCCGTAATGATCTGGCCGGTTTGAGAGCTGCTCAAGCGAGCAACTATGAATAACGGTGAGTGCGACACTTTTTTACTACTGCCGCTGATTGTTTGTTTTTAGGTGCCATTGCAGCACATAGAAACGTTTGGTCGACTTTGCGCGAACAATCTTTTGCGAAGGAGTGATGTTTTAAGGCTAGAGATTGAGCTCCTCTTGTGAAGAGGGGCCCAGAAAGCCAATAGGGCGCACCACTCCTATGTAAGGGCATTGCTCCGAACGACATGCTCGGGTGCGCGCCAAGGGTGGTCCGCGCAGCGTTTGTTTCAACCTTTCGGTATTAACAGTAGACCTCGAGGGGTGGAATTCTACGGCCGGACGAGCCGGTGTATGGACCTGCTATATCAGAGGGGCGGGTTGGGGGTAGAGCGAGGGCGATCTATGGCTGGCAAAAGGGGGATGGTAGCGAGTGTTCGTGGCGGGGAAAAATGCCTTGAATTTATCATTCCGTGCGAGAACTTATCGTTCCGTGCAACGTCGTGTTCGAGTGTTCAGCCCCCTGACAGTATCACACTGCCGGGCGTTGCTTCTGCTCGCCGGTACGTGTATCCTGTCTGTTGCTTACATGAGCCCAATGAATCCGACAGGTCGAAAGTAATAAAACATCGTCAACCATTTAGACGAATCCACATTTGGAACGAAAAAAATGGAATCACACATTTGATAGCTTTTTCCTTGGAAATGCGATGGAACGTAGTCCCCAGAAACCTCGACGAAACGCCGGCGAGGAGCGGACACAGTTAGGAGGGTGTACGTACGATGCCTAGGACGCGGTCGTCGCCCGCAGCGCCCGGCCCTGCGCCTGTACAGAGGGAAGGGGGGCTGGAGGTATGAAGACACTCCCCGGTCGCCAGCGTACCGCCACCTGCTAGGCGATGCAAACATGGTGTTTTTACTGCAGTGAGTGCGGTAACGCGCACAAGTGAGTGTCTATCTACAGCCTTGTGTACAGTGGTATATTAGTGGTAATATTAGTAGTCGTATTTCACACAGTTCTGTTGACTCGAACCCCTCGCCCTCTCCCCGTGCTCCGTTTCGAAAGGGACGCGCGTCAATGACCAAACGGCTAAGGCAAGCAACATGTGCAACAAATGAGTACGCCCCCCCCCCCCCCCCCCCCCCCCGCCCCCGCTCCCCGCCTCCTCCCGCCTTTCCTGCCTCGCCAATTCCCCCGGCGGCGCGTGCACCATGTTCGTCGGCGCTGTGTGTACTGCTGCAGGACGAGGGCCGCGAGGCGTATGTGTCGGAGATCGCGGGGCGTTTCGTGGTCCCCGTCCGCCCGACGTACAAGAGGACCGTGGGCATCGTGCACGACAGCTCCAGGACGGGCAAGACCCTGTACGTCGAGCCCGCGCAGGTGATGAGCCGAGGCCGCCTGCCGGCCCGACCCGTCCGGGACGGTGCCGCCCAGGGCGGGCTGATACATGTTGCGGTAGGGGATGAAAAATAAGTATTTCACAGCTTGGACATATCATCTACAGATAATTCCCACTTGATGATGATCCACTGTAGATCGTTTAGGGGCAGCTATTTATCCCTGATCTGTACCAGTAAGATGTACGTACAAGTAGTAGCCTACGTTGTCGGGTGGGAGCCATAGGTTCTGCATGTCTGTTTTTTCGTTTTGTTTTGTTTTGTTTGTTTGTTTGTTCGTTCGTTCGTTCGTTCGTTCGTTCGTTTGTTTTGTTTTCTTTTGTTATCTCTCTTTCATATAATGTGTATGTCGTGCCTGTCGTACCCAGTATGATGACATGGCATTGCATTGTCTACTGCTGTGCTTACTGCATATCAAGGTAGTATCTATGTGTCGTGGTTTCGTGACCACAGAGCTTGTTTCTCTCTATTAATAGGATTGAAGAATCGGCACGGACACTGGTTGTGCTGGATGTCGATGGGCAGAAAGAACGGTTTAGTGTGAAGAACACACACGCTTAATCATATCAGTAGAGCATGTTTTCGGGTTCACGTTGTCGGGTGGGAGCCATCTATTCGGTGCAGATCCTGCACAGCAACCCTCAGAAACGGCATGTTAGGAATCTAGATGATTTGTCTGTAGATCATCGGTGCAGATCCTGCTCAGCAACCCTCAGAAACGGTGGGTTAGGAATCTAGACGATCTATCTGTAGATCGTCTATCTGTCCTGCGTGTGAACTGTTTTTGGCCTACGTGGCCCGATTTGACAATCCCGCTGCCTACTCGTGGGTACAAGAAACTGAAACCAAAAACTCGTGGAAATCCTGGATTGAGGAGCCCCGTCAATCAGAAAAATAGTTTGGCCGAAAAGTGCCGCAAAAGTACCAACCTCACGCCGTAACGAAGGGACTGCTTGCGACCTGAGGATCTGCGACTCGGCGGGCTCTTTCAGGCCCGGCGTTTGAGGTACCCATCGGTGCATGCGTGATTCCGAGGTCTACGATATATACAGAACTACCCTGTTCTTTACACACACACATATATATATATATACCGCAATAGTGGCGCACGTCGACCGTTAGGGTGGGGCGGTGGTCGAGGGGGTGGCGCGATACCTCGGAGAGGCATCGCGAAGCTGTGTGCCAGTGAAAATCTCAAGCAAGCTATATACGATGTTTTTTTTTTTAGCCTGGTATGTGTATATTTTGTGGACGTCGGTCACTCGCTGGCCTCGCACCGGTAGTAGCTTCGTCGGGACAATGCGGTGGTTGCAGCGCTGTGATTATTGGGTCCGCTTTTGCGCCGTGCGGTACAGGAGTATTCGGTGTGACCAGGTGTTTTGGTGTGCGCGGCGTGAGGCTTGGCGCGATGAGCACGTTCTGGAGGCGTTTCTTTAGTGGGGGCAGTCCGTCGGGGGTGTCAGTCCGTGAGACCTTCCGGTGAGGAAAGATTAACATTTGCTCGTGAGCGTGTGTTCCTGAGAGATTTTGCCATCATTGTTGAGTAATTGTCATCCGTGTCGTGGCATTGTGTTCCAGGTGGTTGGACCGACCAATGAGCTGGTGGAGGCCAAGCTGCAGCTCAAGGTGGAGACGCAGCGAATCTTCAGCCAGATGACCCTCAAGGCGAGTGTGCTCTCGGGGTCACCCACTCGTTCGTCGATTTTTCTTTTTCTTTGTGACCCACTTCTTTTCGCGTAGCAGCACCCGGGCTTGGTACAATGGTTGGTGTTCTACTGCTAATAACAGTGCGCAGTTAAAAATGTACACCGCCTGTCGTATTCCCACTTTTGGTGTCTTCTACAGCGTGTGATGGCAACTTCCACCAAACGCAATAGAAAAGGAAAACGACTATTAATGAAAAACGAGAACAACAACGGAAGGCACGATAACTGCATGCGTATGGTCTGGACGCCGATCCGTCGCGTTTTTGTTCTCCTGGGTATGTGAGGTCGGACAAGGGCATCGCGCCATCGCCGCCTTGTCGTGCACACCTCGTCGGCTTATAACCCTTGTGAGGCCCCCGGGATAGCGACCACAACAATGGTTGGTAACTTTGGTGTTGTCACTCGTCTGCTAGGAGCAGCGTGAGCGCCCAGAAGCAGTACGGGTGTAGGGTCATGCTGTGCCCATGCCGTGCGATTCCTTGCGTGGTACATGGCTCGGACGCCAATTTTGTATGATATCACCCCCCCCCCCCCAATCACGCAGTGGCCGCTGCTGTAGTCGTCACGTCTCAATTTCCCCCCTCTGAAGTCCCAAGAAGAGGGTTGAGCGCACCGCAGCAGCAGCAGCAGCAGCAGCAGCAGCAGCAGCAGCAGCAGCAGCAGCAGCAGCAGCAGCAGCAGCAGCAGCAGCAGCAGCAGCAGGTGCCCCGAAAAGCGTATACTCATGGCCCGTCGCGGTTTTGGGGCGGGTTGGCTGCACTGGGCTGCTGTCCCGCGAGCACGGGAGAAGAAAGGCCGCTTCAGAGCGCTAGCCTCTGCCGTGCCCCCCCCCCCCCCCCCCCCCCCCCGGTTTGTTTCCCCCTTACACGTCTCCACGCGCCGTGGAGGTGTTAAAGCGAAGAGGGTGGTAGGTGGCCGCTCATTGAGCGAACAGCTTCAGCTCAGGAATGCGCCCGCTCTTTCTTGCTGGTGCTGCTGGTGCTGATGCTGGTGCTGGTGCGACTTCCGTATGTCCTCCGTACCCGCCACCACCATATCGCGCAGTGGTCATTGTGGACTTTATGGTTCACAAGTTATCACTCTGTCCCCAAGCACAAGAACCGCTTGTATCTTAATATTCAATTAAAATGATACTTGGGCTTCGGTGCGTGGTGGCACGTGCGAACCAAGAAGGACAGGCCAACGGATGGACGGATAGACGGACGGACGGACGGACGGACGGATAGACGGATAGATAGACGGATGGACAGATAGACGGACGGACGGACGGATAGACGGATAGACGGACGGACGGACGGACGGATAGACGGATAGACGGACGGACGGACGGACGGACGGACGGACGGACGGACGGACGCGTGGTGTGTGTAGCAGCCAGCAGGCCGTCAGAAAATTGGATGAACGGAGTCGCCGCGTTCTCCGCCCTCCGCCACCCGTCCCCCTGTCTCCGCCTCCCGGCACGATGGATGGCGCTAGTGATGACGCTGGCGATTTCGTGTCCCACCCCTCTCCAACTCACCCCATCCCACGAATACTGTAAAAACTGCGACGCAGATTGCCGAGAACGAAGACGATATACTCCTGTCGCTAGCCGCGGCGGCGGAGGTGGACCTAGCCCTCGCGAGGGGAAGGCTCGGAGTCAAGACGGGCGCTACCATTCCCAAGGTGCAGTGGGGGGAAGGGTTCCGGGGTGAGTGTGTGTGGGGGGGTGGGGGTGGGTGCGTGGGTGGGCGGGTGGGTGGGTTGGTCGGGGGGCAAGGAAGAGCAGTTGTTAAGCGCGCTGGTTTTCGAGACCCTTTTTTTTCTTTGCTTCACGTTTTGTTCTACTGTACGTCGCCGCTGAGAGTTCTATCGTAGCGGAGAGGGGGGGGAAACCTGGGTTGAGGCCTCGAATTTGGCTTTCGACGCAAGAAGCGCAAGAGGGTTTTATAGAGATAAGGGCTGGAATATATAAAAGAGTACGGAGGAAACACCCATCACCGCGGAACTTCCCCTGATTGTTTGTTTGGGTTGGGTCGATTTGTTTAGGAACCCGTGCGGGCGGGGGGGGGGGGGGGGCTGACGGTGGTGGTGATTTTTGTTTCTGGTTGGGTCAATCTGTTTAGTAAGCCGTGCGGCGGGGGGGGGGGGGGTTCACGGCGGTGTCATCTTTCCGGCCGGTATTTTCGTAGCGCTACGAAACCGTGCGTGTTCGCTGTGTTTTCCCTCCCTTTCGTCCACAGATAGAACCGTAGACCTTGCACACCTAGGGACAGATAGATGATGATCTACTGGAGATCATCTAGTTCATCTGTTGCGGGGGACCATATTAAATAGGACCTACGGTACACACAATAACCTACCAGGTATATATTTCGCTATTTTTACTAGCAATATTTAGTCCTATTTACTGTGCCCCCCCCCGTAATAGCTCATCACCTGTCGTTGTGAGAGGTTGGGCAGGATCTGCACAGTACAGTAGTATCCAACCCAGGAAATATGCGCTGTTACGGAGGACCACAGTAAATGGGACCGAATTTTGTTCGTAAAAATCGGGAAATATATAAGTTTTTGTGTGCACCGCAGGTCCTATTAACTATGGTCCTCAGTAATAGTATAGACGATGCAGATTGGACGGGTCCCACCCGGCAGCATGAGCTAGATCATACGAAATCGGGAATCGATGATCTGTTCGCCTTGAAAGGTCTAGATCATCAAGTGGGAGTCGATTTATCTGCCCGAGGTGTGAAATATCGCAGTTGTGTATCTGGTAGTGTGTAGATTTTGCGAGTACCCGGGTAACTACCCGATTATGACCTCTGGGGGTACCCGGGTACCTACCCGAGTAACTGCAAGGGTGTGTTTAGTAGGGTAGTTCGTATACACTCTTGGGGTACCCGGGTACCTATCCGAGTATTTACCCTACTACTAAACACACCCTCGAAATTCTGCGCCACCGCGGGCAGATCACGATGCAGGTGATCTAGATTCTAACCTGCCGTTGGGATATGTTGTGGAGAATCTGTGCAGTAAGAGATCCAACGCATAAAAAACGTGTGTTAGATCATCGCAGATTATACGGCTCCCACCCGGAACTATGAGCTAGGTCGTCCAGACCAGGAATCTACCTTTCCTGAAGGAGCTAGATGTTGGTGGTGATCATGATGATGTTGTTGCTGTTGTTGTTGATGATGGTGACGCCGATGGTGATGTTGATGATGCCGATCGTGACGGAGACAGGTGCGCGACGAGGGCACCATCAAACTCGTCAACGCCCGCCACCCGGTCCTGCTTCTCCGAGGGAAACAGCCCGTAGGAAACGACATGGCCCTCGACGCTTCCATGCAGGCGCTGGTTCTGACCGGTCCCAACGCGGGTGAGAGTCGTTGTTTTGTTGTCCTTGTTGCTTTTCAATTACTTCGCAAACTCAGACAGATCAGATAGGTAGATCATCGATCCCCACTTGACGATATTTGTTGTTCCAGGGAAGAATATACAGTAGTCTTGATCTGTATGATCCAGCTAGCTCATGTTACCGGGGCCGGGGGGGGAAGGGGGGGGGTCGTATAACTTGCATGATCTACGAACAGATCCTGCACAGCATCTCATAACGGCAGGTTAGGATCTAGATGATCTGTCTGTAGATGATTTATTTGTAGATGATCTATCTGTAGACGATCTATCTGTAGACGATCTATCTGTAGACGATCTGTCTGTAGACGATCTATCTGTAGATGATCTATCTGTAGATGATCTATCTGTAGACGATCTATCTGTATACGATCTATCTGTAGATGATCTATCTGTATACGATCTATCTGTACACGATCTATCTGTAGATGATCTATCTGTCCGACATGTTGAATTTTTCTTGCATATTTTGTGCATGTACCAGTCTGATCGCCAACGCAAGAGACCTTTCGATGGACACAAGATGTCTACGAAATCTCATCGTCATATAAGGGGCGTTCTAGATGGGCGAAAAAAATTAGGTCGTGGACGTAAATTCTGTACGAAGTATCAAGGTACAATTTAGAGGGCCGCAAAAGGTCGAAATATACACAGCAGTGTCTTATGTTTACGATCAAGTCTGATTCACTGCGGTTATCCCGGTTAGCCCTTACGAGGTGGGGTCTCTGCGTGTGGGCACCATTTCTCTCCTCCCTGCTACGAGTTGGCTGCTCGTAGTCGTCGGTTGTGTGCATGTGCTTTCTCGTATTTTTTTTTCCGTCATCGGGGCGAGGATAGGGAGAAGGGGGGGGAGGGAGGGAGAGGGCGGGGGGGAGGGGGGTGTACTCATTATCATGCATGGCCGTAGTCGTATGGCCATAGATCCTCGCATCCCTACAATGCCCGGACGGAACACGTCGGGTTTTCACCGACCAGGCAGACATTGCTCGTACCAAGCGCGAAGCGCCGTGAGGTGTCCGGCGAGTCGCATGAAGGGTGAGCTGCATCCTACTAAGAACCGCTTTGGAGGCGGATTTTATTGCATATGGATGACAGCATCAATGAATTGATTTAATTTCTGGTGTGGCCACTTCCAGAGACAGCAATGGGTTTACTATGTAACTGCCTCGTGGGTGCCTCCCCGTATACACACTACGTGGTACGATCATCCCCCTTGTGCGGAGTAAAGGTTATCCCCGCACAATAATGATCTAACTTGACCGCCAGCCGTAGTGACCGCCAAAAAAAAAAAAAAACGGTACCCTGGCTGTCTAGCTCACGCAGTGAGAGGCGTGTTTTTACAGCGTCGTCGCCAACCGACGCCAACCCAACCTAGAATTTTACCAGGTATATAATATAGGCGGGGGGGGAGGGATGTACTCGATATCATGCATGGCCGTAGTCGTATGACCATAGGCCCTCACACCCCTACAATGCCGGGACGGAGCACGTCGGGTTTTCACCGACCAGGCAGATATTGCTTGCACCAAGCGCGAAGCGCCGTGAGGTGTCCAGCGAGTCGCATGAAGGGTGAGCTGCATCCTACTAAGAGCCGCGCTTCTGAGGCGGACTTGCATATGGATGACAACTTCAATGAGTCAATTTATTTCCCGGTGTAGCCACTAGATACAGTAATGCGCTCACTATGTAACTGCCTCGTGGGTTCCCTTACAGACTACGTGATACGATCACTCCCCCTGTTCGGAGGCAAGGTTCTCCACCCGGCACAAAAATGATCTAACTCGATCGCCAGGTGTGACCGACAGCCAAAAAATATAAAATAAACGGTACGCTGGTTGTCTAGCTCACGTAGTGAGCGGCATGTTTTACAGTGTCGTTGCCAACCGACGCCAAACCTGACCTTATGTTCGAGATTTGGGGATTGGGGGAGTTGGGGTGGGGTGGGGGGGGTGGGGGGGGGGGGGGGGGGGGGGGGGGGGGGGGGAGCAGGGGGGGCGTACTTCTCGCTGCCGATGCTTGCCGGCTCTGCGCGAGATCATTGCAGTATACGGGTACTGCTTATTACGGGGGACCATAGTAAATAGGACCAAATATTGATAGTAAAAGTAGTTGAACATATAGTTTTTTTTGTGTGTACCGTAGGTCCTATTTACTAGGGCCCCCCGTAATAGGAATGTTTTTTTCCCCCCAGTAACAGCTCCTGAGCTCTTCATCCACCGAGACTTGAAAACACTGGCCCGTTTGGTTCGACCGTTCATGTACGTACAATTTCTGTCGTGCCGTTTTTTTTTTATCGCGTTTTATGTGAGCTCTTTTTTTCTCAGCTCAAATTACTGCCAAGGTCGTACAGGTTGGGAGGGGGGGGGGCTGGCACAAGTTGTGTCCCCACCATTAATAGCAGTCACAGGAGGAGCTGAGGTATGTACGTGTCTGCCCCGAACCGCTGCACCAGTCGGTACGGAATTATTTGTCGTTACCTTGATTCATTCGTAGCTCAAATTGATGGGCACAGAAGCTTCCGTATTGATATGTACGTTGTCAATTTGTGTGTATCATAGTTTTGCTCTATCGATAGAGAGATAAGAGAGTAAAAATCACTCGATACAACGGCTCTACGAATTACGGTAACTTATAATTTGCCGCAGTTGGTGAGCTCTATCACGGGGACCACAGTAAATAGGACCAAATATTGTTAGTAAAAATAGGGAAATATATAGGTTTTTTTGTGTGTACCGTAGGTCCTCTTTACTATGGTTCCCCGTAATCCCACTACATTTCAAGCTGCAAACTACTAGCAAAACAATGCCTCCTCTACCGCCATGCGGTATGCCTGTTGTGTGTTGATTCGCTATTTCCTGTGCAGAGGTTTACCTGGCTCTGCTTAGTTCTAGCCTACGTTGGAGCCTAAAACCACTTGATTACTTGACTGATGTTCATCTTGTGTGATGCATGGGGGGGAAAACGGTGGAATATCTATGTGAATCCTGAAACTACTCAATTCGCTTCACGATGTCCCCCCTTGACGCAGGGGGCAAAACGGTGGTGCTCAAGACGCTGGGGCTCGTGGCCCTCATGGTGAGGGCTGGGATACCGATACCAGCGGCTCCGGGAGCAAGAGTAGACCTGTTCGATCCCGTCCTGGCAGACATCGGAGACTTGCAGAGCGTCACCGGAGACTTGTCCACCTTTAGCGGACACCTCGTGGTGAGCACGGGCAGGGGTGGGCGGCGGCGGTTCAAGAGAGCGTACCGGTCGGCGTGCTTGCTGCGCGTTTGATCGCGTGGGGTTTCTATCTTCGGGTTGCACTGCACTGCATCGCATCGCATCGCATCGTATCTCATCTCATCGCATAGCATCGCATCGCATCTCATCGCATAGCATAGCATCGCATAGCATCGCATAGCATCGCATCACATCGAACAGCATCACATCGTGTAGCATCGCATCGTATCGCATTGCGTCGTGTAACATCACACCGCAACTTATAGCACCGCACCGCATGTCATGCAGTCTTTCGCATCTTGTCGCATCAACATCCCGTCTTATCGCATCGCATCTTACCGGATCTCATGGAACCTTGTCGATTCTTATCGCATTACATCCCGTCTTACCGCATCGCATCTTACCGATCTCATGGAACCTCTTATCGCAGTAAATTTCGTCTTGTCGCATCGCATCTTACCGGATCTCATGGGACCTTGTCGAATCTTATCGCATTACATCCCGTCTTATCGCATCGCATCTTACGGATCTCATGGAACCTTGTCGAATCTTATCGCATCACATGCCGTCTTACCGCATCGCATCTTACCGGATCTCATGGAACCTCTTATCGCAGTAAATTTCGTCTTATCGCATCGCATCTTACCGGATCTCATGGGACCTTGTCGAATCTTATCGCATTACATCCCGTCTTATCGCATCGCATCTTACCGGATCTCATGGGACCTTGTCGAATCTTATCGCATCACATGCCGTCTTACCGCATCGCATCTTACCGGATCTCATGGAACCTCTTATCGCAGTAAATTTCGTCTTATCGCATCGCATCTTACCGGATCTCATGGGACCTTGTCGAATCTTATCGCATTACATCCCGTCTTATCGCATCGCATCTTACCGGATCTCATGGGACCTTGTCGAATCTTATCGCATCACATGCCGTTTTATCGCATCGTATCTTACCGGATCTCATGGAAGCTTGTCGACGCCTCTTGTCGCACCAACATCCCGTCTTATCGCATCGCACCTTACCGGATCTCATGGAACCTTATCGAATCTTATCGCGTCGCATCTTATCGCAAATTCTCGTACGTATCGTGTCGAATTGCATGGCATCGCATCGCATCGCACCACACGGCGCCGCACAGCATCGTGTCGACAAGTTCCGTTATCTTACTTGTTTGGACTCGTGGTCTTCGTATATACCCCTGCCTTCGCCCGGACACCTTTTTTTTTCTCCACCCAAACGCCGCGACCCCCTTTTTTTCTCCACCCGCAACCCTGCGGGCGCACCGTATTTTTGTAAATAGGTTGCGAAGGCCGTGCTCGACGGGGCGAAGGCGGGATCGCTCGTACTCATGGACGAGATGGGCAGCGGCACGGACCCCATGCAGGGTGCCGCGTTGGCCCAGTCGCTTCTAGAGGTAATACAATCGAAAGCCGACAGCAATATATATATATATATACCTGGGATGCATCTCGTCCCGACTTGGTCGTGTCCCCCCTCCGTGACGATGCTTGTCGCCGGAGTTTTCCACACATCGGGCAGATCATGGTATATCTATCTGCAGATAAATCATCTAGTTCCTCACCTACCTGCCGTTTTGTGAGCTGTTGTGCAGGATCTGTATAGTACAGCTCCAATGCAGGAAACATGTGCTAGGCCATGCAGATTGCACGGCTCCCCCCACCCGGCAACGCGAAGCAGCTCGTACAGATCGTACAGCTCGTGAAGCGGAGATCGGTGATCTGCCTTTTCGTTGTAGAGTTGATATACATGCAAAGGCTCGCCGGCAAAGCAAAGATTAAAGACGTTTTGTAAATTGTATTTCCCCCCCCCCGACGGTGTTTTCAGGATGCCTCCCCCAGTTTCTCCGTGCACCTCTACCCCCCCCCGTCAGTTAATTCGCCGCTGTCACCCACATGCAAGAAAGTATGCACAAAGTGTCTAAATACGCCTCACAGAGCGGTTCTCAGTAGAGCGCAGCCCACCCTTCATGAGGCTCGCCGAACACCTCGCGGTGCTTCGCCCTTGGTGCAAGCGATGGCTTGCCTGGTCGGTGCAAGCCCGACGCGCTCCGTCCCGGCATTGCAGGGATGCGAGGGTCTGTGATCACACGGCTGTATCTAGTCCTATTTACTATGGCCTCCCGCAATAACAACAGCAATAGCTTGACGAGCGAATGAAACGAAACCACAACAAGAAACGTATACAAGTGGTCCGTTTTCACGGAAAAAAAAAAAAACGATACGTACCCACCCCGGTACAAGTGAATAATCGCAGGCAGGCCTTGGTGGGAGGCCCAACAAACAATAGCGCTGAATCGGACAAAAATGCTCGAAACGAAAAAAAAAGAAAGAAAGCAAGACACGAGCATATTTATTTTTTCGCGTTTTCACTGAAACGCTGCGTAATATATACCTGATATGTCTCGACCCAAAACGAATACAAATAACAGGCTTTGGTGGACGCCGGGGCCCGGGTGGCGCTGACGACTCACTACACGCAGCTCAAGGAGCTGGCGGCGCGCGACGACCGCTTCGCGGTGTCGGCGATGCAGTTCGTCGACGGCCGCCCGACGTACCGCCTCGTTAAAGGCGCGGTTGGCGAGTCCTTTGCGCTACAGGTGAGACATTAACATTACCCCCCCCCCCCCCCCCGGTCTATGGTCTACGACTACGGCTATGCATGATATCGAGAATACTCCCCCCCTCTGGTCGGTGTCGGTGACAACCCAACGCGCTCCGTCCCGGCATTGTAGGGATGCGAGGGTCTATGGTCATACGACTACGGCCGTGCATGAGGTCAAGTACATCTCTCCTATCGAGTACACCCCCCCCCCCCCCCCCCCCCCCCCCCCCCCCCCCAAAACCCCCCCCCCCCCCCCCCCCCCCCCCCCCCCCCCCCCCCCGCTCCGTCTCGAAAGGCATGCGTGGTCAATGGTCAAATGACTAAGGCAAGCAACAAATGAGTACGCCCCCCCCCCCCGCCGCCCAGCGTTCTAGAACTGCAAAAAAAAATCCCACACAACGTGCGAGCTCCAAATTTGTTAACCCCTTTAGAACTGCACCCCGCGTTTTTTGGGAACAAATTAGTTGGAATTAGTGTGGGTCATTTTCGCAGTATTACGGGGGACCATAGTAAATGGGACCAAATTTTGGTTGTTAAAATACGGAAATATATAGGTTTTTGTGCGTACCGTAGGTCCTATTTACTATGGTCCTCCGTGATAGTTGGAAGGATTTACCCTTTTGGGACCGCAGTCCTGTTTTTGGGGGACAAAGCTACGTATCATTTTGAGCGGTTTTGTCCCCAAAACGGGATTGCAGTTTGCCCTAAAATGGGCTATAAGGCTCTGGGTACCTTAAGAAGAGCGTTGAGTTCATTCGCTCGCACAGGGGTGTGTGATCGTTTTTTTTTTTTTTTTTTTTTTTTTTTTTCCAGCAGCGCACTTGTTTTTTCCAGAACGGGAAGGTTTTGCTCCAAAAAGTACCGAACAAAAGGAGGCGTTTTTTCGGAGAATATCTGGTCGAGAACAGCCCTCCGAAAAATGTGATGCTAGTGTTCGACTTTGGGCGCCCTTGTATGCACCGTTGTGTCGAGAGAAAACCAGCACTGAAAGAACGATCGCACTCGAACTCAACGCGGCATTACAGAGGTATGTGTTATACCAGGTACGTGGTACTGGTAGGCACCACGATGATTTGGAATTTTTGAGGGTCTACGCGGTCTACGTCGTCGAGGGTCGAAAGGGGTGCTGGCCTGGTTGGAAAGTTTTTTTCTTCTTTTTCTTTTTTTAAAAAAAAAAATCCTCCAGCGGATTAGAAAAAATAAAGCTTAAACTCACCACACTTCCGCGTTCGATTTCGTGGTTGGAAAGGGGTTCGGGGCTTCGTTCGGGATTGGGATCGGAATTTTTTTTAGATCGGTACAGGGATTGGGAGCAGTGGTGGGATGGGGAGTAGGAGTAGGATTGGGATTGGGAGTACTTTTGGGATCGCGAACAGGATTGAGGTCAGGAACAGGATTGAGATTGGGACCAGGATTGAGATCGGGAACAGGTTTGATATTGGGACCAGAGTTGGAATCTGAGTCGGGTTGGGATCAGGAGTAAGATTGGGACCGGCTTTCGGATCAGAATCGGAGATACCGCAAGAGTCGCTACCAATCCTCGTGATTTGAGATTTTGGGATGTCGCTGCCGAGAAGTAGAGGGGAGCGGGGCGCCAGGGTCACAGGGGGGCAAGGACCGAGGTTTTAGTCGCAGCTTACTATCTGGATTACGATCGGGGCGGGGATCGGGAGGTGGTTTGGAACCGATCTCCTAGACAGGAATCGCTTTCTCTCTCTGGGTTGCTTTTTTTTTTTTCATCACTTTTGGTTTTCCATTTCGTTCGTAGTTGTATTTTTCCCGCGAGAGAACATATGCGCGCAGCATTTGCTTCGCCGTCCTCCAGCTATAGCTGTTACGTAGCTGTAGCACACGAAGCATAGCGATACTCGTATTTCTTAAGTTGACAATATGCGGGGTTTTGTTGTCTAGCTGGCTGTTTCCATGCTGTAACTGTTCGCTGTGTAGGCATCGGTGAGCGATACCTGTCGTAACGTGATGTGCAGAGCCGTGAGTTGGGTGACTATTAGTCGCCGGCTAGGTAATCGTCGGCTAGGTAATATAGTTAGCTGCGGCGGTGCCAACTATCTGACTGTTTGGGTTTCCTTGCTTATGGAAGGCTTCTTTGCTATAGGGTGTGCGCATTTCCCCGTATTACCACTCGCTGAGACAAGGAGAAGAGAGAGCGCTGAGAGGTCTACTGCAACTGCTTTGTTTCGCCTTTGTGGGTCTTACCAGGTGGCGGAGCGCCTAGAGCTGCCGGCCTTCGTCGTAGAGCGCGCTCGAAGCCTGCTGGACGAGAACACCCGACAGGTGGGTGAAGTTTTCCCGGCCCGCCTTTAATTTTGGACCGGCTCATTCGCCGGGTCGTTGTTTACTTTTTGCAGCGTCACTCCGCGTCTCACTGGGGGGAGGCACCCACGGCAGGTTGTTACGTTTCCTCGGCCGCGTCACGTCGAGGCGGAGATTCTCCGGCGGGGGGGTGGTTAGGCCTCGGTCTCGTTCGTGTGAGAATATTCCGCACGTCAGATAGATGACGAGCTAGATCATCTACATATCATCTAGATCCTTACCTGCCATTCTGAGGTGCTGGGCAGGGTCCGTATAGCACACATCCAACCCAGGAAACTTGTACTGTAGATCATGCAGGTTGTGCGACTCCCACTCGGGAACATGAGCTAGATCCTACAGATCTTACAGATCATACAGATCAGGACTCTATCTGCCCCGAAAGATCTACTGTAGATCATCAAGCGGGTATCGATGATCTGTACGAGGTGTTGGAATATTCATGAGAGGTGACCGACGGGACGGGAGGACACGACGGTGTAGTGGGTGCGCCGCTTCGGGGTTAGATGGAGGGGGGGGAGAGAGAGGCTCAAGCTCGTTTTTGGGTTGCGTCCCGTCTGACGTCTCAGGAGGTGGGGAGGGGACGAGTCCTACCCCCTCCCGCCCCCCCCCCCCCGCCCCCGCCCCCGCCCCCGTCCCGGCATTGTAGGGATGCTAGGGTCTATGGTCATACGACTACGGCCGTGCATGATATCGAGAGTACACCCCCCCCCTCCTCCTTCCTCCCTCCACCCCCCCCGTCCCTGAGAATATGGCTTACTGTGGTGGAGGCAGGTATGTCATCATATATGGTGGGATATTAATACACGAAACGCCGCGCGCGCTGCCGCCCGGAATCAAAGGTGTCCGAGCTGATCACCAAGCTGGAGGGAGAACGGAGTGAGCTGCAGGAGAAGATTGAGAGGGCGGAAAAGAAGGAGGTGGAAGTCCTCGCACAGGTGAAGCGCCCACACGGACACACGTCCGCGTTGCGGCCCGTGCTTGTATCGGCCCCCTTTCGTTCGACGTTTGTTTAGACGGGGGAAATGGCGACGGGGAAACTAACGTATGATGGCAACAACGAAAAAAAAAAACGTCCCGATATGGCATCCTGCAAAGTTAGGGTACGTACGGCATTTTTATTATATTTACCTGGTATTTATTTTTTGGTGGGAAAAAGTGGTCCTGGACGTTTTTGGTTTGAATTAAGGTCGTCATCCACAAACCCATCAAACAAAACGAAAGGCCAAGCACGTCCCTGGTATTCAGAAAAAAAGGCTGAATAGTTGGGGGGGAATCCTGCTGCATCGGCCACTGCTTAGCTGGGGATACTACTTTTTGGTGTTCGGACATGAGCACCGTGCAAGGATTTTTTCCCAAAATGGGCGCAGCATAATTCGACTCGAAATGCTGCGCGCTCACGCGCTGGTCGTGGCCGGATGATAATACCAAAACATACATACAACTTTTTTTTTTTTTTATGTTTGGTGATACGTACTACCAAGCTTTTATTCTCTTGTTGCTGCTGTTCTTGTTGATATTTCCAAAACTTCACTTTTATCCTGTGTGTGTGTGTGTTTTTTTTTCTTCTTGTTCGTAGTATTACCAAACTTACTCTTTTTTGTTGTTGATATCACGAAAATTGTCCTCTTTTTTTTTGTCACTGTCTCTGGGTCCCCGACAAAGGGGGTCCTTTTAGGACTGCTGTCCCGTTCTGGGGAAAAAACACTCAAATTCTAAGTAGTTAGCCCGAAAACGGGACTGGTCCTAAATATGGGTGGGACCATAAACTAGGGAAAAACGATAAAAAAAAATTGCAGCAACACAACAGTAGCAGCTGCAGTTGGTGGTGGTTGCGACGGATTTGCGGCAAGCGGGGGAGAGCGTGCAAGGGGTAGGAAAATATTATTGAGTTGAACATGGAGGATGTCGCAGGCCGAACCAGAAGGCGAGTCGATGTAGAGGTAGGTACAGCAGTAGAGCCACAGGAAACCTCAATCTGCTGGTTTTTTTCGTGTCGTTGTTGCTGCTGTTGTTGTTGCTGTTGTTTAGTTTTGGCTTCGGTGATGTGATTGGTGCTGGTACCGTTGGACGTGGCGTTGCGGTCATGTTATTCGCTTGCTACGTATTTATTTTGCTCGTCCTTTCAGCCATCTGTCGGTGCTTTGTTCTTTGTGAAGGCGCGATAGTCTTTGCCTCTTTGTTCGTGCTTCGCTTGTTCGCAATGCTTGTTGTTGTTGTTGCTGTAGTCGTAGTTGTCGTTTGCTTTCCTCGGCTTTAAACTATCTATCTCGTCGCGAGCGGAGGTCTGTCGTTGAAAATATTTTGTCGCTGCTTGTGATACCCAGCGGCCGGCGGGCGTAGACCCGAAGGCATGCGAGCAAGTGAAAACGGGTTCTGCGCCGCGGCATTTTTTGTGGGTTCCTTTCGCTCCTAAACTCTCTTTCGTTTTTGGTCTGTCCAAAATCAATTTGTTTGCTTTTCTGTTTTTGCATCCTCCTACCCCGCACCTCCCGTACTATCACGCTTACCGGTGTACCTTTTTGTGATGAGCGTGTGCGTCCGATTTCTTGCCAGCTTTGTTGATGCCGAGCACTTTTCCGACTGCAATACGTTTTGTTTCTCTCAAGACCGTTGCCATGTTGGGCTGCATGCTGTTAGCGTACTACAGAGTTTTTTTTTGTTTGCTTATGGCGCTTGTTGTTGCTGATGCACCTCTCTTTGGTTCGAAGCGCCTTTTACTGCAGATATGCTCCCGGGCACGTTTTTTTTTTTTTTTTTTTTGGCTGCCGTTGCCGTCGTCTTGCCTTGCGGTTTGCTTGCCGCGCAGTCGTAGCTACCGTTTCTATTGCTTGCGCATTTTGTGGCTTGTGCTTGTGCTCCCAATCGTTGCCGTTGTCCTTACACCCCTACTGTCCATCATCTCTGTTGCTGCTGCATCTGTTGTCGGTGCTGGTACCGATGCTGGTGCTGGTGCTGATGCTGGTACCGGTGCTGCTGGTGTTGCTGTTGCTGGTGCTTCTCCCGCTGCTTGTGCTTGTGCTGGTGCTGATGTTGTTGGTGTTGGTGTTGCTGTTCGTGCTGTCCGTGCTGCTGGTGTTGGTGATCTTTGTTTCCTGTGCGATACTTTACAGCTCAAGCAGCTCACGCTGGAGCGCGAGGAGGCCGCGGAGCTCCGGTCGATGGCGACGAGGGACGCCGCGAAGGAGTACGCCGTCAAGCTCGTCGCTAACGAAAAGAAGCTCAAGCAGGTCCGACGCATACGGTAGCGCACCATCGCTGTACTGCGGCCTAGGTGATACAGTATAAATGATTTCCTTCCCCTAACAAACGCTTTATTACGGGGGGCCATAGTAAATAGGACCAAATATTGTTCGTAAAAATAGGAAAACATATTGGTTTTTGTGTGATCCGTAAGTCCTGTTTTAATATGGTCCCCCTTAGTAGTTAGTTATTTTTACCCCATACAGGTATACAAATACTTTTTACGTACCAGGTATACGTTAAAACTAAAAAATAAATACCAGGTACATGTTATCCTTCGCTCTTTTTGTCTTCACCTTCTGCTGCTGTTCGGCTTCCTTTTTTTTGTCCCTGAAGCAGTTTGTAGCTCCGTCTGTACGACTATACAGTCTTCGCAGGATTTTACGTGCGTGGCCAGGAGGTACGGCATAGTCATCCCCCCTCGACCCACATGCCGCCAGATACCCATGTTCGATACCCGATGCTTTTCTTCGTTTTGTTTTTTAGTTGTATTATTAGATTGTTTTGGGTCGTTCTGGTGTAATCACGGGGTCTACTGCAGCAAAACCTGTGTACAGTCCCTTTTTCGTCGCGCGCGAATTTTGCATTACAGCAGTAATGTACTAAACTGTTGTACTGTACCAGTTGTACTACTTCGCACCCCTGCCTGTTGTACTGCTGCACTGTACTGCTAGTACTGCTATGCCAGTTGTACTGTACTGCACCAGTTGCACTGCGCAAGCTGTACTGCTGTACGTACTGCTGCACTGTACCAGCTGTACTATACCGGTTATACTGCACTGCCTTGCGAGTACCGCACTACTGTACTGCTGTACTGCTGTACTGCCGTGCTGCAAGTTTTTCTGCGCTGTATTGTACTATCTCCACGGTGTGATGTACATTGCTGTGTTGCACTGTTGTACGGCACAGCAGTATTGTACTGTACTACTGCACGAACAGGGGACTTCTTTGTTTTTGCCGCGTTCCCCCCCCCTTCTGCTTTAGCTGTTTGTACCGTGGGCGTCCCATTGATATTTGACTGATTCTTACATGTTCGTAGGCGGACATGGCATGGGATACATCAGCTACGTAAGAAAATTGAACTTTCCCACGTTCTGCGGATAGACGACATCAAAGAGCAAAAGACAGACCGGGGATATCGAGTGGGAATAATACCTAAATCATCGGCATCTGCGTCAAGGCACAGATTATCACGTTTATTACTTTTTCGCTCGGAAACCGACTGGAGGGGGGGGGGGCGGTGTGTACTCATGTCATGCATGGTCGTAGTCGTAGTCGTATGACCGTAGACCCTCGCATCCCTGCACTGCCGGGACGGAGCACGTCGGGTTTCCACCGACCAGGCAAACATTGCTGGAGGGTGGGGGAGGGAGGTTCAACCCTTTGGTGTGCGCGAAATGCGAATGACGCCTCCCGTCTCATGTGTCGGTAGCAACACGCTGTCACCCGTACCTGCAATCGCGGGTGCGAAATATTAGACGTGATCAGCCGGGAACATGCTTGATCTCGTTGCACTCCCTTACGCCGCGCGTGACACTCTGTGGCTGTGGCAAAATATCTCCAGGGCTCACACCGTTTTTCTCTCTCGGTGTATCGTCGACGTGCGCCCGCTTTGGCTTATTCTACCCGCACCGCTTGCACGGTTGTGACGCGCTGTTTTGTTTTTTTTTTTTGTCGGTGGGGGGTGGTTAGATGTTCGATAAAGCCAGGAGCGAACCCACGACGAACGTCATCGGCGGCAGCATAGGGCAGATCAGGTGCGTGGTTGCATGGCTACCTAGTTCGCGGGGATTTCGCGTTTACCCCCCCCCCCCCCTCCATCACATATGTCGCTGCTTGTCCTGTCGCGCTTGCTGCTATTATCGGAACCGTGTCAACTACTTGGTCAACGGTCAATTAGCACTGCTGCTGCTACTGCTGCAATAGTGTCGGTGGCTGTGGCGGCGGTGGCGGTGAAAGCTGTCACAGGTGACCTTCAGCCGCTTTCCTTGCCCGACAAGTAACGTTTTTTGTGTCCGAGCGCTCGGGAAGAGGTTTCTCCCGCTTGCTGCCACCCTCGTGGTAATTTTTTTCGTTCTGCTTCCGAGCGTTTTCGACTTCACCCACTCAGGAGTTAAAACATATGTATCATCTCGCTCAGTCTCTTCCTCCCCTCACTGTGGGCGACGGTAAACGGCGACAGGGCGTTGAAAACGGAGGTTGAGAAGGAAGCAGCGGTGCCCACCTACAGTCCCGAAGACCTGGGCCTGACGCCTCTCAAGAAGCGGGACAAGTTACGCCAGGGGGAGAAGCTGGTGGTGTGCTCGGGTTCACAGATCGGCTTGGAAGGGGAGGTCCTGTCGGTGAGCCGCTTTTTTTTTTGTACAGGACAGCTCCAGACGGTGGACCCTCACGCTCAGATTGTTCGAGTTGTCCATCTCATTGAGTGACGTAGGGGTATGCGCAACATAATTGACATCAAATCGAATCTTGCCGTGGGTGTTTGGACGGCAGGGCGCTATTCGCGACGCGGCGCACTTTTTTTTGTCGTCGGGGGGGGGGGGGGAGACGTTTTTTCGTTGCGAATGTCAATGTTCTCCTCAGACGTACGGAACGCGGACGCGTGAACCGATGCATGGTGCCGCCTCCGTCCGCCGCGTTCGCGAAAAGCCTGCCTTCTCTCTAGAAATCCTGCTAGGTTCTAGATACTACCGGTCTATGCAGTAGTAGGCAATTGTTGATAGTGAATCTTCTTCAGGTAGCTATTTAGGCACTCTAATTGGCTAAGGGTATACTATACGTGGCTCGATCAACCTAGAGTCTTTCCCAGCCATAGCATCCGGAGTCGGCCGAATCAACCTGGAGTCTTCCAAGCACAGCATCCAAGCCGGCCGAGTCAACCTAGAATATTACCAAGCACAGCTTCCAAGCACTGGTCGCTGGCATAGGCTTTGGGTTAGGGTTAATATTTGGGTCGGAGGGTCGGCTTTAGGCGCCAAGCGCGAAACCTCGCTGAATATTCACTATCAAGGTGTGATCACCCCTCGGTATACATAAAATAATGTACATGTATTATGTACCAGTTCGCGTCAGGCGACAGTTCGCGTATATAGTCGTTGTTTGTTTTGTTCAACGCTCGTTTTGATTCCTAGAGCAGCAGTGTATCGGGCTCAAGGTCCACACGCGTGCCCACGACCGTCAGAGCTTCGGCAACCGGCACCCCCCGACAAGTAGTGGGGCCCACGGCATCTGTTTTGTCTCCCCCCCCCCCCCCTTTTCAGTTTGTTGTCGCGATTTGGAGCGGAGAGACGACGACAGAGGTCAGCAACCATCCATCTCTCCACAACCCCCAAGCGGCGGCTTACCATTAGCCATACTCCTGACGAAGGCTTTGTCTCACCTCCCTTCCAACCTCCAACTCCAGTATTTTCCCACTCCTTTCCCTCCCGCGCCACCTGTCCCATCCAACCCTCAAGACCCACCAAACCCGTAGGACCCACCCAACCGTTTGAACCCACCCAGCCCTCCGGACCCGCGCGAACCGCTTATATTCCCACACGTACATAACAGACACATGCACACTCACGCAATCAATCAACACACATCTTTGCTTTTCTCTCCGGTTCGACGAGTCCGCGCGTTACCGTGCGTGGTGTGATTGGGCACACGATACCGCACGGGGTGGCCTTCTCAATTTGGGGAAAAAGAGATAAAAAAATGTTTTCCCATGTGCGGCACCCGTCCCACCCAACCGTTGTAGGGGACCTAGCCAAGCCTTGGTGCAGGGGACCCGCGGGAGAATCGCTTTTTATCCCCACATGCATAACGTACACTAAGACATTATTTGCTTTGTTCGGTGTTTTTGGTCCGTGTGTTGAAACCTTACGCGGCGTGACTCGGTGCACGACATCGGACGGACGGTTGCCTTCTCTACTTGAAAGACTAAACCTACAACTATTTTTGCGGTTAATAGAGCAAATGTGAAATTGTGTGTTTTTGCCTATGAAAAACATACGTACTGTTATTGTTTTCCGTTTTTTTTGTTGCTTTCGTTTTTTTTCTTCCGTGCGCGCGCGGCAAAAGACGTCAAACCGGGACGTTGAAGTGTTTCTGCCGTCCGTCGAGTCGGCGATGCGCTTCGGGTTCTCGCAGCTGAGCCGGATCCCCGCGGGCGGGGTGAAGTGGCCGGCGCCAAAGGGGGCGGCGGCGCGGGGCGCCAGAACACGGGGCACAGGAGGCGTTTCTGGGGGTGGGGGGAAACCATCGCCGCCGGTCGAAACGGCCAGCGCGTCTGCGGTGAGTTTTTGTTTGGTGTGTTCGTTGGTTTTTTTCGGTTTTTTTTGTTTGTTTGTTTGTTTGTTTTGTTTGTTTGTTTGTCGTTTTTCTTTTTGTGGTTGCTTTTTGTTCTTGTTGGTGTGCTGTTTTGTTTTGCTTTTGTTTGGTGCTGTTTGTATTGACGGGGACATCAGCCGCGCGAGAGTCCACGCTGGTTCGGGCGTCTGTTGATAGTGGTTGGAGTGGATATTTTGTGGTAGGGGGTGGGTGGACCCCGTGTTGTGTGGCGTGATACATGAGTTGGTTTGCGCGCGTTTTTTGCTTCGCGTCTCCTCTCGATACAGAGCTCCGGAGGCTTTGTCTTGATGCTGCCACTGATGTCGAAATATTGCTCGTGCCTTTGCCTTCGCCCTCTTCGGACGTGCCGAGTCAGACCCCGCACGATGGTGTGCCCCCTCCCCCCCTCTCAATTTTTTTAAAATATGTTTTCTCGCCGTTTTCCACAGGCAGTTTACTCACCCCTGTGTGTCCTTTTTGTCAGTCCTTCTTGCAGTACCGCGTGGTTTTGCTACGATTTTGTCTCTCTACTGCGTTGTGCTGTTTGTCGCGGGTGTTTACCGCCGACGTAGTTTGCATACGACTGGCTCTACTGTAGCTCTATTCCTCTCCTGTTGAACCCTTCGGGCACCCCGAGATAGAGACCAAACCAATGGTTGGTAACTTTGGTGCTGTCAACCATTGAACCAACTACGAGCACAGCGTGAGCGCCCAGCACTTCGGGTAGGATCATGTTGCGCCCTTGTCACACGACTCCCTGCATTCAACCATTGTGACTCGGACACCAACCATTGTGTCATTCCCCAATCACGCAGTGGCCGTTGCTGCGATCGTCATTTTTTTTATCGGAATTTTTCCTCTGCGAAGTCCCTAGAGGGTTGTAAGCTCTAATAAGATGCTTTCCATGGATGTGGATGTTTTTTCCATCCTTTCTTTGCCGGATTTTTTTTACGAGGTTTTCCATTTCCTTTCTTTTCCCCCCTCCTTTTCGTGTTTGTAGGGCTTTTTGCTGTCGGCAGACCGACCGACCGACCAGCCGTGGCGTTACATCATGCTCAGGACGGTTCTTTGACCCCTTCTTTCTATTTTCCATCCCGTGTTTGTGCATCTGTGATGTTTGCTTTGTTCCCTGTATTTTGTTTTATATTGAACGGTACCACCCTCGTCGCGAAGACCCGTGCTAGAAGAAAGCCAGGGACGTCTCGAAGGGTGGCGCAGTACCTCGAGGACGAGGTGGGGAGCTTTTCCAGCGGCGGTAGCGACAGCAGCAAGCGGCGGACGAAGGTTCCTGAAAACGTCTACGTAATGAGGTGCGCGGACTGCGCGTTGCGCAACGATGTATTTTTTTTCACGTCATCCTTTGTTTCGCTGTTGATTTCGTAGCTTCGAGTTTTTTTTTTTTTTTTCGTTTTGGTTTGTTTTTCGGTTAGGTTCGGTTCGTTTTCGGTTCGGTTCGGTCCGGTTCGGTTCGGTTCGGTTCGGTTCGGTTCGGCTCGGTTCGGTTCGGCTCGGGTCTCTCGGCTCGGCTCGGCTCGGCTCGGCTCGGCTCGGCTCGGCTCGGCTCGGCTCGGCTCGGCTCGGCTCAGGTCGGGTCGGGTCGGGTCGGATCGGGGTCTTGGTTTGGTGCGGTCCGGTCCGGTCCGGTTTTTCCCCCCATCCCGGCAAGTACGCGTGAATTCGATTCAATCCCGGCTGATGTCGGACCTCGACATCATCCCCACCGTGACGAAGAGTGCAACCAAGATAGATGTAGGCATTTTCGATCAACTAACTAGCCCACCCATCCACCCAACCAACCAACAAACCAAACCAAGCCGCCACACACAAACAAACGAAACACGACGAAAAATCAACAAAATCGAAGAAATCACGCACGTGCACTGCAACAGGACAGAGCGCAACACGTTGGACCTGCGAGGTATGACCCTGTCGGAGGCCCAGCAGGACTGCGATATGTTCTTCAGCAACGCTATCATGGATGACATGGACGGCGTCTACCTCCTGCACGGACACGGGACTGGGGTCCTTAAGGCCGGCCTGCGAAGGGTGAGCTTGCGGCAAGCGAGAGCGAGTAGGCACAGGCAGTATCAGATCGTGCCAAGTGACAAGAGATGCGGTATGCTAAGGAGTACGGGGTACTGGTTCGCGTCTTATATTTTGCAGTGGCAGGGGAAGTGTAGTTGAGGGGTAGAGCTTCGAAAAAGTTGTTGCGCGCATGAGCCTCGCTGTAGGTCCGCAATGTAATTTTTTTTTTTACTGCTGCAAAAAGAATCCCAACACTATATCCTACCTGGTAAGTAGTTTGTCCCAAAAAATGCGAGTTCTGAAGGGTTTCAATACAGCTGACACCGGTCGAAGATGGAGTGGTGTTTCGCTCAGGCCTGTGAGGCGATTTTTTGCTCTTGACACGGTAGATGTAGACCCTGGAACGGTGACTGGTGTCTGTTGCCGGTGTTGTGGCAGGCAAGGTGGAAGGTGGGGGGGGTTACGGTAGAGTTTGGGCCGGCGATGAACGACCCTATCACACATGACACAGATCATCGATTTCCACTTGGTCATGTAGATATTTCAGCGCAGGTAGGTTACCGATCTGTAAGATCTACTTTGTAGCTCATGTTGTAGTCTGCGAGCCGTAGAGTCTGCACCAGCTAGGACATGTTTCCTGGGTTAGATCTGTACTGTACAGGTCGTTCACAACATATCATAACAGCAGGCTAGGACGTTGATGATCTATCTGATCTAGATGATCTATCTGACCTGTCAGACGTATGAACCCCATCTTGCCACCGCATGACGCCGTTTCGTGTGACGCGCACACGAGACCATTATTTTCTGTTCTTGTTATTGATGTACGCAATTGTCAATACACCCCCCGGCTGATGCTGTTTGCGGATGCTGCTGCAACCGGCGCAGTTTGTGCCGCCGACCTTTTGGGTGCAGCTTTCTAGGCGGCTTATTTCTAGCCAACAATTGCTGGAGCACTGGTCCTCCGCAAGTGGCGGATGAGGCGGTTGAGATTCACCCAGGTCATAATTCCCGCTGTTCCACCGCTCACCGTTTCTACCACGCCCCCCCCCCCCCCCCCCCATCCTCCCGCGCTTGTCTTGTTCTTGCGCTTCTGCCGAAAATATTTATATCCCATGGCGCCTCGCACGCTACCTCCAACGACAACTACAAATTACCACGACAACGGCATCTTCAAACGGCGATGACGGCGACGATGATACGAACGACGCCATTTTTTTCAACGCACTCTCCCAACAACGACGACGATCATGGCAACGACAACGACGTGACAAAAACTTCTAAAAAACGATGGTGTCGACAACAACTACAACCGACGATATCAACACCCGTCTTTTTTCAACGCTTTTTCAACGACAACAACGACGATTTCGACGACGACAACCGTATCTACCGACGATTATGACGACAACTGCGGCGATGACGACAACAACTGCCCACGGCGATGACGACAATAACTACCGACGGCGATGTCGACAACAACTGCCCACGGCGATGACGACAACAACTACCGACGGCGATGACGACAACTACTGCCCACGGCGATGATGACTACAACTACCGACGGCGATGACGACAACAACTACCGACGGCGATGACGACAACAACTACCGACGGCGATGATGATAACTACCGACGGCGATGACGACAACAACTACTAACGGTGACGACGAAAAAAACTACCGACGGCGATGACAACAACTACTAACGGTGACGACGACAAAAACTACCGATGGCGATGGCGACAACAACTACTGACGGTGGCGACAACAAAAACTACCGACGGCGCTGACGACGACGACAACAATTGCCGATGGACAACATCGCCTTTCGTTCCGGAACGAACACCGATCATGAAATGAAATCCCTCCACGAACGAACCGGCTGTGTACATACGCAGTGGTTGCCGCGTAATTCGATGGTTGGGAAGTGGCGGGCGGCGCCCCAGGAGGAAGGGGGGGATGCCTACACCGTCGTAGAGCTCAAGTGAAAAATAAAGTTAACTTTTTGTACGCGTACCCGGTGTTTGTTTTTTGACCATCACTTTTACTTTCCAGCCCAATTCGTTGGAGGTTTCACCCCGTACGAATATAATACCCGAAACAATATCTACAACACAGCGCAGTTTAGTCGGTGCGTTTTGGAGACCTCGTGGGATTGCTCTCTTAGGAGAGGTGGAAGGAAAATTGCGGCCCTCCAGGCCGCAAGACGTGGTTGTGGAAGAAAGCCACACCTGGGTGGGAGTAAATGTAGTCCCTACTGTAGGTGTACGTGCCCCTCTTGGTTCCCAAGCTTGTAAGAAGGCGTGTGCTGCGGTATGGGTTGCCCCTATATTTTATCTCAGGCTCCGCACTCAAGAGCTATTTCCCTTACCCTAAAACTGATCTTGGGAAGATACGAAGGGGAAAAACCAGACGAATACTCCCATGGCCTACAGCAGTAGGCATATACGAAGTATTGAATTGTATAGTGTGAACAAGATGATATTGTGTAGCTCCTCAGTACCCTTGAACTCCTCTGAGACTCCGAGATACCAAAAACACAATGGCAATTTTGGTAGTATCAACCGTCTACGAGCAGCGTGAGCGCCCAGCCGTTCGGGTACGATCATGTCGCCCCCCGTGCCGTGCGACTTATTGCATTGTAACACCGTAGTGTGAACAAGATATTGTGTGGCTCCTCAGTACCCTTGAACTCCTCTGAGACTCCGAGATACCAAAAACACAATGGCAATTTTGGTGGTATCAACCGTCTACGAGCAGCGTGAGCGCCCAGCCGTTCGGGTACGATCATGTCGCCCCCCGTGCCGTGCGACTTATTGCATTGTAACTCGACACCATCGTGTATCATCCCCCAATCGCGCAGTGGCCGTCGCTGTCGTCATCTTTTCATCGTTATTTTTCCCCTCTGCAGTCCCGCGGGGGTTAAGAGGTTAGGAGCCCCGCTAGCCAGAAATGTTGTGGCCAAAACTTGTTGCCCCACTACCTGCTGTAGCGCGTCTACAGTAGGTATAGTGGCTTTCGCGGGTGAGGACGTCGCACTGCACAGGCAGTAAGTTCTGGTGTCCGTGCGGCGAGAGCAGCCGGGCAAACGACAAGCCACCCGACCAGAGCACGGTGTGACCTACCAGGCATACGCGCAGTAGAGATTTTCCTGTGAAAATCGCCGAAGACTTTCTGCGGGGCATTGTAAGGCGTGTCTGACGTCGGTGACGCTTTTAGGTCTATGGCTTGGTCTGATGATTGCACGCGAATGTTATCCATTGTGTGGGGGGACTTCCTTGGGGGAGGGCGAGGTCCTGTGGGTACGATTGAATCGGACAGCGCCTCAGCACTCAATAGCCGACAGTTGTGTTGCGGTGTTTGTTTTCTTTTAATCCAGCTGGGGATGGGTAAAGATAACGTTTAAGCTCATCACACTTCCACATATAAATATGTGTCGGTTGGTAGGGAAAGGTCTCCCCTGTTGTGACCTCTGAGTCTGATCACACGTACGCAGAGGGGCGATTGTGTGCGAAGAGATCTGGGCGGGGGCGGGGGCAGGGGTGGGGGGGGGGGGTTCTCGATAGGAGAGATGTACTCGATCTCATGCATGGCCGTAGTCGTATGACCATAGACTCTCGCATCCCTACAATGCCGGGACGGAGCATGTCGGGTTTTCACCGACCAGGCAGACATTGCTTGCACCAAGCGCGAAGCGCCGTGAGGTGTCCGGCGAGTCGCATGAAGGGTGAGCTGCATCCTACTAGGAACCGCTTGTGAGGCGGACTTGCATGTGGATGACAGCTTCAATGAGTTAGTTTAATATCCGGTGTGGCAGGGGTGGGGGGGGGTGTACTCATTATTCCGCGAGAGGGGGTGCACGCGATATCATGCATGGCCGTATTCGTATGACCATAGACCCTCGCTTCAACACAATGCCGGGACGGAGCACGTCGGGTTTTCACCGACCAGGCAGACATTGTTTGCACCAGGGGGGGGGGTGTACTTGATATCATGCATGGCCGTAGTCGTATGATCATTCGTAGACACTCGCATCCTTACAATGCCGGGACGGGAGGGGCGGGGGGGTGATATACCGCATATTTGCTGCACGGAGCGGCGAAGTCGTGGCAGGTGCATTCTTGCTGCACCTTTCTCTGTGAAAGGAACCCGCGGCAAGGTGATTCACCACATTATTAATAGTTTAGCCGCACCTTTCTCCGTGAAAGGAGGCTGCGGCAATTCAGTGTTGTGATGTACCATCACATTTGCCCGTAAAGCGATCGATAGGGCTGGAGCCCCAGCGACAACGAGACGCATGAGACGCATGCTACGATAAGGCTTTACGTACGTACGCACCTTATTATTCTAAGCTCCTCACTTGAGGGGCTCCATGCCTCAATACCTTCAGTAGCACCCACCGAAACGACGTGTGAGGACACATGTAGGCATGTACCCCTGTTACTGTAGCACTGCTGTTCCCGTTTGGGGGGCAAACCACGGAGCAAACCAGTCAAACGATAAGTGGTTGGTCCTCAGAACGGAACGCAGTCCTAAGACAAGAGAGTTAACGCTACGTACGGATGAACAATCCCATGGCCCACGTAGGTGCAAACGAAAACTAGGTTGCAACGCAAATGGGACATGTACCGGGTAGTCCCTCGGTTGGGGAAGTTCCGTCAGTCGGAAATATTTGCCTTGGAAGGCAGAAAGTGCTACCCTGCTGCCCCTATCGTAACACGCGGCACGAAGGCAGTCTCGTTCGTCTACCATGTCCCCTTAACCCCTAGGTCTGCAAGACTACCCCAGGGGAAACGACAAATAGATACTGTTCGTCGCTCATAACTGGACAGCATGTCCAACATAAATAGCGAAATTGACATGGGAAGACACAAAAAATGACACCAATAAAGCGTTTGTATGCTATTTTTTGTCGACAAAAGGGTCAAGCTCGAAATGCAGAAAGCGAGTCCCTCGTGTCAAAAGCAAAGGTGTTTCTGAACCATGCCAGGTATAGGTCAATGTGTCCTTCTCGCCCGTTTCGCGACACAACACTTAACGCTTGAGGCCTGAAGCGAATGCAAACTTTATCAAGTATGACAAACATTTCTCGAAGACGGCATGTTGTGATGGTGATGGCGGGAGCGGTGGTGGCTATGGTTGATTCCGCACGACTTTATTGCTATTTACGTCGGGCCGCTACGAAACAAAACCCAAAGGGATCATATAGATACCTTTCTCGGCCGTCCGTTCGTTCGGTCCGCCGCGACAAGCGCTCGGAGAAAACCTCGCACCGACGCACCTGCGTCGCTCCTCCCTACCGATACTACCCTGCCGGGTCCCTTCATGTTGCGTTCGTCGCGACGGAGGAGTGATTGGGCTATATCGCGCATACTTCACTCGCCCTCCACCGTAAAGAGAACACACCATAATCAACCCGGGATAAATGCTGAGTAGTGCCAGGTCATTTGGTAGCGAGAGACGTCTATACCCACGAGTACTGTGCGCGGAGGGCGCCGAGATCGTGTGCCGCCGCCGTCGTTGTAGAAACAGAGAGAACACTCCCCACCTCGGACAGGGTATCTACAGATCAGATAGATCATCTAAATCATCTAGGTCCTAACCTGCCGTTATGATATGTGCAGGATCTGTATAGTACAGCTCCAACACAGGAAACGTGTCCTGCTACTGTACATGCAAGCAATATGGCTCCCACCCGGCAACATGGACTACGTAGATCATACGGACCAGGAATAGATTATTTGTTTGCCCTTGAATGTCTAGGTCATGAAGTAGGAGTCCACTATCTGTCGGAGATGTGAAACATTCCGTTAAGAGTGTATCGGTAGTCTCTAACGGTGCGTCGACAACAACGCCTGTTGACGCCGTTCCGCGCATTCGATCTCACGAAAGAGGGGGAGGGGAGAGGGATACCAAGCTCCCTACTTTCCAAGAAGCGCACAACGAACCACCTAAATTCTAGAAACGAAACGAATCGGCATAGAAAACAACGTGCCCCTACTGACGCAAGCTGCCACCCGCGCCGTACAAATTGTCAGCACGCAGAGCTCTACAGCTATAAAGCTTTATAGGCATGAATATATACGGCTCTAAAGCTCTACAGCTCAAAAACTCTGAAGCCTTAGAGCTCTACTCGCAAAGCTCCAAAGCTCTGGCGCTCAAAAGGTCTAAAGCTCCGCCATAGAAAGCCAACTATCTCTCGGGGTCGGTCGATTTGTCAGCCTTTTCAGCGGCTTCCTCCATCGCCGACGTAAAGTCCCTGGTGGACCACGCGTCAGGCGTGGAACTCCCTTTCCCTGCCACCGAGAAAAACGCATCGGCCTTGAAAGAGGAGAACCGGGGCTCGTCGAGGGCGGTGGACGCGTTCGCAACATCCTGGAAAAGAGCAAAAGCGAAACAAACAAAACGTGAGAAACGACCTGTCATGGCCGAGAACGGAATCGCCTTGCATGGTTTTTGCTCATCGCATTTAACCCAATCGAACCATTCTGGGCCCAGGGGGGGCGGGGGGGGGGGAGGGGTACTCACTTGTTGCTTGCCTTAGTCATTTGGCCATTGACCACGCATCCCTTTCGAGACGGCACCGTTCCTACTCCTAGTAGAGATACCTCCAACAGGTGGGCGCTCGTTCCGTTGTTTCCACGGGGGGTGTACTCGATATCATGCATGACCGTAGTCGTATGACTATAGACGCTCGCATCCCTACAATGCCGGGACGGAGCACGTCGGACTTTCACCGACCAGACAGACATTGCTTGCACCAAGCGCGAAGCGCCGTGAGCTGTAGGGCGAGCCGCATGAAGGGTGAGTTACATACTACTAAGAACTGCTTGCGAGGCGGACTTGCATCTGGGTGACAGCTTCAATGAGTGAATTCATTTTCCGGTATGGCCACTTCTCGAGACAGCAATTGGGATACTATGTAAGTGCCTCGTGGGTGCCTTACCATAAATACTACGTGATGCAATTGTCCCTTTGTGCGGAGTAAAGGTTCTCCACCCCGCACACAGGATCGATCGGTCGTCAGCTGTGACCGACCGCCAAAAACACAAAACAGAAACAAAAACGGCACCCTGATTGTCTAGCTCAAGTGGTGAGCAGCATGTTTTACAGTGTCGTTGCCAACCGACGCCAACCCAACCTAAATATATACCTCGTACCAGGTATATAAAAGAGGGGGGGGGGGGGGCGTACTGATTTGTTGCTTGCCTTAGTCCTTTGACCATTGACCACGCATCCCTTTCAGGGGGGGTGCACTCATCGTCATACATGGCTGAGGGATGGGATTATTCCGAAGTTGAAGCCAGATATGTCATTCTCCTAGATTTATCACAAGTCCAACGGATAAGTTTTTGTTGGTTTTCAACGGAAGGATTACGACCATAGACCCTCGCATCCCTACAATGCCGGGACAGAGCGAGTCGGTTTTTCACCAACCAGGGGGGTATTTATTCCCGGGCGGGTTAAATCAGTTCCTGGCACGTATAGACAACGACGGCCCAGCCTCTTCCTCGCTAGGGTAAGGCGGTTTGGAGCTCACGGCAGAAGCATTTAACGGCCGAAAAAACAAACCCCAGCAACGTTTGGCACCAGACGAAAGGAAGGGCATAACTTGTAGGGCGCTCTTGTTCAGCGCGCGCAGCAAACATTTCCAGGCTCTACTGTAGCGCCTGTCGAAGTAGTGCAGGCACGACGCTTCGTTCCGAAAACCCAGGGGAGAAGACAAAAGGCTTGGGCCAAACAAATTTTTGAGGCCCATGAACGATACGCGTACCAGAGCCGGCCAGCGGGAGTATCGCTTGTTTGGCGAGTTTGGCTGGTTGTGTGTTTGGGGGGGGGGGGGGGGGGGGGGGGGGCACCAGAATGATATGGAGAAGCGCATTTTCTTGGTGCAGGGGGCGGAAGGAGGCTCGTGTCTGAGTGCTCGGGGCACACCCTGCGGGCAAGAAGCATACAGTACGGCGGTCCGGTCCGGTCCTCGCTTTACGGTCTTGTGGGCATGGCAACAGGAGCGGCCTGCTGTACAAGAGAAACTGTCGCAAGTAGGAGCGGTAGAGGAAGACGACTGATGTCTGCCTGTCTGTCTGTTCGTCTGCCTGTGTGTCTCTCTATGTGCCTGTCTCGCCTTGTTGATGGTGGCGACTAGCTCGGGAAAAGAGGCGAACTTTTTCTCCGGCCGCTGGAAACCCGCCAGGAGCATCCGCATGGTCTCACCGTAGAAGTCCTCCCCTTAGAATACAGGTAAGAGGATAGAGGGCAGGAGAAGAATGAAACGAGGAGAAACAGGTAAACATCATGCGCAACAGACGGACGACAAGAGTATCATATCACGGTCGTCAGAGCTTCCCGATCAAGCGGTGGTAATGCACTACCGTGCAAGCTTGGTAACCATTCGCGTGGCACAATACGCTCGTTGCAACCATCGTTTGTGCCACCCTTCCTTCCCCCACGCCCCCCTTGCGCCATTCGGTGTTTGCTAAGAGCGTGCAAACGCAGTCTCTCCCTCGGTGCGTCAGAAACGGGGTGTACGTTTTCACGTGTCTCCATGTTTAGAACGCGCGTTCACGAAACCAACCCGGTGATGTTCACGGATACATTTGTCCTCCGACACATCATTTTTGCTCCCATGACACAACAGCAAGAGATGAGCCAAGCTACCATCCACCTTGAACCCTTTTAGAACCGCGGTGTACATATACCTAAATCTGACTCTAATTTCGAGCGTTTTTTTACTCTCAAAGGGGAAATGGGGTCCTAAACGGATCCAAACCCTTCAGTTAGTTGGCTTTACGTCGGCTGGCCAATGCTGATGTTAATACGCTTCGGACGGATCACCGACACCCACCAAATGAGCTACGTAGATATTTCAAGGGAACAGATACTCCTGATCGGTATGATCTGTATTATCAAGCTCAATGTTGACGTGTGGGAACCGTATAATCTGCACGGCCTGCTATAGCACGTATTCCCTGGATTGTTGAATCTGCACTCAACAGATCCTGCTCAATAGCTCACAACGGCAGCGGGCTACATACAATCCAGATTATCTACTCGTATAGATCCGTCCGACGCAAGTGTAAAAGTAGAGTGCAAGCGGTCACCTTCGTATCCGATTAGGTGCCCCTCCACAATCTTCTCCGCGTTCTCCTGGCCCGCAAATGTTGGCGAGTACCCGACGTTCGCCACACACTTCCAAGGGCCGCCTTCGCCACCACCACCACCACCACCACCGCCACCACCGTCTCCGCCGCCGCCCTTTTTAGGCTCCGCCCCTTCCTTCTCTCGTACCCCGTCATCCTCCAGCGCCGCCCATCCGAAGTAAACGCCTATTACAGGTGGAACATCCTAGTAATCAGAACCAAATATGGTGTGTGAACATAGGGGGATACCGCTTTTTGGATCCATCGTGGGTTTTGATTCTTACTACATAAGCCCACCCATTAACACAGTAAAGAAACACCACCCCCCGCCAGTGGCGTCGCCGGCGAGAACGGTTAGATGTCGGATTTCGGGACAGGGAGGGGGAGGGGGGGGGGGGGGGGGGGGTCTACAGGCTAGTTTAGTGCGCTCCGTGACCGTTGGAATCGTTCATTTGGTGTCACTGCGGCCGGAAATATAATGACCATTAGGGATTGACGTCAAAGACCAAAACGGGGACAATTATTCCGGCGAGAGCGGGATTAGTACATGCGATTGTTTTCGGAGATGGGGGAGGAGGGGAGGGGCGACGGGACACCCCCTTCGACGGAGTAGACATCGACCGCGCGGTACGATAAAGACAGCGCTCGCTAGAGAGGTATATACCGCAGCATCGCGTCAAAAGCCTTCAAGGTCGCGTGCTACATAGCGGGGACGGGATCTGGTTATTTTCGTCGCTGCTTTCGCTTCAACCGCAGCCGGGACCTATCTTTCTGCAATACCACGCAGCAAACACGAGCATCCAGGCACTTTCTTTACGTCGGTGGCTGCCTGTATTCTTTTTTCATGGCAAGACATTAACGGGTAAAGGCGCCGATTAAAAAACGAAAAAAAAAAAAACAAGATCCGTCGGGACAGGTACGCAAGCAGGCAGAAAAGGGGAGAACGCCGTCCCCGTCCCTTGCCGCCTCTCCCTCCTTCCCTCTTCCACTCCCCTCCCGTCCCTCCCTCCTTCCCGCCCACCCAGCCTAGACAAAACTATGCGCTTTCACAGCATCAAAGCACGATGCGCCTCCTCGAGCGCCCCTATTCTGGTCCTCCTCCCCTGACGGTTCGTAGCGCCGAAAGTTCGGGAGCGCGAGTTGGGAAAATTCGATACACGTCGACGAGCAGCAGCGGGAATGCTGAATGCACCCTATGCGCGATAAAAAGGAAGGCACGTACGTATGTATATATACCTGGCAAATATGTACCGGAGGGGAGGGGGGGGGGGGGGGGGGGCGGACGACATCTGTGACCACGGCTTGTCCAGAAGGCCGCCGAGGGTACACAAATAAAACCTCGCGTATTACGAGTTGAGGTGGAAAAAAAAATTGAAGATAGCAAAAAAAAAGGCACTCACCGGTGGGTAGGGAGCGGAGGTTCTCCGCGAATTGAGACTCGGGAAGGTTGGCCGTTGGAACTCCCAGTTTTTTGCTGCCGCGCCCGTACCCCGTCGACACCTGTGCCCCGCCGGGTATAACCGGGACAACGGCGGCGCTTTTGATGAAACATGGTACAGGTCTTTCGCTAAAAACTTGGGCAGCAGGACATATGGTAATTGTCAACTTGAGTGCGTTGGTGCGGCGTGTATGGCGGACGCTTCAGGCAACCCGCAAGGAGTCTTCACGTTTTTGGCATCGTCGAAATTGGGAAAAAAAAAACTCGAATTCGCTCGAAATACTAAGCATATTAGAGAGCAAGGGAGGGGGGGGACGTCTGTCCTACTGTGCAAGTTGTGTTCACGCGCGCAACACAAATTTTCGCGAGTGGCTTCTCTCTCTCCTCCCAGCGCGCGGTAGGGAGTGCAACAAACGCAAAGACGATTCCAGGGACAGTCCTTCAACTCCCCCCCCCCCCCCCCCCCCCCCCACCCCCCCCCCCCCCCCCCCCCCCCCCCCCCCCCCCCCCCCCCCCCCCCCCCCCCCCCCCCCCCCCCCCCCCTCTTCGCCCCAGCATTGTAGGGATGCGAGGGTCTATGGCCACACGACTACGGCCACGCATGACATGAGTACCCCTCCCTTCCCCCTTCCCCCCCTCCACCATATCCGCTGGAAATAGGTTAAACACCTGTCCCCACTAATGTTTGCGTGTTGATAACGTATTCTGGTCGCCACTGAAGTCGCGTTGGTTCAATGTGGGGTGGTCTTCTCATCGCGTTCTACTCGTCGTACTGAAGATTGTTCAAACGGTTCAAAACTACGTCATACAATCAAAGTCGCCGTCTCATGAACGCCGACGTGCCTGTAGTCGTATCGCAAGCAAAAGTACACGTTACACGCAAAAAAAGAAACGCCTACCTCTACGGCACGAGTCGACGAGGCAAGAGAGCGCTGAACCCCATTTCCCCGAAAACATTTACAAGGTGCGTACCGTGGTGAGGGCGGGGGAGGAGAAGAGCCTGCTATGTGACCCCGAGTCTGAGCTACAACTATAGGGGGGGGGGGGGGGGGGGGGGGGGGGGGGGGGGGGGGGGGGGGGGGGGGGGGGGGGGGGGGGGGGGGGGGGGGGGGGGGGCATGGGAAACAAGGGCGAAGCTAATAAATGGGACGAAGAGAAACATAAAAAAGAAAGACAGAGTAAGCGCAGCCGAGTCGGTGTCGAGGCGGGATCGTTCTTTTCTACTGTACCGCCCCGACACGGAAGCCCGAACACCCAAGATTTTTTTTTCGCGCCCCGTCGTCGTACCTCAGACATCTAGGCCCACGCACGCGCTCGTGTGTGCGCGTCCTCGAACCGGGGAAGGACGCAAGACCCGCGCGCGGCACACTGCGGTGCCACTGAAAAAAAAACTGGACGCAAAAAACGGAACTCCAGCGCTCTGCAAGCACTCGACATGTCGCACCAGTATCTAGCGCGCTGATCCTAACCCTTAAACATAATAGATGACCCCCCCAAAGAAATAGAAGGCTTGTGGCTTCGCTTGACTTTACGGCTAGGTATTAGTCGGGTGACAAAAGAAGAAAAACGAACGAACAACTAAGCAAAATAAATCGACGACTATTACTGTACGTAGTCGTCATTTCATCAAATACACATCGAGCCACACAAACGCGCCAGTCGGATACAACATACAAAGGCGCATTGTATAACTTCGCGAATTACTGCACGCAACTAACCGCAACATCTCGTAGCCAACTATTTCGGTGGGGGGGGGGGGGGGTGTACCCATTATCATGCGTGGCCGTAGTCGTATAACCATAGTCTATTCCGGATGGGCATATGTAGTAAGAATCAGATGGACCCAAAAAAACAGGCGTCTCCCTTGTCATGTTCACACACAAAATATTTGGTTCTGATCATTGCTATATTGGCCCGTAATAGTCGGCGGATTCATGTCAGCCAGCCAGCTCCCCGCCTTACCAAAACATGGCACGATAACCCGCGATAGAAAAGCGGCAGAGATGGCAGCGATGTTTTTTTTTTTTTTTTTTTCATATTTTCATCCGCGCCAAAGAAGGGGCAACGCGATCTAAACGATTCCCCCCCCAAAACAAAAGAACGATACGTACTCCGGAAGAAAAACAGCAAAGCAGCAGAGATAGATGGCAGGCATGTTTGCGTACTGTAATTTACCCGCGCCGTAGAGAGAGGGGCTTAATTCGATCTACTGTAGACGACCCCCCCCCAAAAAAAAAAAAGAATAGTATACTCGTGTACGATGGGCGATAGCAAAAATCAACAGAGATGGCCAGGATGTTTTCGTATTTCATCCGCGCCAGAGATGAGGCAGTCTCACCGTTCCTCGGAGGTATCGAACGGTTTCCGATGCCCTGTGAGGCGTTTTCTTCAGCACGGCGAGATACAGCTCCCGGCCGGACTCGAACGACTCCACGAGGAATGGAAGGAACTGCGCCATGTTGCCGCGGAGATTGGTCGTCACAGGCGACCGTGGAGGTCGTATAGTCGGGGATGGCGATCGAAGATGGGGGCATCGGTGGAAGTGGCAGCAATGGCAGCGATGGAAGAAGGTGATTGGCGATGGCGATCGAAGACGGCGATGTTGGTAGGAGCGGGTGGCAGCAATAGCAACAGTAATGGGGACAGCGATAGGAACTAGTCGAGACGGCGGTGGAAGGGCGTGGTAGTAACCCCGATGATGATGATGATGATCAAGATGATGGCAACTGACAACGTCGTCGTTCTTGTCGTTGTTCGTGTCACTGTTAATTTCGCAAGGGGAAAAAAAAAAAAGCGAAACTTCCAACAAACCGCCAGGAGCGACTGCTTGCAAAATCGACGCCTAGCGGACGAACGAAGATCATGACATTTAAGAGAGGCAAGGACACGGAAAATACAACACCAGCAGCAGCCTCAGCGACATCATCGTCATGGCTAGCATTAGCAACAACGCCATCATCATCATCATCATCATCACCATCATCATCGCCACCACCGTGACTACCATCAACACCACCAACACCATTTTCCCGCATCACCAGCAACAACACCAACAGCAGCAAGGCGAGCAACCGCGGCAACACTAACCACCGACACCGACGGTTACACACCACCTGGCATCGCCACCGACCCCGCCACCCCACGCAATGCCCAACCTCCCACAAGCTCGCCCCCCAACAGCCACCCCGCCCTTGCCTGGTCCTATGGTTATACGACTACGGCCATGCATGATATGAGTACCCCCCCCCATCCCCCCCGCCTGCCTGGTAGGCGAAAACCCGACTTGTCCCGTCTCGGCATCGTACGGACGCGAGGGTCTATGGTCATACGACTAAGGCCATGCATGACATCGAGTACAACCCCTCCGCTCCCATCCAACTCACCTGCACCATGCGTTCAAGGGTGTCCCTCTCCGGTAGGTCATGCGGCACAACCGTTTCATCCGCCGCCTTCAACCGAGTCACGAAGTCACGCCCGAGCGGGTGAGATATCACAACCTTGCCTCCCTCCTTTAGTTCGCGCCATTTGAGACCAGCGTAGAGTTTCAGTGAGCGCACGACGAAAGCGGGATGGTGGGGGTAGAGGGAAGGGCGCAGGGGGCGGGGGGGGGGGGGGCGGGGTGAGAGGCATCTACTCTCGATCGGAGGTGACCGACCGCAGGTGGATGATGGTGCCGCTCGGGGAAAACCGAGTTCGGAACGTTGGGCGATTGCTTTCAGAGATAACATGAACGAACGTGGCTTTTGCTCCGTGCCCCCCCCCCCCCCTCCCCCGGCCTCGAAAGTTGAAAGGGATGCATGATCAATGGTCAAATGACTACAGCCAGCAACAAATGAGTACGCCCTCCCTGCCCCCCCCTCCGTCTCGTCTCCCCCCCCCCCCCCCCTCTTGACCAAATGACTAAGGCAAGCAACAAATGAGTACGCCGCCCCCCCCCCCCCCCCCCCCCCCCCCCCCCCCCCCCCCCCCCCCCCCCCCCCCCCCCCCCCCCCCCCCTCCCCCTCCTCGCAGCGCGGTGAAGAAAAACACATGGAACACACTTTTTCGTGTTTTTGTAACGGCATGAAGTGCGAACTCCCTCCCCACCTCTTTGCGTGCTCCACCACCCTCGGGTCGAGGGCAAACCACTACAGGCGTATTGGTCGCCAAAACACAGCTTTCCTCTCCTTCTGACAAACGGGGAACAACCCAACGTTCTTTCGAACCCCCAGCACCGATCCCCGTCCCAGAGCAACAGGTCACGGACGATACTTGCTGCCGTTGTCGAGATTGCCAAAGCATCTCCTGCCGTTCTCCCCATCTTCTCGACCAACAGCAAGCTAAAAAAAAATGCCACCCTGACGCCGTCCTTGCCGGCGTGCCGATGCAAAAAAAAAAAACGAAACACGGAGATCGCCGAAAAAAACAAAAACATGCTCGTGGAATCCCTAGCGCAAGAGCCGTCACCGATGCCTAGCATGCCGCACCGTCACTTGAACGCCACAACACGAATACTACTGTGGCCCAGCTCATCGTTTCGCCAACGCCAGCGAACCCACCGCAAGGATAGACGCCGCGCGCTCCAGTGCCGCGCTCTGGTCCCATAGGTTTCCAAAGACCGAGTTGAAGACTACCGTACCAACCGCGCCCTCCCTCGCCACAACAGGTTTCTGTTTGTGCCGGCTGCTTGCTGCTCGTCCGCCGCCGCCGCCGCCGCCGCCGCCGCTTCTTTCGCTGCCGCTGCCACCGCTCACGTCTCCCGCTGTCTTCGTCCCCCTCTTTCCGCCGACATTCCCCGCCGTCCGCACCACTTTTCTCTGGGCTCGTTCAGGTTCCCCGCCGCCGCCGATGCCGCCGACGTCGCCCGCGGCCGTCCTTGCCGTCCTCCTGCGGCCCTCCTCCCGCTTCATGTCACCCCCACCACTGCCACCACCACCACCACCACCACCGCTGCTGCTGCTGCTGCTGCTGCTACCGCTGCCGATAAGGTCTCCCGCCGTTTTCTTCCTCTTCATCATTTTCGCGTGTCCGGCGCCGCCCGCCCCCCCCGCGCCCCCACCACCAACAGCGCTGGATGGTTCGCCGGCAGCGACGGCGGCGGCGGTGGGAGGGGTGGGCGGCGTGGGTGTGGCGGCCGGGGGTGGCCGTAGCCGCAGCGCCGTGATCTCGTCGGCAAACTCAATGAAATCAGCGATGACTACCTCCGCTTCAGGGAATCGTTCGCGAAAGACGTTTCCCATCTACCGAGCAGGAACGATTCATGCAGGAGGGGGCGGGGGGTTTGCTAGTGAGTGTGCGTGTGTGCGTGTGACTAGGCCAGATGTTTCGTGTTCGAACACAACAAAAACCGAGCAGAAGACCCCAGTGGAGCCAATGCTGCACGAAGTTGAGGAAGGGGGGACAGCACGAGCGGTGCAGGTTCCCACGACAAACGCACGAGGGTCCACAAGAACGAAGCAGCAGGCGGAAAATGACGTGCCGACACAACCCAACGGAGCCCAAACAAGTGCTTCCACTGTGCACAGACTAGCAGCTGAAAACCGCGTACCAAACCTTGACTGCCTTCTCGACGACCTCTGCTGCGTGTCAATCAGGCGCCCCAAACCCTTCGCATCACGACAACCACAACGCTATAACCAACGAAGCAACAAAAAAAAAAGAGCTGAGCCAGAATAGGCCTCTCGCGCTTGTGCGTCCTCAAAGTGCCGCTTCACGTGCTCGTACCTCGCAGCTGTAGGTACACCGTCACCACCGGCGCCTGGGAAAAAATAAACAAATCGGTCTTCTGATACGGACAGCGGTGGTGCAACCCAGCGAGGAAAGATTCGGCCCCGCCCAGCTGGTGCTACAACACATTTTTCTTTTACTTTTTCAAAACAAAAAACAAGAAACACAAAAAACACGCACAAAACTAAAACAGTACGTTTATCGACATTTTCACCGGCACCACGACAACAGCCACGAAGCGGGGTGTATCCTGTCTATCACACTGTACCTCGGGAGACATGTCGATCCCTACCACGTCCCCCTCCTGGACCCCCGCCTCTTTGAGGAACGGCACGAGGGCCCCCGTTCCGCAGCCAGCGTCCACCACGCGCCCGTCCCCGTCCGGGCGGCACGCCTCCGCGATGCGCTTTAGGGACGGGAATTGCTGCCGTGCCGCGCATTCCGCGTCATACCATATTATACCAGGTGTACGAAGTACGACGAAGGGTACGTAGCACGACAGCGAAAAAAACAAAAAAAAGCAAAACGTCGGTGAAGGAGGGTGTTACCGGACGGTGATGATGGAGTTCGGGAAGCGTGGTGGCCTCACCCACCTTGCGCTCTTGCCGGAAAGCTCAGTTTCTGAACGCTTTCGAGTGTTGGGGGGACATACGCGACAAACTACGGTTCGTAAAGTCGATCGATCTATTACACGGAGACTAAGACGGACCGTTTAGACATACGGTGCGTAACGTCAGTCGATCTATAGTACGGAGACTGAGACGGAGCTTTTTAGTCCACAGCGATCAGCACGTACTAGTTTACGAATTGGCCCATCTCGGATACCACGGTTGATATTCCACACTAACTACTCAATACATCCCTAGAACATTTTTGAGAAATTTGTCAGGCGGTCGGGGTAAGTGATACAGGTTGTAGGAATAGGGTTTAAAGTCAAGCGTAACTAAAACCATTTTTTAGAGCCGGGGCAACGGTCTATACAGCCCCCGTCGAGATGGAGAGAGGCGTGGGGAAGAAGGTTCCTAGCAGGGGAGAGCGAAGGGAGTCGATGTGTGGAAGCGCAAGGTGAAACGTATATGTGCGCTCACCTCCGGCACCTAGTTTATGTCTCTACCTCCCTCGGGGATGAGACAACCCAACCCCCTTCCCACACCGACCGCGAAGTTAAGGGAAACGCGAACTTAGGGCTAGGGTTAGTGTTAGGGGCAACGCTTTCATCCAACGCCGCCACGTTCCTCGGTTTTAAGCGGGACCTTCGAAAAGGGTGGCCACCTTCGCAGATTTAATGTAACTTACCAGCGTTAAAATCTACGGCGAAGCACGTGCTGTCGTGGGGGAACATAGCGGTAAAGCGGACGACCAAATCAACCAAAAATAGCGCCAGCGAGCGGCCAGCCCCACGCGCCTGCGCACCTCCGCGCGCTCGCCGTACGAAGGGCCGCCGCAGCTCTCCTAGAGCCCCCACTTCAACGAGCGCAATGGGAAATGTCGCGCGACCCCAACAGCTCATAAACCTCACGGGGGTATGATGGGAGTGCCCACATTGGCTACCCATTGTGCTGTACTACGGGTAATGCCACCGCAAACGGTAGAGCCGCTCTACAAGGAAGTGAGGGGGATTGGGAGGAGGCGAGGAAAATACACCAAGAGCAGCGCACGAGGTGCGCAATGAAGTTCGGGGTCTCATGTAACAAAAAAAAACAAAAACAAAAACAAAAGCCGCCTTTTACCGTGCCGCGCCGTACCGTGCAATGTTGAAAATACGGCATCATACAGTATCGCACCGCATTATTACGGTGTACCGTACCGTACATAACATGGTGTACCGTGACGCAATTCACCTTTTGCGGAGTCGCCTCCGATCCCGCGAAAAAAAACCCACTTTCGAGTCAAAGACGGCCGCTTGCCGCCGGTTGTGCGCTTCCCTGATAAACAGAGAAATCAACGTAAGCGGCGCGGAAAGAGCCATCAGGAAACGCGTTGGGCGTAGGTAGCCGTACGGGGGGGGGTACTCATACCATACGTGGCCGCAGCCCTATGACCATAAACCCTCGCATTCCTACAAGGCCGGGACGGAGCACGTCCGGCTTTCACCTACTCACTTACCAGGTAGGCATTGCTTGCGGTAAGCGCGAAGCCCCGTAAGGCGGTCGGCGGGTCGCATGGAGGGTGAGCTGCATCCTACCGAGAGCCGCTTGTGGGGTGGACTTTCTTGCACATGGACGACAACGTCGAATTAATTGATTTGCTTTCTGGTGTGTGTTGGGGGGGGGGGGATACCCATTTGTTGGTTGCCTTGGTCATTTGACCATTAGACACGCATCCCTTTCGAGACGGAGCATCGTTCCTAGCACCGTTCCTAGCACCGTTCCTAGCTCCGTTCCTACTCCTAATAGACAACTCCAATATATTTTCAACAGCGGGTCCTAACTGTGCACGATACCACTCTGCAAGCAAACGTAAGGACGGCTTGGGTATTTATACGAGCACCAACGATGCCCTAGCTTTCCCGACAGGGTGTTTTACTGCTGCGCCATATTTTACACGGTACGGTACAAATTACCGAAAGCTACCACGCTTCATCCCTAAACGATAACCGTAGCACAATAAACCGTGTGTCTTGCGCATGCCCGTGTTTTTTTCTACGCTAATCACGGCTGGGGATTGGACAGACGAATTCTGAGGGCCAGCAACAGCTGGATGTTGCACACAACATGCATAATTTCAGCGGCATCATTCCCAACCTGCTCCCTCCGGGTCGTGCAGGTCGTGAACGATGTCGCTGAGATTATTCAAGTTGTCAGCAAGATGCAAACTATTGCTGGTCCTCATAATTCTTCTGTTCCATTTCCGGGTGCGATTTCACGTGGGAAAAAAAAAAAACGCGGGAATACACAAGACACGCGGTTGTACGTAACCGGTTGTTGCGCTACAAATATCGTTTGGGAAGAATGCGTGGGAACTTTCGGTAGTTCGTACCAGGTATAGAATACGTGCATCCTTTCAAAACAAGCTGGACGTGCTTTAAAATAATCACGTCTCATTTCCAAAATTGATACTTTTCGCTGAAAAAAAACAAACTAGAATTGGCTCCTTTCAAATTAACATGCGTCCTTCCAGTTAAATATCGAAGTCTACTTCTCTTCGATCAAAAATAATTCATCAAAATAAAGAATTCGGTTGCGTTAGGTTTGGCTATCTCATTGTGTTTTCATTGGTGTTAGGCCCCAACCCCTCATTTCGTTCCTGCTCTCTACCCGGTACATTTCCCGGCTCCAACTCACAGGAGTAAAAACAACGCTCGGTGGCGTTCTGAGCAAGCCGGTGTCACAAAAGGTGTCTCTAACCCCCCGCGCCCCCCCCCCCCACCCCCCCCCCCCCCCCCCCCCCCCCCCCCCCCCCCCCCCCGGTGCTTGGCTTGTTTTTCACCTCGCATCTCATCATATAGGAGTCGACGTTTCCGTGTACTACCTTCTCGGCTTTCATCGATATGTACAGCAATGCTATACGAAGTCTACCCGGTATTTTACGCTTCGAAATTGCTGGAGTTCCACACCGATTTCAAGTAGCGTTTTCTGGAAAACGGGGGTGGGTGCAGCAACTAAAGGGGGTACAACTACTACAACTACTACCACTACTACTACTACGGGGGACCATAGTTAACAGGACCAAATATTGTTGGTAAAAATAGGGAAATATATAGGGTTTTGTGTGTACCGTAGGTCCTATTAACTATGGACCACCGTAATAGTGATACCATAGTACTATTACAGGGGACCATAGTAAATTAGGACCTACGGTACACACAAAAATCTATATACTTACGTATTTTTACCAACAATATTTGGTTCTATTTACTATGGTCCCCCGTAATTTCTACGTTCATGTTTGTCGCACAAAAATAAATAACATACGTAGGCTAAAGGTGAGCTCTGCTCCGGCCGCGAGGCCGGGCGTGGGCACACCAAGGCTCGGGGTTTCCCCCGAGACCAACTATTGGGATGCACCGGGGGGGTAGGGATTTCCACGTCCCCGCCTTTGCGCCGGATGGAAAAGACTGGGGCGGACGGACGGAGGGTCTTGCTCTACTTGCCGTCGTACTACTCTGTCCTATATATACGCATATGATATCTACATACATAAAATCACCCCTTGAACAATTGCTATTTCAATAATATATTGTGTCTACCGTTGATTTAGATGGGTGTGTGTCAATTGGAATTGTCTTGACAGTTGGTTTTGGCGACCTGCCAATTAAGTGGAATTGTCCAGACGACTGATTTCGGCGATTGCCCATTAATTGGAATTGGCCAGACACTTGATTTCGAAGACCATCTATTGATTAGAATTGTGTGAGCAATAGGTTTCGAGAGTTGTCTATAAACTGGCCTTGTCGAAACAATCGATTTCGGAGACAGCCACAGAATGGAATTATCCAGCCCATTGATTTCGGGTGCCTGTCCAACAATTGGACTTGTCCAGACAAGTGGTTTCGGGTGCTGTCCACTATTAATAGTTGAAATTATCCAGCCAATTGATTTCGGGTGTCTGTCCAATAATTGGATATGCCTAAACATTGATTTCGGGTGATGCCTACTAAATGGAATTTGCCCAAACAGTTGATTTCGGGTGCTGTAAATTAAAAAGGAATATTCCAAACGGAATTCGGCGATTGTAACGCAGTAAGAGTTGTCCGCGCAATTCATTTCAGATACCGCCCAAGAAATCAACTGCTCGAGAAATGTCATGGCCTTGTACCTAGTTATTGTATTCTGATAGACACTCTCCATTGAATTGACCTATTTATTGTATTTGACAGACACTCCCCATTGAATTGACACTACTCGTAATAAGGCACAATAAAGTACCTTGCAAATGATTGGGTATGCAGGGACTTCCCGATCCTGTTACTAGCGTGGTATTGCAGTTTACCGACCAAATCAACTGCTGTAGCTCTACAAGTAGCTGCCAGCTTTCAAACAACAGAGCCCTCTAACTTCGGTTGTCTGGATGAGTCCAATTACTGCAGTAGATCATTCCGGAACCAAATGTCCGAACAACTCCAAACAATGGACAGTCTCCCTAATCAGTTGCCCCGACAAGGCCACTTCACGTATATCACCCGAAATCACTTCTTAAAGCAATTCCCATTAACAGACAGCTCGTGAAATCATTTCGTCAGGACAATTCCACTTAATAGGCGGTTTCCGAGATTATTTGTCACCATTGTCATTTTTAGAAAGCACGAGGCATCCAATGTTCAGACAATTCCAATTATTGGACCGTCTCCAAAATCATTTCGTCCGGACAATTCCAACTATTTAAAAGCACCAAACATCACTTGTTAAGACAATTCCAATTAATGAGCAGTCTCTGAAATCCATTGTAGGCACAATTTCACTTGATAAAGAGGCTCTAAAACCATTCGTGCGGACAATTCCAATAGTTGGAAAGCACCAGATATCAATTGTCTAAACCATTCCAATTGAGTCTCCCGAGTCAATCGTCCGAACAAATCCAATTAATAGACGGTATCCAAGATCAATTGTCTGAACAATTTCAATTGTCAGACAGCAGTCCTTGACATTAACTTGCCCGGACAATTCCAAGTAATAGACAACTTCGTGACTCTGCTGTAGGGGCAACAGTCTACTGATAGGTTTACTGTTCAAGGCATAAGCAGAAAAGGGCGGGACACGTCAACTTTAGGTTTGTATTGCATGTTCGTACGTAAGATGGTTTGATACCGCCTAGCCCGTGTGTTCAGATGTTAATCATCACATATACGTTCAACGGAACAAAATAACTCATATGCATTGGTACTTTGAACCGTGCGCGCATTTGATTAAGGAGATTGTCTACCACTTGGCATTGTCTGAAGAAGTGATTTTGAAGCTTGTAGTTGTTGAAATTGTCGGGACAATTGATTTTGTATACAGCCTATTAATTGGGGTTGTTCGGACAATTGGTTTACAAGACGGTCTGTCAATTGAAACTGTCTCTTTGGAGACTGCCTATGAATTGGAATTGTCGGGACAACTGATTTGGGAGACTGTCTAATAACTGGAATTGTCGGGACAATTGATTCAGGAGGCAGTATATTAATTGACAATGTCCGGACAATTGATGTGGTGGGGTGGGGGGGGGGGGGGCGTGTATTTATTGGCATTGTCGGGACACTTGATTAGGAGACGTGTCTATTAATCGGAATTGTCGAGACATAGGAGACAGTCTACTAATTGAAATTGGTCGGACAATTAATTAAGGCGAAGTTCCATAAATTGGAATTGTCCGGGCCATCGAATACCAGACTACCTGTCTGGACAACAGGGCCAGTTAGGGGTCATTCAACATAAATTGTTTGGACAATAGAGCTCGATGCCTTTCAAGCAGCTGGAATTAGGGACCACAGCAGACATTCAATTGCAAGAGGAAGCTATTAATAGACAATCAGACTATTAAATATCAATACCAGGTACTAGTGTCTATTGTCTATCATATACAAATGTACCTGGATTCGGTCCCGAATACTACCAGGAGGATTTAAATCTGATAAATGTGGAACAGGGTACCCTCGTATGTGAGACTTGTGTGAATTGTGGTTTGTGGTAATGACAGCAGTACCAGGTACCACTCTGTCCCTGAATATAGGAAACTTTTGCACATAATTTTAGTATAGAAACGGTCTTTTACATTTAGGGACAGGCTGGTACACTATTTGGTAATTGTGGTACTACTGCTGTACAGTAGTAGTGGTTGTTGATCGGGATAATTGGGACATTTGGAACATTGTGGTATCTGTGTAATTGTGGGATACACGGGACGGTGGCGCCGCCGTACCGAGGAGTTGGAAACCATAGGTCGGACAACAGCCCCGGGTTTTTCGTTTTTTTTTGGGGGGGGGGGGCGAGCGACTGAAACTGAAAAAGCCTGCCGCTCGTATATATTCCACACGACATACCATACGATGTGACACCTGCTATGAATGTATAGAGTACTTCTGTAGTACTACTACTGTACGGTGATGGGTGATGCATACTTGGCACCGTTAGTGGTGTTGACTGAATTTCATGGAGTAATTAGGCTGCGTACGTGCATACATACCAGGTAGCGAGTTTTCGCTGACTACACGTACTGAACAGGGCCAGCAGGCAGCAGGCCCGCAACAACTTTACGTTGTTGGTGCATACAGGAGTGTTTTATAAACGGCGAACGGCGCGCGATGCGTGCGTCTGTGGCCGACGTCGAGAAAAGGGAGAGAGAGAGCCAGGCCGGCAGACAACGAAAATCAGAGGCACCGACAGGCGAACCCAGGAGGGGCGGATACATTGAGAACGCGTCAGAACGGTATGCACCGCTCATCAGCACACTGCTGTACGAGTGTGTAGTGCGTGCGCGTACTCGTACCGTTCGCTCTGTCGTGCCGCGGCTAGCACCTGTCCGAAAGGGTCCTGCTTGTAACACCACATTGAAAAAAAGCTTTGCGCCACCGCGGTGCAACGCCACTGCCCGATTTATCGAGGCTGGCCTTTCGGCTGGCCGTCATCTAGAAAAAAACGGCACCGAAACACCGGCGGAGCCGCGCGACTCCTCCTGCCGACCTCGAGACCCCCAAAGGGTTGTGTGGTGAGGGGTACGGGTAGAGTTAGGGATAGGGTTAGTGATAGGTTAGGGTCCAGGCCGACGTGAGGATAGAAAGTGACCAAAAGGTGTTGCACGAGTGCATTCGCAAGGTGGTGTTGCAGTCAGGGGCACCGATCCTCACCGATGCGCCGCTTCATTCTGGGACACGTACAGTTTAGTAGAGTAGTAGAGCAGTTCGAGTACACACCGCTGTACGTAGCCGCCTTGAACATGATCCCATTCTCGCTTCACGTTACGCACGGCGTGCTCGTACTCCGCGTACGGTACCTACCGCCGACTGCTGTTGCTGCGGTGCTCGTATGGTAGCAACCGTTCGATGTACTGCTGTATCATACTATACCTGCTGGCTTGCCGTAGCGCCTCTTCCTTCCCTTCCGGCAGCATCGCCGAGTGCATCGCTTCGAAGCGCTGCGCCATACCAGGTACGTATACAGAACGGCAAGAAGATAGGATGAGTTTCGCCGCAGGAAAGCCAGCACGCAAGAGACACAAAGTTCAACCAGAAGCGCGACGTAACGTATGCACGTATGGTACGATATGATATTAAGGGGTTTAAACATTACACGTTCGTAACGCCTCGTTAAGCAATTGCTCTTACACGGTACCCATGTACTTTGATACCAAGACGTTTGCATGTACCCGACGTACCGTCGTACCCGAGGCACGACGTGCTCGATGGGGTACGAGTTACGAGTGAGGACGAGTTCCCTCATATGTTCATGATTCGACGAATCCAGTGTTCATGCCTCGGTGTGGGGGAACCACGCGGAAACGCCGCAACAACAAAAACACTGATGTAAATTCGCACGCATGGGGCGGCACGCCGCACTGCCTGGAAGGATTTGTACAACCTTGCGAAGCTCGTTGCGGGCACAAGCACAAGCAGCATACTGGCGCATCAAGGAGCAGCTTCGCCTACCATGACGTGTACCTGGTAGATAGAGCATTCACAGCTACGGTAGACGAGCCTATGTTCGTTTGCGGTTGAAGAGCGATTCTCCAAGATAGCAAACTGTACTGCAGCAAGCACACACCTCTCGAACGTCGCCACCAGCATCGATATCGCCAGCGGTACTGCCGCCACGAGCGCTCATCGTCAATACCCAGCGTTCTGCCCGCCATATACCTCGGCGTTGGTATGCAGGTGGGGTCGCTGCTTCCGCTGGCCCTTCTGCTGTGTACTGCGTTCGTTCGTCATGTAAACCAAGATATTTACTGCGACATGGTGACAATGCTGCTGCTTTTGTTGCTCTCCCACAGGACGAGAAGCCAACAGCGCAGAGAGCTTGGCCGCTCGATAGAAGGAAACCTTTCGATTGCCTCAGCAATATCAGCAGATGAGTCAACAAGGAGACCGTCGAAAAGCGCAATGCGGTCGTCATCATCGAGCGCTCGACCCGCTGATTCGAGAATTCCAACTCATCACAGCGGCAACAAAATGCGAAAACTGAGGCAACGTTTTCGTATGTATTCCGGAGGCGTTTTTGGAAATTTTTTCACCAACCAACCCCCGCTTGCAACGACAGCAAACACTGAACAAAGAAAAAAGCTCGCACAAAAAGCTCATCCCACACATCACCATCGGTCTCTCCTGTTATCGCTCTGTTTTTTCTTCTCGTTTCTCCCACTAGCCTCTCACGGCATTCGTACGACGTCCTGGTGCGCTTGATGGCAATGGGAGGAGAGCCAGTGGAGGCTCGAAACGCCGCTGGCGTTGGCACCATCAAGGCGGAGGAGGAGCAGTCGCCTTTGGTCGGCGCGGACGGTTTAGCGATGGGCGATGCGGACATCGAACGGTCTTTAGCACGGTTCGCTGAAGCAACGGCTTCTAACCCAACGGTGAGCGAGCGAGCGATGTCGTAGGGTCATTAAATCGTTCGTTCTGCGGGTGCCCGCAGAGCTTTGCTTTACTTGCGCTTGCCCCCTTGAAGGTCCTTGGGATCAGAACCAGACTTCAAAGCTTTCCCAGAATCGGTACGAAGGTACGTTATATTTTGTGTTTTTTTTTTCAAATTTCATGCGAGAGACGACTACAAAAGTCAAGCTTGTCCATTGCGTCTCGCTTCTCGCTCTCGGGCTGAGCTAAAATAGCGCGATACATGTGGGGGAGCCGTGTGCCCGCGTGGCCCCAGCGCGCCCTCTCACCGAGAGTGGGCTGCCTTACGCACGGTGCGGTTCACGAAGCGGTCCCATTTCAAAACATGGCGACAATACGTTATTGATCACGTACTCGCGCTCGCCGCGTGTGCAGATGTACCCAACCGGTGGTCGCTCTACGAGGATCGTTATATAGCCTATGCTATGATATCGTTCGCTCTTTTTCCTTAATTGTTGGTCAAAAGCTCGTTCGTCTGTATTGTGTACCTGGTACGTTTCATGTACGTCCGTACAGCAGGACTGCCCGAATGTATATTTTCGACCCAAACAGGGCGAGAGGGTAGGGGGCAGAGCAATTGCTCGCGGCTTTGCTTGCCGAAGAAGAGCGGTTGGTTTTGTTGCTGGTGACGGCGATGGTGTTGAGAACGAGGAAGACGAGGAAACATTGAACTATTGAACCTTGTTTCCAACTCCAGGATGCTGATGATGACTGCTGATGACTGCGACGACCCGATCTGCCAACAACATCGCCTGAAAGAAACGCAACAGAAAATAATGTAATTCCTCTCTTTTTCTCGTCCGTTTCCGCGTTTCCAGTTCTCAAACTGACCCATCTTCCATCTTCTCCTTTTCCGAAAAGTGTGTCGAAGTGCGAAGTCACACGCACGTACAGCAGGTACTACAGCAACAGTACTTACTAGCGTAGGTGGTCGTATAATACCAGAGTTTGGCAGCGTTATACAGCAGTGCCGCGGTACGCGGTGCGGCGGAGTACTCTTATGATACCCAGAGTTTAGCAGCGTCATACAGCAGCAGTACAGCAGCAGTACGCGGTGCGACCCCGTTCCTCCAACAGACGTGTATCTTCTTCGATTTCGTCTCGGAAAATAAATAATTACCTCTATTTTCAGCAAAAACGAATTAATTGAACTGAAAAACGAGTTGACGGCACCCCGAATTAAAAAAATAAATAAATATATTATTATTACGACGACGCAACCAAAACAACTATCAATATATACCAGGTACCAGGTACCTAATATTAATATTGCGATCAAATGTGTACCAGCAGCAGCAGCAGCAGTTGCATAGTTTTACCTCAATTCGTATCAAACCTGGTATTGCAGTACAAGGTACGGCGGTACATGCTAACCAGGTCTGGGAGCAAAGTGTACCACCTTGCACGTACGACTTATTCGCGGATAACCGGCAGCGAAGCTTGTGCCTATCATATACCTGGTACCTGGTACCTACCTGGTACGTAATTTCGTTGCGTATTTCGTTAGTTGTACTCGTAACTTGTAATTTAGCTCACACGTCGCACGAGGCCCACAGAGGCAGTCGCGCAGTCACAGCAGTGTTGGGAGTGTCCCCTCCACGCTCGAGCGAAATATCGGGATAATTCGTCGGGTTGGACTACTGCTGTATTGATACCAGACAATCAGGATTTGACCCTTGTCAAGTGGGAAGATCAATGGACACCTTTCTGTTGATTTTTACAGAGCTGCGTGCTGTGTTCTGTTGATTGATTTGTATGTCCTCTCGTAGCGCCTCCCATTGGTGGATGAACGTGTTTCGCTTACGAGAATCATACTGGAAATAACTTGAAGTGCTGCCCGATGTGACTCCTGTGCCTCCTATCATACCTATGATAATATTTTGCGAGTATGGTATAGAATTAGGTTTTCTGCTACAACTACTCTGCTGTAGTATTAATATTAATAGTAGGCAAGTGTATCATGTGAGATCACGAGATCACTGATACATCAGGATGAGGTGGCATATTTTGATGCTCGCTTTTGGTTGCGGTTTCTGTTTTTTATTATTTTGATATTAATAGTTTCATGTTCTCCTTCGTACACGTTATTAATATTAATAGTACGTACCAGGTACTACTGCTGTAGGCAAGGCGTGTTTGTATTGCAAGAAATTTCCTGCAAAAATCTTAGCAAGCGAGCTGCCCGACACTCGAGTCATGATTTTCTCGATATTCTGTCGACTGTTTGGTTATATATACATGGGTGGTGTGAGTCTGCCGAAACGTTGACCGCCTTCATGTTAACATGGACAGCGAGGCAAGATGCACGACAGTTCTTGCATGCCCACCGGGATAGAACTTCGTGGAAGACACTGAGATCTGCGTGTGCGAACCTGCAGAAGGTGATTGCCGCAGGACTGCATGCGTACTTCGAAGAGTGTCCTCGCCGAAACCGAACGACTCTCGCAGCGAGTAACGACCTGAGGAGATTCTACAAGCACCTCAAGAGTACGGTGGGATTGGAAGGGACTAAAGCGAAGAGCGAGCAGTTCATTAGGGACGAAGATGGCACGCTGTTGCGGGAGATGAGGTTCGAATTCGTGAACGATGGTCGGGGTTTTACCTCACAATCTTGAACACGAAATCGCTGAAACTTGATCCCACGATCATCGACCTCTTGCCCCCACGACCGCTTTTTACTTGAACTGTCGCTTGGACATGAACCATTCATGGACGAGATGACGGAAGCACTTGAGCCATTTAGGACCGCAGTCCCGTTTTGGGGACAAAGTACACTATTTTACTATTACGGGGGACCACAGTAAATGGGACCAAAGATTGTTGGTAAAAATAGGGAAATATATAGGTTTTTGTGTGGGTCCTACCAGGTATTTACTATGCCCCCCCGTGAAATTAGTATCTATAATTGGAGTTGTTTGTCCTCGAAAATGGACTGCAGCTCTAAAAGGGCTAAGAGGGGATGTCAAATTAGAAGAAAGCTGTTGGGCCAGATGGTCTCCCGGCCGAACTCCTAAAAATTGACCACCCCGCATTCGCCCAATGCTTTCACAACGTCCTTGTCAATGTTTGGGTAGCAGGAAAAGTCCCCCAGCAATGGGTTGATGCGATCATCAAGGTCCTTCACCAAAAGAAGGACCGCACTGATTGCAACAACTACAGAGGGGTTTCGCTTGTTGCCCACGCAGGCAAAGTTTTGTTGAAAATCGTCGCGTCCCGCTTCAGCAACTACTGCGAGACCGAGGGATTTCTCCCGGAGGAACAGCTGTGCGGCTTTCGCCCCGAACGATCAACGATTTATATGTTGTTCGTCGTTCGCCGGTTGCAAGAGCTCAGGCGACAGAGAAAATCCCATGTGCGTGTGCTTTATCGATCTGCAGAAAGCGTACGGACTCTGTCGACCGAGAGCTGCTATGGGAGGTACTCACACGCTTTGGCGTACCACCCAAGATGCTGACAATTATCCGTAATTTCCACGATGGCATGCGGGCTCGCGTGCGTACGGATGACGGCGAGCACTCGGAATGGTTTGATGTCACGCAGGGGCTGCGGCAAGGCTGCGTGCTATCACCGTTACTGTTCAACGTGTTCTTCGCTGCTGCGCTACACGTCGTATTTGTACGCTTCAGCCAAGACGAAGCCATCGTAAGGGATTTTGGTTGAACTCGGTGATGCTGGAGTAGTGGGAACAGAGGAGCAGGAGTCGTTGGCGCGCGTGCGAGGAGCTGTATGGGGAATGTTGTACGCCGATGACGCAGGAATAGTCTCGAAGTCGGCTGAAGGGCTCGCGAAAATTATGACAGTCATCGTGACTGTCTTCGAAGCAGCAGGCCTCACGGTATCGGAAAAGAAGACAGAGACAATGCTTCTACGAACACCAGACCAGACAACCCTCGCACCACCGTCATCGAAGTAGCAGGCCAGAGGTATAAACAGACGGCCCAGTTTTTATACCTAGGCGGCATTATCCACGAAAGCGCTTACCTCTCGCTCGATATCGACCGACGGATCCGTCTCATGCGGGCATGCCTCAAATGATTCGGCCCGGAGTTGTATGATAGGACGACCGCCCCCCTTAGCCTGAAAGGACGAATGCTGAAGGCCGAGGTGATTGAGACCCTGCTGTACGGGTGTGCGACGTGGACCTTCAGAGCGGAACACTTGGCCAAGCTTCGAACGGCTCACCACCAAGTCCTGTTGCGAGTCAATGGCCTCCAGCACCGACTTCGTACTGACCTCGCCACCCTCTCGTACGCGAAGGCCCTCAAGATGGCACGTTGCGAGAGACCATCCGTAAATGGCGGCTTTTCTTTGCGGGGGCCGTGGCACGGCAAAGTAAGGAATTAACCAATCGGGTAATGTTCGAGACGATGGCTGGTGGGGAGAACCCGAGACCTGGCGGACGGTTTAAGACTTGCCATATATGCATAATCGAAGACCTTAAGGAGTTCCGAGCCACCGAAGGGTCAACGCAACTTGCCCCCTTAGTATTTGGAGTTGAGACCGCACTAAGAATAAACAAAGGCAATTGTCCATTTTCTGAATCCGGGGAGAGGAAATGCCCGGCGCGGCTCTCAATCAGAGCCTAGGGTCTTTCCAAGCCAGAGCATCCCGAGCCGGCCGAATCAACCGATTGCGTCTTTCCAAGCACAGCAACAAAGCCAGCCGAAGCCGGAGCAAGCACAGCATCGAAGCACTGATCACTGGCGTAGGGTCAGGGGTCGGGTCGGGTGGGTCGGCTTAGGCGCATGGTCTAAACCCCCGTAAAAAAACGCCTTCTGGGTGACCACGCCTCGCACTCGCACTCGCTTCGGCTCCCACATGTATGATATAGACTTGACCGTGTTGGAGGTTCGACTTACCAAGTGCCTATTGAAGTAAAAGAAGATCGAGTACTGTTAATATTTCGATCCTCAGCTTTTGTCGCTCGGTGTATCCTCGCACCTAAGGCTGTTTCCTATGCGGTTCGATTTTTGAGCTTCAGATTTTGACCCGATCGCTTTTTGCAGATGTGAACTTGGCAATTCGAAACAGTCTTCCTATGCGAAAAAAACCAGATTTATTGTGGGTACAGAGATTCGAGCAAACGCCGAGACCAACTGCTGTTGTTGCGGTCTGGCGCCGCGAAGAGACGCGCTGGGTGCGGTTCACTGCGCGTAGGACCCAAGCGTCCGAGCCGAGGCTGACTGCCTCTGGTCTGGCGGCGAAGAGATGTGGCGAGTGCGCTAGAGTCAACCTGGCTTGGTATTTTGTTATTCACGATGCGACTATTGATAGACTGCTGCTGCTGTACAACAAACAGTATAGTCTACGAGTACGTATCCACGGAGAGGTGCGCGCCGAGTGCGCTGCTCTTGGTCTCTAGGCCCGAGCCCGCTCCAGCCGACTGTAGTCTGGCCACGGAAAGACGCGCCCCCCGACTACCGCGCGTCGGGTGCGAAGCAACGTCGCTATACAGCTGTCACCATCCAACTCATCGATCGTTCTGCTGCTGTTTGCTGTCGTGGATAACATATTGAATTTAGAGAGCATGCCATTTTTCGATTTGAAAATCTGTTGACCCAAGTCGTCGGATTTTGGACTTGGGCCATCGGATTTTCCAATCGATTTTTTTTTTTTTTCCGGTCTGATTTTGGACTGCATATGCAGGGGCATTCATTTTTGAGATCGAGAAATACAAATCTGAAGCTCAAAATCGAACCGCATAGGAAACAGCCTAACAGCCCTCCTCAACCCGCAAGTGCCGATCGAAAGATTATTTGTTTTCCTCGAGTTCTTGGCTTTCATTGCTTTCTTCCTTTTTTTCGTTTAACGTTCGCGGTTTCGAAAATCACACCCTGCGCAGCTCAGCTTATACTAAATCCAAGATAAAATATCCCACACTTATTTCAAGATGCATTTTTTTCAAGAGCCGAAAAAAAGTCAAAACGTGGATCTTCGAAACTCGAGTCAGAATCGAAAAACAATCAAAAGCTGAGCGAGAATGCCGTTCCGACACTAAATTTCGAGATATAAGTCCGTTTTTTTTTTTTTTGTAAAACAAACATGGTAAAGGGATTTTCGGAACTCGAATCTATATCGAATGCAGTCGAAAACAGTTGACCAACTGAGCAAATTCCAGCAGTAGCCCTACCATACGTACTACCAAGATAAACGGCATCGCATTATACGACTTACCACGAAAAATACACAAATCACTCCCAGCTCAGCTCAGATCAGATCAGCAGCTCAGCGCTACCTGTAGCCCTCTCAGCTCAACAGCGCAGCAGCCCGGCGGCAAGTTTCGTTCAAACAGGTGGAGCAAGTATGCACCTGTAGCAGTATCATGTACACGAAGCACCACATAGAATACAGCAACAACAGCCAAAAGGCACACCCAGCTCAGCTCTTATCTCACGCAGCAGGGCAGCGCAGTGCAGCGCCATGCGGTGCTGTGCCGTGCTGTGCGTTTTCATTTGGACGTATCAAAAAGAGTATGTACTTACATATCACACGTGCATGCGGCGTCGGGGTTGTTTTCCTGGATGGACCGTCGAGCTCTCGGCATTTGCAAGTCGCCTATTTGCATCTAAACTTTTGGACCATCTATCTGTTGCGTTCATCCTTGCGAGCTAGCGTGGCGGGCGGAACCACCCGCTACGCGAAGCGCCTTATACACTATACCTACAAGCGGTACACTAGGCATGCCGTAGAATGCGAGCACGAACGTACGAACGAGTACGAGCTAAGTGCGACTTTCGTAAACGTCAGACCAGTCAGGATGCACGACTTGTTTGTTTCAAAACTCACAGCTCCAAACTTTATCGATGCCCTTCCCTTTAGTTTCTAGTCAGCCCCGGTGGTTTCGGTTTGAACCGGGGTAACCGGAAAACCCGAAAATTCGGAGTACACAGCGGTCCTGCTCACGCTGGTGCACCCTTACCCTTTCCTCTTTCCTGCCTTCTCTTTTTTGTTCCAAGTTATTTTTCAAGTTTCCTGCGTGATACGAGATTAGCATCATCATGCTGTAGTCTTGTGTATTTTATAGCGCGTTGGGTTCAGCGCGCTCGTCGATCGATTATTGCCGATCCAAACTGCCCGGGTGTATCGTCATGCGCTTTGGCCGTAAACTATTGTGAGGAGCTATAGCTGTCCGCACGTTAGGGGTGCAAACGTTCTGTTCGGGGTTGTTTTGTCTCATTTTGTACACCCTGAATGTCGACCTATTTGGACCACTGCGGCAACTCGCAGTCGAGGTGCAAGCCTCTGTTGAGAGCCTACCGAAGAGCAATCCGAAGGAGAATCACAAGGTGCTCTGTGGATAAAACACTTTGGGTCACGCGAACCAGCCGAAGGTGCAAACGCGGCGTGTCTTAGGTAGCGGCGGATAGTGCTTTTCCCGCAAAAAAAAAAATCTAGAATTTAGTCATCTGGAAACCCGGGGATGGGTGTTGGATAAGATCATCCGTGCTCTTAATAAGAAGACAACAAACACACTAATTAAGCGTGTCAATACTCGTACGAATGTGTACTGTTTGCACCTACTGCTGCTGTAGCCGTACTTGTACATAACTCTTAAACACGTATCTCCGCCGGTGCAAAGTACAGCGGGCGCAACTATTACGGAGGACCATAGTAAATGGCACCTACGGTGCACATAAAAACCTATATAATTACCTATTTTTTCTAACAATATTTGGTCCCATTTACTATGGTCCCCCGTAAACAAGAGCCTGTGGGACAAAAGGACGGGTCGGACACTTTTTTTGTGGTTCCCGTTTTGGCGGTGGCCGTTCTGGTGGAAACCCCGATGAGGTCGCGTGGCCTTGGCGGGCCCTGCCGGCGGCTGAAAACGTTTCTACACCGCTTGTTAATGTTAGTAGGAGTAAGGGCGCCAAGTGGGAGCGGGGTCGGCTACAGCAGCGTCGACCTGTGAAATTCTCTGACAGGCTCGTGTCTACAGTAAATCCTCTCGAGTACAGCAGTAGCACAACGAGAATCGAACTTCAAGTCTGCTGTCTGCTGCAACTTCATCTCACACATGTGACGATGTGTGTTGATCCGTTGATCCACTATGGCTATTCGTATGATATGTACGTACCTCCTACAACTAATTGATTTTTTTGTGCCAGGCACATACCATATTTGGTAGCGGGTAGTATGGTATCATGCATATGACATATGATCGACCATATAAAACCCTTAGTCCGTAGTGCACGCGATCGGGGTATCACACACACCTTTTGCAAATAATAGTTTCGACCAAATTCTCGATCTCTCAGCAGTTGCTGCTGTTTTTTTTTTTTTTTAACTTTTATAAATATGTTTACATTCCAGTCCTGACGATTGACGACAAGAGGATAAGCCGACAATTAATTCTTATGCCAGGTATAAAACTCCTCGCCCACGAAACATTCAAATTTCAGGGGTTGCTTACGCGGCTCTTGCCTCTATATTCGAATGACTTGATATTACACGTACAGCAGTAGTAGTATTCGATTTTTTCATGTTGTACTCGTACGTCGGCTAGGCCGATACACGGACTATAGCTGGTACCGACCAGGCAATTAGAAATTAGGGTTGTTCTTCATGAACTTTCTTTTCGGGTGAACCGAATTTCTTGTTTTTTTTTTTCATTCGAGGACGCTATATATATATATATTCGGAACGAACAGAAAAAATTAAATGTTGTTGTACAGAACTGAGAACATGCTAATACCACGGAGAGTCTTCACCCACGGGTTAACGGGGACAAGCTGCTTTGAGAACTTGACTGGATTGTCCGAAAAAAAGGACTGTAGTTCTTAACGGGTTAATCTCTGTTACGGGGGACCACATAGTAAATAGGACCTACGGTACACACAAAAACCTACATATTTCCCTATTTTTACTAAAAATATTGAGTCCTATTGACCGTGGTCCTCCGTAAATAGTGTGTTTTAATTCGGTGTACGACTACTGTAATTCCGCCGGTGTTTTGGCACGCGTCGTGCATTTGGACCTTCGGCTGGTTCGTGCTTGAGAAGAGAGCGGATGTATCAGCGTGGCCTCTCATCTACAGCAGCTTGTAGTTCTCTCGAGATTGGCTGTCGCCTGGTCCTCAACGGAGGCGTACACCTCGACTTTTGGGTGCTTGCAGCGATCGATTGGCATCGGTCAAAATTCGGAAGGCACAACATGAGACAATTTTTTTTTTTTTTCGAAATTGGCTGAACCTCGAAAGGCACAAGTTGAGACAAGAAGCAACCCCCAACTTAAAGTTTGCGTATCACTCGCAGACAGCTGTTGACAGAGCTCTCCCCAAGCAACAACAGCCCACGGAATCGAGGCACGCTGCACGCGCCTTATGGGTGGGTGGTACGAGGGCGTCGGCTGGACGAGACAGCAGCAGTAGTAGACAGCCAGAAACGACGCACGAGATGTTTTCGTGAACTCCGGAAGTTACGAGCCACCAGCTCAAAAATGTCGCAAAGTCGCTATTAATTATTAATAAATGTTTTATTTCACGCACCGGCAGCTCCGAATAGTTTTGTATCATGGATGCATGGCCGATGAAGAAACGGATTTCTCCAAAATTTTACTCTGTTCTTCTCGCCGATCGTTTGAACTTGTAGATGCCGCCGTGACCGTTTTTACCCTTCTAGTGCCGCAGTCCCGTTTTGGGGGACAACTATTACGGGGGGCTATAGTAAATAGGACCAAATATTGTTGGTAAAAATAGGGAAATATATGGGCTTTTGTTTGTACCGTAGGTCCTGTTAACTGTGGTCCCCCGTAATACTTGGAATCTGAGTGCGTTTTGTTCCCAAAACGGGACTCTGCAGTTCCGAAAGGGAGAACAGAAAAGGGGGTACGAGCGTAGAGGTTTTGGGCAGCCACCCCGCAGGCGCACGTCTTGAGCCGTGCCACCGCTTGCGACCGCACAAGACCCCAGGGGTCGTTCCCAAGGCCGTTCACATGCCGTGGCCGATTGCAGAGAACGTGGGCTTCTGGGTTCTCTTCGTCGTGCCAACGTGGCCGAGCGACTCAGCTACGTAGCCGAGCAGCGTTGAGGGCAATAGTTGCTCGTGCTGTCGCGTTGGGCTTGTGGCGCGAAGAGATGCTCTGCTAGATTCCCATCCCGAGGCACGGGTGCCCGCCTACAAGCTACAGCAGTGCGCCGACCGACTCCAGTTGAATCGCCACGCTTACGCTTTCCACGAGCGCGGCTGCTGCTGCTGTAGTGACGGTTCTGTGTCGGGTGGACGATTCTTTCAAAACGAGGTATTTACGCGTGTGCTGTTTTGTGGTTCGTCCTGTTGGTGTCGAGACACCCCTCTTTATTTTTCCTGTAAAAGCCTGAATTTCGGGGAAAACTAAATGAAAACGCAGGCCGTAAAGCAAAAGACCGACGGTTTACTAGCATATTTTTTTTGCGATGTACCTGATATGCCTGGTGTATGTGAGCGAAAACATTCCCCCGAAAATATTTTTTTGACGAACTTGTTTGTTAGACGCCCCCCCGAACCTCGAAAATACAAAGAAAAGGTGCCGAGGAGAAGGAAAAAAATCGCCTCCGACGAATCAGGCATCCTTTTCTTTTTTTTTTTTTCAAATCCTCCAGCGGATGGGTATTACGGGGGTCCATAGTTAACAGGACCTATGGTGTGCATAAAAAGCTATATATTTAACTTTTTTTCCCAGCAAAATTTGGTCCCATTAACTACGGATCCCCGTAAATAGCAATCATGGCATATTATTTTTTTTTTTCCCCAAAGACGACGGAGTCGTGGACGCTTGGTGACGGTGACTATTTACGGAGGTTTTTTGCTTGGCGCCTAAAGCCGACCCTCCGACCCGAACGCGAACCGTGAGCCCAATCCTATGCCGGTGATGAGTGCTCGGATGCCGTGCTTGGTAAAAGACTCCTACTACTACAGCAGTTGTAGGTTGATTCGGCCAGGGACATACTATTACGGGGGACGATAGTAAATAGGAACAAATATTGTTTGTAAATATAGGTAAATATATAGTTTTTTTGTATGTACCGCAGGTCCTATTTACTATGCCCCCCCCCCGTAACAGTCAAATTCTAAGTAATTTTGTACCCCGAACGGGACTGCAGTCCTAGAATGGTCAAACCCTGCCGCCGTAGCAACGACATGTGAGTGTGTCGACCCGAACTGATCTCGAGAGGATCAGGTGCGTTGGAGAGAGACACCCGGAGAGGTCAGCCATCTACCCGCGGATGATGTGGGAACTGCCCAAACTCAAAACTCACTATTTGTGACAGAACACTCAGGCTAGGCCGCTTGCCTGCCGGACTCGATCCAGTTTCGGTCCACACCCTATACATACCCTTTAGGGTGTTCGTTGGTCCTACACCCGCAAGTTTTTTTCGCCATCCGGCAAGTTTTTTCAATCGCCTGCGGTCGAAAAAACATTTGCGGCGCGCGCGAAACCCAAGTTGCTGCAAAAGCCGCAGCGCACACTTGCCCTCCAGCGGCGAACTCGGACCCGAAAAGTTTCGTCCGCGGAGTAGCGCAATATCTATTGAATAACAGCAGTAGTAGAGTATTGCCCTTGTACCGATTAGTACTGCTGCTGTGTACCGATTCGTATTCGCTCGGCCTGCGTACCACGGATCCTCCGTACAGCAGTTACAGGTTACAAGCCCACGCCTTCAGTAGTTTGTGGAGCTTGCCAATTTGAGTTTTCGTCGAAATTCTCGTTCTTCTTCATCAATAATATGGTGTGAAGAACACACTCACTATACACTTGAAACACAGGGGTAGTATTGTATACTGTTACAGCAGTGTACCAGCGCGATAACCCTTTTCTACTGCTGGAAAAGTGATTCCACACTAATTCCAAATAAATTGTCCCGCAAAGAGTGGGAGCAGGTCCGAAGTATAATTGTAAAAAAACTCTAAATACCACATACCAGTACGTAGTAATACTGCACTATCTAGTAGTCCATCTACACATCTACGCACGCATGCACACCCTTACTACAGCAGGACGCACGTATAACCTCACTCGTACCTGTTGAATTTGAAGCAAACGTTTTTTATTATTATTACGGGGGGCCATAGTAAATAGAACCTACGGTAGACACAAAAAACTATATAGTTCCCTATTTTTTCCAACAATATTTGGTCCTCTTTACTATGGCCCCCCGTAATAATAGTTGTTTTCATTGTTTCACAAGTTTCGGAGGGAAAAGAAACAAGTTCAATCACCCAGGCTGATACTTCGAAGTATCATGTCAACCCTTGCAGGACAGCAGTCCCGTTTCGGCGACAAACACTCAAATTATATCAAGTAGTTTGTCCCCAAATGGGGACCGCAGTTTGCCTTGAAAGGGTTGAGCTAACCTGCGGCGAAAAAATGAAAGACATCGAAGACAGCAAGTGTAAGCTGATAAGCTGTCGCTAGGAACTCGCGTAGCAGGATATTTTGAAACTGCTTTGCTGTCCACGTCGTGTGTGTTGGTGGATGGTGGACGGTATATAATTGTTGTATATATCTGGCACTTCGTAATCTCCGGAGCACCACTGAAGTCAGCTACGACTGCTGTCGTATCTGCTTGAAGTCCGTGGTCACTTACATGATCACAAAACAAGGGTTGCTTATTGCCGTATTCGAGAAAATGGTTGACCCACACTTGCTTTACAAGACGAATATAACTAACCCTATAGCCCTCAGCCTAACCCTGACCCCAAGCCAATCAAACCATATCTCGAATAAGTGGTAAATCTCTATATATGATACCAGGTACTGCACAGGACAGATTCCCAACAATTCTGGAGTGGAAGAAAAAAAAAGAGGACTTAAGGAAAAAAAGGCCAACCATGAGACCGCGAAGTCGCACACAGCAGTAGCAATATTAGACCCAGCAAAGAAAAATTGAACGAAAATCTACGAGGACATAGTAGTGACAGGATTTTGCTGTGTCTCGCCGAAGCGGGCAGCAGCAAGTACACAAGGGCCAACAGGACGCAGCAGGCGACCCGGCGAGCAATTCAATGAGCGGCGAGTGTCCCGCCACTACTGCTGTGCTGAGATGACTCTCGCTGTGCTTGCCGTGTACAAACAAGCGCCGCGGTGTTGCTGTGTTGTGGTGCTGTGCGCGCCAACGAAAGAGGTTGCTGCCTCGGCAGGCCAAAGAAACCGGACGGCAGCAAGCAGGAGCACTACGAAGGCTGCAGAACGCAGCAGGCAACCCACCTGCTGCTGTGCTGATGGCTCCCGGCGTGCTTGCCGTGGGCAGACAGACGTCTCGATGTTGTTGCTGTCCCGTGCTGCTGTCTGTGTGCGATTTGTCGCCGGCGTTTGGGTCGAGCGATCGAAGAGGTTGCTCCCTCGGCATGCCGACGAGACCGGACAGCAGCGAAAGCACCACGAGGGCAGCGGAACACGGCAGGCAACCCACCGAAAGCGGTTTCCTTTCGCCACACTGGGTGCGCGCAGGCAGCAGCCGCGGCTCTGGGTGGGTGCGGCTGGGCGGCTGTCAATGATGCCTGCTGTGAGGATGACATTTTTCTTTCGCCATGATTTTTTGAAGTAAAATAATTATAAAAAAAATGTAGCAGGTACTTGGGTATATATATACCTTGTCGGAGCTGGGCGGCTGTTCTGCCGCCTGCTGTGATGGTCACATCTGTTTCGCAACGTTTTTTTGTGAAAAAAGCCAAAAAAGGTGTATCTTTTGGGAGCGTTTCGACGGAGGCGGACGCCACGGGCAACTCGAACGGGGGTTCCCTATTTTGTTTCGACGCATCTGCCCCTCTCGGGGGTCAGGTCGGGTCAACGTGCCCTAGCCCCAGGGGCAACAGCAGACTATTCTGATGTTGCAACGGGAAATATGGATTAAGTTGACACACGACACGAAGTTTGAACGTACTAGTGTGGTGAGCTCAAGCTTTACTTTTACCAATCCGCCGGAGGATTGAAGAAAAGAGAAAAAAATCGACGCAGTCAATGTTAAGAAACTAAACGTATGTGAGGCGTTTGTTGGTATTGCGGGGGGACAATCTGGTCAGGACCAAAACATGGCGTGTGAACAGAAGAGGGATACCTCGTTTTTGTCCCATCGTGGGTTCTTATTACAACAAATGCCCACCCGGAATCGTTGGTGGTGCTGTTGTACTGGTTGTACGTGTTGGTGTGGTTGTTGCTGATGAGCTTTTGGTGCTATTGCCGTTGTCGTGCTGTGTGCAGGTGTCGTGCTGTTGTTGCCAGATCGTAATTCTGACCTCTGACCTCTCCTCCGTACCTTCCGGCTTCTGTCGCTCTCTTTCGCCAATCTCCTGTTTTCTTTTTCTTTTCTTGTTTTTTCTTGTCGTAAGAACCCTCCGAAGATACCGCCGGAACTCGACGGCGTCTTGTGGGAAATTTCCATCGCCGGGGTTCCTTACTATGGTTGGGGAGGGCTGAAGGAGTTGATGGCGGCCAGGATGCTGGAGGTGGTGGGGGCGTTGAAGAAGGAGTCGGGGTTTGTGAAGGCAGGCGGGGAGGCGATTACGTCCAAAGAAGGTGATTGAGTTGTGTGTGTGTGTTTTTTTTTTAAATTTGTTTTCGCGGGTGTGATCTTGTTTTTTCGGGTGATGGATTCTGCACCGTGGTTCTACTGTGGTTAATGTCTGTTGTCGGGGATTTTGTAGTGAAATAACTACTACAGCAAAGGGTGTACTATCTCTATTAATATTAATAGTACCTGGTAGTAATACATGTCTAAAGCCAAACCCGAATCAAAACCCATTAATCCTACGGCTGCAAAACTGTTCAGCTCCACTGTAATTCTGAGTAGTTTGACCCCGGCACAGTCACATACCAACTAAACGTAAAGGACTTTTGCTGCAGCGCTGCAGGGCAGAGTCCATTGAAATACTATCAATACTTGAATCAGAATTAGACCTGAATATTATTGCCGTCGCAGGATTAATGGTGTTGATTTGAGTTTGGATTGAATTGGGTCCGTTTTGGGTTGGATTGGGTTTGAATTGGGTTTGGGTTTGATTTGTAGTTTGGTCTGGTTTTGGTTTGGGTCGGGTCGGGTTGGTTTGGGCTTTATTGCGTCCTCCATATCGATGTTTGGGGACACAGTACGTGCTGGACCAGGGCCAATCCCTAGTATTTCTGCTTCTCGACTTCGTTCCCCTGCTTGTTCTCGTTCTCGTTCTTGACGTCCCTTTTCTTCGTGGTTTGTTCTCTTTTCAGTTATGTTTTCTCCTTGTCCCGTTCTACTCCTCGTTCTCTTTCTCTCCTTCTCCTTCTCCGTCCAACTTTTTGAAAAATTCACATCCTTCTTGATTCCCGCCCTTTTCTTTTTACCTCCTTCGACTTTCTGCATCTCTTTCTCCTTTTCGGTTTGTTTCTTCTTCCTGGTCTGTTTGTTTTCACTTCTTGATGTTACGAATTTTCCTTCTTCTTGACCCCATTCCTTGTTCGTGCTCGTATGGCTTGCCTTGCCTTGGCGTTGTCGGTTTCGTTTTTTTTTTTTTCGTTTTTGTTGTCGTTTTGTTTTCGCTCACACAGAGACGAGCTGGTCGCATCTCTCAGGACTTTCGACGCCGCTCCGTTCACCCTGCAGCGATTGGCCGAGGTCCTCCAGGTATTTCGATCTCGGCGATGGAGGCCCTACGCCCCTGTAACGTTAAAAAAAAAGTGACACGAACCGGAACATTTGCATAGGGGGGGGGTGGAACGCCTACTCTGTAGGACTATTACGGGCGGGTGGGCATATGTAGTAAGAATCGAAAACCACGATGGACCCAAATCAACATGTATCCCTCTATTGTCACACACCGTAATTGGTTCTGACAACTACAGTATGTTTCCCCATGATAGTGTGTTGAAGTCGGCGATCAGGCCCGGAAAGTACCCGCGTACGGATGCAATAATATATTTTATTTTACATTTGCATAGGGGGGGGGTGGAACGCCTACTCTGTAGGACTATTACGGACGGGTGGGCATATGTAGTAAGAATCGAAAACCACGATGGACCCAAATCAACATGTATCCCTCTAATGTCACACACCGTAGTTGGTTCTGACAACTATACAGTATGTTTCCCCATGATAGTGTGTTGAAGTCGGCGATCAGGCCCGGAAAGTACCCGCGTACGGGTGCAATAATATTTATTTATTTTTGTCCAAGCACACGGCGGTGCCGTTGTTTTGAAAGCGACCGGAAGGAGAAGATAGTCGGAGAGGCAAAACACTGAAGGAGAAGTTGTACGTTGCAAGGCGAGAGGGCTTTGTTGGCGTGCTTGAGCTGCCCAGAGGTAGGGCCGGAAATGAAGACAGGCAGACAGACAGACAGACAGAGAGGCAAGCAGGCCGGCCAAAAGACAGGCAGACAGAGATGGACACGAGAGGGAGGCAAGATAGATGTGGTGCCTGGGCCATCCTAGGACGTACCCGGTCTCCTTCTGACGTGTAGGCAATGCATGCCACAGAGAGACGAGAGAGAATCAAGAGGGATCGGGAAGATATTAAATAGACGGGAGAGAGAGGGAAGGAGATAAGAAAAGCATTTTTTGACCATTTTTAAAAAAAAATCTGGGCCAAGTCGTTAAAATTTAAAAAAAAAAAAAAAAACCCCCCCCCTTTCATGGCAAAAACTGCAGAGTCCCGCTTTGGGGGACAAACCACTCACGTGATAGGTAGTTTGTTCCCAGAACGGGACTCTGTGCAGTTTTTTTGCCCATAACCCTTTTAGTACCGCAGTCCCGTTTTGGGGACAAATCACTTGGAATTAGACTGGTTTGTTCCCATATCGAGACTGCGGTACTAAAGGGTTTTGTCCCCTTTTGAGTGGTTTGTCCCCAACGCGGGACTGCATTTTTTTTACCCTTTACCCTTAGAAAGGTTTGTCCCCTGAACGGGACTGAGTGCGGTTTTGGTCTAAAAGGGGTTGTGAACCCCTTTGGAGGAGGGCTGCAGTCCCATTGTGGGCACATAACGCTTGGAATTACTGTAGAGTCGGGTTGCAGGTTTCTGTACAGCAGCGCACTATTTATAGCGAAAGGGGTTGAACAGCGCTCATACTTTAGGTTCTGTAGAGTCGGGTCAGGTTTATTCTGTACAGCAGCGCACTGTTTATGGCGAAAGGGGTTCAACAGCCCTCATACTTTGGGTTGTGTGGAGTCGGGTCAGGTTTCTTCTGTACAGCAGCGCACTGTTTATAGCGAAAGGGGTTGAACAGCCGTCATACGTTTGGTTCACGAAGCCGACCCCCTCGCAATGCCGCTTGCTCGTCTCCAATACCAGGTACCACTTTGTCCCTGCATAGAGGGATTTTTGTACTCTAATATTAAATCAAAATGGTCCCTGTATTGAAGGACAGAGTGCTACACTTCATCATCCGTCCTCTCCCCCCCCCCCCCCCCCCCCCCCCCCCGGCATTGTAGGGATGCGAGGGTCAATGGTCATATGACTACGGCCATGTACGATAATGAGTACCCCCCCCCCCCCCCCCCCCCCCCCCCCCGACTCCCCCCTCGATTTATGCTCCGTCTCGAAAGTGATGCGTGGTCAATGGTCAAATGACTAAGGCAAGCAACAAACGAGTATGCCCCCCCCCCCCCCCCCCCCCCCCCCCCCCCCCCCCCCCCCCCCCCCCCCCCCCCCCCCCCGCCCGACCCCCACTCCCATCGCCTCGCCTCGTCGCTTTTTTTTTTTTTTTTTGGTTTTTTGGTTTTTTTCCAAAATTTAAAAGGATCCGCGACGGCAATACTCCAGCACCCACAAGCTCATCAACGGATTGGGGCGGATGCTGGCCGTGTCCAGCACCCTGGCAACGCGACCCAGAAAGGCGGCAACGCGGACGGTGCGAAACAAGAAAAAAGGAAAAAAATAAATAAATTAAGGATCGGGGACCGACATGATAATGTTCTGCAGTTTGTTGTGGTAAAGAAATGGGCGTTATGGTTCGTATTCTTTGGCTGGGTGCGTATCAGTAGTACGTGGCTTCACTTCGACAGCAGCAGCTGGCACTTTTTGGTTGATGGCGCTTGTGGGAGTGCCAAGTGGATACCGCACGGAACGGTGCTGGCAGACTGGTAGAGCACGCGAACAGACAGGGCCCGTGGCTTGCACCTGGACAGCGGTCGCTCGCTGGTTGATTTTACGAAAAACCCACGATGAATGCCGGTGGGGGAGGGGTGTCGTCGGGGGGTGGGGAGTGGTTACGGGGGGGGGGGGGGGGGCGGTCAGGGGGAGGGGCGGGGGTGGGGGTGTGCTCTATATCATGCATGCATGGCCGTAGTCGTATGGCCATAGACCATAGACCCTCGCATTCCTACAATGGCGGGGGGGAGCATGTCGGGTTTTCACCGACCAGGCAGACATTGCGTGCACCAGGCGCGAAGCGCTGTGAGGTGTCCGGCGAGTCGCATGAAGGGTGAGCTGCATCCTACTAAGAACCGCTTTAGAGGCGGGTTTTATTGCATATGGATGACAGCTTCTATGAGTTACTTTAATTTCCGGTGTGGCCGCCTCCAGAGACAGCAATGAGAGTACTATGTGACCGCCTCTTGGGTGCCTTACCATAAACACTACGTGTTGCGATCATTCCCCTTGTGCGGAGTGAAGGTTCTCCACCCCGCACACATAATCTAACTCAAAAACCAGCTGTGACCGACCGCCAAAAAAAAAAAACAAGCACATCGTGCATGGCGGTAGTCGGGGGGGGGGGGGGGGGGGGGGGGGGAGGGTTGGGGTGTGTGAACTCACATGACATGTATGGCCGTAGTCGTATGCCCCTAGGCCCTCGCATCCGTACAATGCCGAGACAGACCACAGCGGGTTTCAAGAGGGGGGGTGTCACGGCGAGGGGGTCAGGGGGGGGGGGGGATGGTCAGGGGGTTGGAGTTGGGGTCGTGCAGCGGGCCCGTGGGACACCATTTCGATCAAGCCTATCGTGTCCGTCCAATGCCATTTCGAGGTGATAGTCTTTAGATGACCTCGAAGTGTCAGCATATCCCCACGAAGTGGCAAGAGGCGCAATGTCAGCACTACACGTGTTATTGGGTGTGTAGCCCGGTCGCCTGCGGTGTGCATTCAGTTCACTCTCCCCCTCCCCACTCCCTCCCCTTCCCCCTCCTCTTACCCCCCCCCCCCCCCCCCCCTCTCATACGACTACGGCCATGCATGAGATCGAGTACATGTCTCCTATCGAGTACACCCCCCCCCCCCTCCCCCTCCTTCCCGCTCCCCCCTCAACCCCAACCTCAACCCTTATCCCTAAACCGCCCTTTTTTCCTGCGGGTCTTTGGATGGGCGCGTTGCCCTGTCCGTGTATTTAAGGTGACACCCGGAGCGACCGCAGCAATGAGCAATGGCGCAGCCTGCCCGCCAGGAGCGGCCGTGGGGGTGGTGCCGGGGGCGTCAGAGGGTAATGCCGTCGCGGCGTCTGTTGCCGTGAAGGTAGAGGAGCAGCCGACGGAGAACAACGGGTCGGCTAACCCGGCGGTGGTACCCGCGGAGGACGAGGTGACAATTCGATCGGTCCGATTTTGTAGTCGCGTTTTTATGTAATCGTGGTCTTGATATAGTCGCGCGTTCGGTATCATTTCGGTCGATGTCATCGCGCTCGATATGATCGTGGTCAATTCAATCGCGTTCGATGTGATCGCGTTCGGTATTATCGCGTTTCGATATAATCGCGTCGACATAATCGCGTTCGATATATTCTCGTCCGATAATGGTGTTCGATGTGCGCTTTCGCTGGTGTTTTTTTTTTTAGTTTTTTTTTTGTACAAACCGAAACTCTGGACCCCTTTACATTTTTTTTTTTTTGCTTTTGGTGTATGTATGTGTGTGTTTATTGTGTTTCTTCGGTCGGTCGCGTTCGATTTTCGAGATCGACTTTCGCGTGCGTTGGAATGTATTTTCTTTCTTTCCTCAAAGTTCTGGGGTCTCTGTTTTTCTGGCGCGAAACATTACCCAAACTCTGATATTCCCAATTCATTTATCCCCCAGAAGTGGGTGCACGTTGGTTCTGAAGGGGTTACTCACACTCCCGCCTGCCTCGTCTACCCTGTGCCCTCTGTCCCCTTATTTTTTTTTTTTTCATTTTTTTCCGGCTCTCCCACACGCTCGAATATGGTGCCCGTGACGTTTACAGACGGTCGCACAAGAAGGCTGGCAGCCAGAAGGCGGCAACGAAGGGCGGGGACCGGGGCCGGGGAGGAAGCGTCTGAAGGTGTGGTTTATTCCCCGCGAGGGTGGTGCCCCAGAGGCCGCGCGGCCTCTGCCGTGCTACCGTGAGTTAGATGCGGTTGTCACTGGATAAAAAGAAGTTACAAAACGTGTTTCTCAACTTGACGATGGTTCCGCCTGCCCGTCCTTTCCCTGATGTGCTCTTCCTCCTCCCCCCCCCCCCCCCCCCCCCCCCCCCCCCCCCCCCCCCCCCCCCCCCCACCCACACGCACAACTACGGCCATGCATGATGTCGAGTACACCCCCCCCACACACATTGCTGTCTCTAGAAGTGGCCACACCAGAAATTAAATCAATTCATTGATGCTGTCATCATCCATATGCAAGAAAATCCGCCTCTAAAGCGGTTCTTGGTAGGATGCAGCTCATCCTTCATGCGACTCAGTCAACACCTCAAGGCGCTTCGCGCTTGGTGCAAGCAATGTCTGTCTGGTCGGTGAAAACCCGACGTGCTCCGTCCCGGCATTGTAGGGATGCGAGGGTCTATGGTCATACGCCTACGGCCATGCATGAGATCGAGTATGTCTCTCCTATCGAGTGCACCCCCCCCCCCCACCCCCAGGGGATAAGGTATAAGGTTAGCATTTTTTTCTGTGTAATATATGGAAACAACGTAGTGAGCGCCCAATTGTTGGAGGTGTCTATTAGGACTAGGAACGGTGCTCCGTCTCGAAAGGGATGCGTGGTCAATGGTCAAATGCCTAAGGCAAGCAACAAATGGGTACACCCCCCCCCCTCCCCCAAGCACACTCAACACCTCGACCCCCGTCTCCGCCCTGATATACCCTGTTTCCCTCTGCCCCCCCCCCCATCCCTCTCCACCCCTCTTTGTCGCCCTACCCCCCCCCCCCCCCCCCCGCGCCCTCCCGCCTCCTCACGAATAGGTGGAAATCAAGGCGGAGGCCCCGGTGATGAGCGAGTAGAGGTTCCGCTACAAAACTGCGTTGGTTTTTGATGATGTTATACAAGTAGATTGAGGGTTGTGGCGAATTCCGCCCCGAAGCGAATCGCCCAAGCCCTTCGTCTGTGCGAGAATGGAAGGGCGTGCGTTGGTTTGGAGGAGTAGGTAGGCAGTACGCGGGCGGGCTTTTGCGGGCTTGCGCATGTGCGTGGGGTGGGAGGGGGCGGGCGGGGGGAGGGGGGCATAAATGGGGTTGTCCCGCTTGTTGAGCTTCAGCGAGTCGCAGAGACTGCTTCGAGGTCGCGAGCTGTTTGTAGAGCTAGTGTCTAAAACGAACGTCGTTCCCACGACTGTTTTTATTTTTTTTGTGGCCTTTCGTTGCATTTCCGCCGCTCGGGCTACGCGTTGATGGCGGTGCCTACGAGTGAACGAAGGGCAGGGGGGGGGGGGGGGGGGGGGGGGGGGGGGGGGGGGGGGGGGGGGAAGCGAGAGGAGCGCGATGGCAGCGTCACGCAGAATCCTGAAAATCCCGAAGATGAACTGCGTGGCTGGCGATGTGATTACCACGCTGGGCTATGTGTCTGCGTGATGGGAACGCACACAATGTAGGCGGTTGTGGCGAATCGCGGGTGTGGGAGCAGCAGGGAGGGGGGGGGTGAGCGGGGATCGACACCATCCCTGGCAGTATCCCGCGGATGACGGAGCAGCTTGGCCGTGGAGGCGATGTTTGCGACGATGGGGGACTTCAGTTTTGCCGCTAACGCTGCTAGCGGGCAACCTCCGCCAGCGCGAGGCCTGATAGGACGCCTGGCAGAGGGCTCTGTTGTTGTTTGCCTGGCGGCGGCAGCTAGAGGCATATGCGCCTTTTGTCGGCCAGGCTATCGCGGCCTGTCATCACCTTGAGAAGGCGGTGTGAAACTCGAAATGGGTGCCTCTTTCCCACCACCGGTGTTTTTGTTGTTAGCGCGGAGTAGGTGATGCCGTGTCTGGTGCTGTCGACGCTCCCTCGTACCACCCGAAAAGGGTAAGTTGGGAAGGGGGAAACGGAAAGGGGGGCAGGGGGGGGGGGGGGGTCGAAACTTTCGTCGATTTTTGCTAGTCCCGGAAATGGTTGAACGCTGTGAAGTGTGCTGGATTTTTTTTGTTATTTTACGGAAAAAAATGTCGGGAGCCAAAAGGTCTTTCATCACCGAACTGGCGACATATATACAGTATTGCTGTAGGAGCTGTTTCCTATTGTTCTTGGCGTGACGTTCGATACAAGCGATCGGCTCGTTATCGTCGGTACGCCCTACGGTATTAGTGGGTGGTGGTGGTCGCCGAGTCGGTGAGGGATGTGTTCCACCCCCGTGCGGACAGCTGCGGGTTTGTTTCGCTGTTCCATTGGTTTTCGCGTATGTTTGTGCATGTGGGGGGGAGACCAGGGAGGGCGTCGGCTGGCATTGCTGCAGTCGCAGGCGGTGGGTCGATTCTTGGCTCGGTTCCTTTGTGTTAGTGAGGCGGTGCTACAAGCAAAGCGCGTCCTTTTTTCTTGGTTCGGTGTTGTAGAAACAGGGTGGTTTCCGTCCACAAAACAGCGGCGACAACAGTCGCAGCGCGCTAACGAGAAGCTTTAGAGAGCTTTGGACCATGGAGCACGATGGACATGCTGATGACTTGAGTGTTGAATATGTGTCTCGTCGTGTCTTGTGTGTGTGCGTATCTTTTTTTGTTTTTTTACCGTCCCCGTTTTGAGGCTGGGTAGCTGTCTACTACTGTTTTTGCCAGTGAAGGCAGGAAGACGAGCAAAATGAAGCACCCACGGGGGCTTAAAAGCAAGGTTCGGAGCTCCAAGGCCTGGGAAGCTGGCTATCCGTCTGCTTTGTTGGGTGCGTCCCTCGTGTGGTTGGAATGTTGTTGTTGGGTCTACGTCTACTACCACTGTAGCACCTCTACTATTTATTGTTGCACACGAACATCATGGTCTATATACACACCCATCATTTTTTTTCGGAGCAAAAACAAAAGCATCGCTGGCTGGAAGGGGCGCCGGCTCGGCCCTCGCGTAAATTCGCCGTCGTGTGTCAAAGCATGGACGCGTGGGTGCCAGACTGTCGACTCAACCGTCGCATGTCCCACCCTTCGCCGAAGTGATACGCGTAATATTTGTTTTGTTTTTTTGTCGTGCGACACATGTGGTCGTTCCAATTCCAACACTGCTTGCTGTTGATTTTATCAGCTCCGGAACATGTTGTATTTGTCCTGTATGCACGTAATGCCTGAGGACATCCGAAGATCCTTAGAATACTAGCCGAGAGAGTCCTCTCCCCGCGCTCTACTCGTTCCTTGTCGTTCTCACGGGATCAGCCTGTACCAAAATCTGGCATGTTCACGCTACCAAGCCAGGAAAGGAAATTGCCACGGACAGCGAGTCGAACCGGGGGCCATCGCTTCATTGTCGTCAACCGCTGGACCTATATTACGCGCCATAGTCGGAAACCCCCCTGTATTTCAAAAAGGACCACATGATAACATCCTCCCCAGCTGGTTGGCCAGGCAAAGGACAGCCACGCGGTATAGACGAGGGGTCCAAGGTTGTCTATGTCAACCAAGACTGAGGAAGGAAAAGCTGGCCCAATTTCTCCGTCAAGGAAAAACCTCTCACAGTACGCGCAATATTTCACATGCGCCGCAAAGTGTTCGCGATTCTCCACGAAACTACTCGTAGGCGTCCCATGCCTCAAAATGTCAAGCTCGGTGTGCGGACTACTGGGCCTGGAAAGAGGTCATGGCAGATGGCGGAGGGCATCGAACCCTCGACTTCGCGATTAACAAATGGCATGATGTCGATGCATGGTGAGTGTGTTCCAGACGACGGGAATATGTTTAAACTGCCCCGCCACACCACCGTACCATTCTCCCCAGCTGGCTGGCCAAAGAGAGGCCAGCCACGGTATATACCCAAGTCGGTGCACGCTGATAATGAGGGGATCTAACAACAGGGAAGACATGATCACGACAGTTTCCTATTTGATACAAGGGGCTACGCCAGCGGCCTGGACAGCCGCCGGTCGCAGACTCGCGTGATGCGCGTATAATGTAGAGGAAGAGGCTGAGACTTGATGCCAAGAGAACGAGAGCGTGCGCTCCGCACTCCACTCTGAGATGTGTGAGCTTAACTTATTGTATGTCTTCTCAATAACAGTGAGTTATGTTATAAGACTTAGATTGGGTAGGCGATTGATTAACCTTTTACATGTAGCCGAACGGACTAAGACCTTAACATATGGCGTCTATAGGCAGGACATGAGGGGGAGAGTGTTATAGGGCTTAAATTGGGTAGGCGAATCGTTAACCTTTTACCAGTAGCCCGACGGACTAATCCTTTAACAGGTGAAGAATCAATAGGGAAGGGACAATAATAGCTGAAAAAATGTTCTTGGTAGCTGGCAATCTTATGCGAACGGGGAAGGCATCGCTAGGTAGGGCTGTCTGAAGTTACAGGTTGCCACAAGGTCGACAGAAGACGCGGTGGAGAAAATGTAACGCACGGGGGACATGGGAAAGAGAGTTGAACGCGGAAACGGCAACTCTCAGAAATGAAGAGGATGAATGTTGGAAAGGGCGGCAGAATGCTGACGATTACTTACCGATTAACCGAAAAGTGGCGGAATGCTAAAAGGCAGTGTAACTAACTTCTAACTCAGGGAGTACGCGATGGCCGACAGCGCGGCTCCGTAGAAGGTGCCGTCACAGCAGCTGCTGCAGCTGCACATCTCCGCAGCCTCGTAGCGCAGCTCTACTGCAGCTGCCGCTGTACGATAGCGTACATACCAGAAGTACTGCTGGCCGTCATGAGTGCTGCTGGCCATAGGCGACACGCGATATCTCTCGTGTATTCCGGCATATTTTTTTATGAATGAAAGTTCTCAACTAAGCCTGGGTGGCATGTGTTATCGGGGCGTTCCATCGATGCCCTAGATACTTCCACCTGCGCAGGCCCCCATAATGGCGATGCCGGCCGGGTAGCTGACCCGCTCCGTGAATCGGAGGTCGGAAAGGACATGCCGGAAAGAACCACGCGAAAGCATGCACCATGTCGAGAGGCCATGGGCCAAAACACTGACAGGGCAGGGATTTTCGGAGATTTCCTTTGTAGATCTCAACGTCAAGGCTTCGTGCAGGCGGTACGGAGCTGATCGGGTGGATCCTCCAACGCCGGGCGTTTTGGGCATGGAGGGGGAACGCCCCGGCGATGACATCGCGCGGAAAGACGGCCAGAGGCGGGAGAGATCCGCCGACCAAGAACAGATCAGATCAAGCTAAGGACTAATATAGGTATATTTGTTTTGATTTAGCCGACCGCAACACAGTACGGCGGCACTATAAGTACATATCTCGCGTCGAGCACACCTTTGAATATATGCATAACATCTATCCACGAGTTAAATAACCGCCCGTTGCATAGCTAGCGTCGCCTCGAGTTCGATTCTCGGAATGGACACCATGTTACAGTCACGCTCAGCCCGCATCATTCTTAATGTGGAGGAGGGTCTCTGGCCTCGTGGACATGCCACAGGTTCCGTGGCCTTGTTGATGTATGATTTTCCATCCGGTACGAGCAGCGTATAATGCAGCTCGCCGAGGCACCTCTCAAAATAGTTTACACGTCAAAGCTCACTGGGTTCATATGCATAGACCATCTGGGTGAGTATTCAAAGCGGTCAGGTCGTCATACCTTTGGCCTCTCACATTACATACCATCGTAGCTTGTCCTTGACACAGCGCTAGCACACGAGAAGGCTCGGGCAACGCGACGAGTATCCCTCCACGGCACAAGTCATATGCACCTGGTAGTCACTATTTTCCGTTTCCCTATACTACGTGCCTCCGCCGGAATCCCAACTTGAATCAGCTGTAATCCAAAGCAAGCAGATTGATTATACGGCACCCATCCGGCAACACGAGCTAGACCATACAGAGCACGAAGTTATCTGCCCTGAAGTATCCACATCATGGAGTGGGAATCGATGATCTTTACAATGTGCGAAACATGGTCGCCAAAATTAGTAATGGCGCGGGAAGGCCCTGTGTTGACTGCAACAGTTACAATATTGCAGTCAACAATAGCAAATGGGCAGTGGAACCCATGTTGACTGTGACGAAAGTACCGACGGCGCTAAAGCCCCGTTCCGTGACTCGATGCTTCGTTCGAACTACCTCGCGCGCTGCTGAAGTAGTTAGCCTATTGCCGCGACTTAGAGCACGGCTCAGACTGCCAAAAGCGCGCAAAAGGCAAGAAGAGGCATGGAGTGCTGCGGGTAGGTCCATCTTGCGACCACTTCGGTGGTCACGAGAGGAAGCGAAAGCGCACACATCGGACAGATAGATGACGATCTACTGTAGATCATCTAGATCCTGCCAGGTGTGAAGCAGATGGCTCCAGTAAACCTGGGGACTTTGAAGTTTTGGAATGATGTGCAGGAGCCTCATCAAGATCGCGAACCCAGCGAATGTGTCCGCAAGAGCCATGTTATACAGATCCCAACTGGCAAACATAATCTACGTAGATCGCTCAGATCATACTTCATCGAAGATAATAGATAAGCAGCAGTGCGTAGCAGTACTCATATTTCACGGTTTCATTCTGACCTGATTATTTTCCCATGTCTCTCTAACGACTACCGATGGTGGGGCTGACTTCTGGAGATAGCGTCAACAGGTAAGGAGCGCGGGAGTTGCAGTGCCACACGGGTTCGTCATCAGCTCAACGCGCACAACTTTGCGAGCATAGCAGAGGATGCACACGAGCGGACGGCACGACACTGCCTGCTGTTGTTGTTGACATGCCTAGAGGCTAGCTAGGACTACCGTACGTTTTATTGTTGTGGTTTTCGATGAGGGATCTACAGTATCTATCCTGAAATATGTAGTTCATGAAATCGGGATCTGATCTGTCCCATGTGTGCAAAGTTTACAGGCCTTAATTATCACGGCTTTGTCAGCGCGTTCGCGGTTCGCTTGCGAGCACAAGGCTACCGACGCCAGGTACTTGCAAGTGCGACGCTCCCGCAAAGGGTGACTTGGCCGGGGGGGCGGGGGTGTCGACGACCTTGGTGGTGACGGGGCGGAGGCGGCTGCCCGTAAAAAGACGTTTGCCGCCTTGGCACGCCACGTCTTGAACATGGAGCGTCAAAAGCAGATCGAGCGCCCATTTTGTTCTATCATCTTCGTCACGCTTAAAGCTAAGCGAGAGATAGTGCTACATCGGTCGGCGACCGCGGCCAAAGCGGGGCGGCGATCGAGGACCACACCTGGCCTCGTCCGCAAAACAAAAGGAATCATACATACACTTTGGGTGGGGGGCGGGGGGGGTGACAACGGCCCCGACCATAAAAAAAACGGAACTCGTACTCACGTGCGGTTCGTCAAGTACTGCTCACGTTTTTGACCGCGCAAGCGACGCACTCTTTTCCCGTTGGCCCTGAAGCAATTCCCGGGGAGTTCCTTGCCTTGTCAAGATCTGACGGCGATTTGGCTGCAACGCTTTCCGACAGTTGACTGGACGTGTCGGCGGCTTAGGTTTCGCGTCATTCATGAAAATAACTGCCATCTTCATTGTACACAACGAAGGGTAAGACCTCGGGCACATGTCGCGCCGCAATTCTCACGGCGCAGAAAACAAATACCATCGTGCTCGATCGTTAAAGACCATCGCGTCTTTTTTAATCGTCAAAAGACCATTGGGCTCAACCATTAAAACATCACCGCCTTCAATCGTCCAAGATTCATCGCGTTCAATCGTCTCCATCGCGAGGTTTTTTCCTGAACTTGCCCTTGTTCCCCGGACCCTTTCTCTTCTTAAAGGACACGGAAGAAGATGCCCCTTCCCCTCCTCCCCCACCCCGCGTCTTCTTCGGGCCCCCGCGGTACATCCTTCGCAATTTCGAAACCCTTGTACTTGCCCGTTCCCCAGGGGTCGTAGGAGCCCATCGCGTCATCTGCATCCATGGCTTCCACGAGCATCTGCGCCGAAAAACAAGACACCCACGCCCGAAAGGTTTCGGGGGTGCGAGGGGGTGTCAACACTTTGTGCTGATTGGTTGGCCGGAAAAAAACAAAATGCCTATATCCGAGAGGTTTGGCGGGGGGGGGGGGGGGGGGGGGGGGGGGGGGGGGGGGGGGGGGGGGGGCACAGAATGTGCAGAATGGTCCTCAGCATTAGCAACGCACCTGTGTTGCATTGCCCACAAAAAAAACTCATTTTGGCCAAATGTACAATCAAACAAATGCCTGGAAGCACCTCTACTTCCGTTTTTTTCCTCACCGATATTTGGTTATTCTGCTCTAGCTCAAAACTTTTCCATTGATCCAATATTTGGCAAGGCAGATATGGGCTCCTTGGTGCACTCCCGTGACGGTGGCAAAGCGGCAGCAGTTTCTGTGCCCTGCTTCCAGTCGGACCTCGTCGCTAAAGTTTGAAAATGGGCAAAAAATATGGTTCCAGGCGTTTGATTTTGATTTTCTTGTACTGGAGTCAAGTATATTTTTTGCTGCTGTAGAAAAACATTCTCGTATCATACTCGTACGTACGTACCAGTTTCCTTTGCAATTTTTTAGTAACGTTTTTTTTTTAATATGATAATGGGGTAAGCCCGGCAGCGCAGAAGCCTAGAACATGCTCCGTCGCTCTGCCGCTGCTCTTCCCAAGGATACAGTAGCTGCTGTACTAGCAAGGCCAGCACGTACCACGTGTCTGCATATGCATCGGGACAGAAAACGGAGTTCTTTAGCGTGTTTCGACTGTCGGCACAAGCGAGAGCAGGATGGCCGTTTTGTGCATGTTTTTGGTGATTTTTTAGGCACCATTCTCAGGTCGACCGTGGCAGCTGGAGGTTCGATCCCTAATTTCGCAAGGCGGAAATGACATGACTGGCCGTATGCGAGCACACACACGGAAATCTGGTCAATTTCGTCAAGGTCTTCGAGTCGGACCTCGGCCGTGAAAAAATGGCCTAATCGGGCGGCGCAATTGCCTCGACCGAAGCTGCCGTTTGCTTGAAGCTGCGATGAACCGAATTTATCCAAGCCTAGGACGACCAAGCACCAACCAGCCATTTAACAGGCTCTATCATGACTTGATTGAGTTCCCCTGAGCGTCCTGTGCCATTTGGGGCCTTCAGTGGGCAGCACGGTGACCGTGAAGAGTGCCTCAAAAGACCCTCTGTGGGGCTGATCTCTGCCAAACCCCGGTTTCAATAATATTCACATTTTTTTATTGCACCTAAAAAATCATTTTGTGGGCAATGCAACACAGGTGAACGACATGAACCGTTTCCTGGAAGGCACGCAAAGAGCGCGGCGGGGGGGAGGGGTACTCATGTGTTGCTTGCCTTAGTCATTAGGCCCGATGACCATGCATCCCTTTCGAGACGGAGCACCATTCCTACTCCTAACAGAGACGTCCAACATTTCGGTGCTCATCACGTTTTTTTTCCATATATTACACACGAAACATTTTGCTAATCGTATCCCCTTCCTCTTTCGCCGCCGGTGGCCACCATCTGTCTCCTAGGATAACGATCATTTCGTCGCTACTATCTACAGTAGTGTACCGAACTTCTATCACGGGGGGCCGTAGTAAATAGGACCAAATATGGTTAGTAAAAATAGGCGAATATATAGGTTTTAGTGTGTACCGTAGGTCCTATTTACTATGGTCCCCCGTAATACATGTCACATTCCTCTGTTTTCCTCCTCTTCTCCTCAAACACATTCCGCTCTTCCTTGTCTATTCCACACTTTTCCGTTATGTGAGTTATACTCTCCAGGTCCCCTACACGAAATCGCAGATTAAGCGTTTTCGCGTAATTTATCGGGCCGTGCAAATACGTGTTCACTTCTATATTTGCGAATAGCGGGGAGGGGGAACACCAAAATAATGAACTACAGCAACGACATAACGAAACAATGACGAAGTAACCCCCCCCCCCCCCCCCCCCCCCCCCCCCCCCCCCCCCCAACCCCCCCCCTCCTCCTCCCAGACGGACAGACACACACACACCATTTCTCGCTCCGTTTTCTCCTCCCGCTTTTTCTTCTTTTCCTTCTTCACTTCCTTCTTTTTTCGCCTCACTTCGGCCTCCGCGGCCTCATCCACCATACGGACGCTCACCTGTGCCAGAGGCAGACCAGACACGGACATCGGTGGCGTCGGGTGAAGGGAAGCGCGGTGCGGCGGGAAATCCACGATTACTTCAACACGCCACACAGCTGTGGAAACCCCACTTCGCGGTAGTCTATATAGCATGCAAGACGCGTGCTATGAGAGGGGTAGCGTTTTTTGTCCGAAGTAATGCTGGCTGATGGGGGCTCTTCACCTGCGGAAGTAGCTCGCATCCTTGGAACCCCACTCGTGTTTTGCAGTGCTATGTATTCGTCATTTACCTATAACATCAATAGCCCATTGGAGTATTGTGCAACAGATTAAGCGTACACTTTTTTTCTCTAAAAAATGCTTGTTGGGTAAGGCACCGTAGTACAGATATTTTCAAGTGAGGAGGAGGCTCAGAAAAATCGCATAGAACCCCTACCCTAGCACGCCTCGTTACGGGAGGAAACCACAATGCAGCAGCAGCAGGAGCAGCAGCAGCAGCAGCAGCAGCAGCAGCAGCAGCAGCAGCCCTCCTACACCGCAACCCGGCGACCCGTAAAATACACGCGAATGCACCAGCAGCGGTAGCTCCCCGTCGAACCCACACGAACGCGCGACATACCGGTATGCCCCCGAAACGATCGTCAATGCAACCTCACCACCCTGTCAACCGTGTCTACTGTAGGCAAAAATCCCCCCCCCTCCATCTTCCGCCGCCCGCCTCAAAATCTCGCCCCCTCGAGCTGCTCACCGTCTGCCATCCTCCAAGCCCGGTGTTCTCGTCAGGGGGGGGAGGAGGAGGCAGCGCCTCCTTCTCGGGGGGCGGGGGCCAAATCCCCCCTACCCCCCGCCGGAAGACGCACGGCTGACGCCTCGACGCCACTCAAAACTGTTTCCTTTTCCGCCCCTGCTTCGAAGTACGCCAGCTCGAACCTACACCCGTGCGGCGTGTGGGCGGTGTCGAAAGCACGGAGGGGGGGATCGAGGGAGGGGGGGGCGGTGGCTTCAACTCCTGCGGGTGCACTCGGAAACGAATTTTAATGCAATCCATGCTTGTCAATGCAGCATATGCTGCTCGTGCAGTTCATCTTGGTCATGCTGTTCGTGGTGCTCAAGAGCACCATTTGTTTCCTTCCGGTCGATGGCTATACGCATCCAGATATCACTCTACCGCTAACCTTGCTTAATGAATACAAAAAAAAATGGTCTCCCCCCCTCGTGGACTCAAGATTACCCCCTGGCCAACGAATTATTCCACCCCCCCCGACTACGGTCATGCATGATATGAGTAACCCCCCCCCCCTGGGCGGCAAGCAACAAATGAGTACGCCCCCCCGGCGTTCCGTCTCGAAAGGGCGTTCTGTCTCGAAAGGGGCGTGTAGTCAATGGTCGAATGAGTAAGGCAAGCAACGAATGAGCCCCCCCCCCCGCCCCCCCCCCCCCCCCCCCAAACCACTCCCCCCAATACAAACCGCCTCCTTCCCAATTCTCACCGACGGGTCGTGCCAGCGACGGGTGTGGGGGCGTCGGGTTCGATCGCCAACACTACGGCGTCTACCCACTGGCCCTCCGATGCCACGAAGATCTGGCACGAGGAGTCAACCGCCAACTTATCTCGGTGCGTCTTCAACGCCGCGGGGATAGGTAACAAGAAGAAAAGTGAAAAAGAGGTGGTGGGAAAAGTGGGGAGAGGGGGGCGACGATCCGTTATTGCTGGAAGGGAGTCAGAATGAAAAGAGCAATCCGGGTTCATTAGGTAATTTTTAGCGCAGTTGACGTCGAGGTTTCGACCCTTCGTATGTACGTGCTGGTATGGTATGGAGATTTTTTGTTTTTGTTTTCTCAAATGACACCATCTGTCGAGAGCGCCTACGTACTAATAGCGTAGGTAGGAACAATTCGACGTGAGTCGACCAGGGAAAATGCGCGACGTTGACGTGCTATTCTCTAATTTCAAGCAGTTTGTCACCAGAGGGAGGGTGCGCTTCTATAGCGGTCAAGAGGTAGACCACGAAAGTTGTGCATTTTAGAGTGTGCTGGTTTAGGTTGTCTGGACGAATGGAGCAGGAGGATGAAGGTCTTATCACGCCGCCAGCTTTTCGTTCGCAGGAAGTGCCGCCGCCGGTCCGAGTGTCGGCAGGGGGGCTGGCACTACAGCAACGTCCGCAAAACAACCACTCCGGGCGGTGGCCTCGGTCAGATGCGAGAGTGCGGGTTCTCTACCTTCGCCTCCAAGAAGTAACGGTTTAATGCCACTAACCTCGCAAATTAAGGGGTAGGCTAGTTTTGTGGTAGAGCTGGGCCGAAGACGGTGTATCAGACAGAACGTACATATCTGACTCCTAGACTTCCTAGTTGGGGAAGGAAGGATGCCCGGAAGGGGGAGCGGGGGTGCACTCATATCATCATATGGTCGTAGTCGTACGGTCATAGCCCCTCGCATCACTACCATGTGCACGTATCGTGTGGGGGATGCTCTCACGCCGAAAATACCTTTCTTGCATCTGTTCTTAGCGACCGAGTGTCTCTCTTTCCCCCCACCCCTGTTTTGGTTCTATCAACCTCAACAAAAAACACGTTCAACCGCACCTGCCCATCCAGATACCACTGGCCTCCTTCCTCGAACACCCCATCCCACGAAGCCCCCGCCCCCGCCCCCGCCCCCGCCCCTTCCCCCTCCACCAACTCCTCTTTTTTCACGCCCGGCGGCAGTTCCCCCCGTGGTGGTGGTGGTGGTGGAGGCGTGTCTCTATTCCGACCGCTTTTTGGCGGTGCTCCCGGCGGGGGGGGAGGGGGAGGTCGTTCTGTCCGATCGGCATCGTCGTTCGGCGGCGGCGGCGGCGGGCCTCCTGGTGGGGGCGGGGGCGGTGCTCCTGGCGGAGGCGGGGGAGGTGATCCGGGAGGCGGAGGAGGTGGTGGTGGCGCGGCCGCACCCGATGAAGACCCCGAACCCGACCCCCCTCCTCCGAACATGCCGAGGTCTTTTTCGTGTGCCCGCAGCGCAGCCTTCGAGAGGCGGGCGTGAGGGGGCGGTCACGGGGCAGATGGGGTGGGAAGGGGAGGGGGAGGGGAAAAGGAAAAGGGCGGGGGAGGAGTCGTGTTGAGAATATGCATGAACGTAGTCGTACGGCCATAGACCATCGCATCATTCTAATGACGGGACTGAGCACGTCGGGTTTTTACCGACTAGGGCGGAGAGGGGGGGTGTACTCGATATCATGCATGGCCGTAGTCGCATGACCATAGACCCTCGCATCCCTACAATGCCGAGACGGGGCACGTCGGCTTTTCACCGACCAGGCAGACATTGCTTGCACCAAGCGCGAAGCGCCGTGAGGTGTTCGGCAAGTCGCATGAAGGGCGAGCTGCATTCTACTAAGAACCGCTTGTGAGGCGGACTTGCGCATTGATGACAGCTTCAATGAACGGGGGGGTGGGTACAAAAAACAACCCGTCAAAGAACGGAGAGGTCCTCTCTGTAAGCCTCTTCTGGTCGACAGATCGATGGCATGCGGGAAGCGCTCGATGGTGAGCAGCAACGCGACTGCGCCGTACACAAAGAAGGAACTGTTGTCATACGCGATGCGCATCCGTGCTGCAGCGCGCGCGACAGAACATCGCCCGTGAAACTGGCCCATGGTACCTGGTGCGCGCACACACAAAAGAGGGCTATCCATGCTCACAAACAACATACGGGCACCAACATCAACACCAACACCAACCCCAATACCGACACCAAAACCAGCATCATCACCAACATCAACGTCAACACCAACAAAACTGTGTGCCAAAATCTCCCGCCGTGGGGATACGAGGGTCTATGGCCATACGGCTACGGCCATGGATACATGAGTGCACCCCCCCAGCCCCGAAAGCCCCTCCATATACCCCTCCATTTTTTCACCTTCTCGATTCTTTCCATCTGCCTCGCGAGGTCGGCCTCGCTCTGGGCCCCCTTCAGCTTGTCCTCCCGCTTTTTGCGGAAGAACTCCTCCACAATCTCCACGTGCTTCTTACCCTGGTCATGGTTGCGGATGCTCTGCAAAGAACGAGAACGAACGGGACAAAAAACGGCGACAGGCACAAGCATGAAGCACAAAGCCCAAGCGCATGATACAACCCGAAAAAAATCAGGACCGGACTCAACACACCGGCGCCGTCTAGGGGTGAGGGATACCACTCTGACCCAAAATATAAGGACGGTTTGTATTTAATAGATTTATGCTAAAGGTCCCTATATTTCGGGTCAGAGTGGTACAGTATTATTAAGAGGAAGAACCACTTACTGTCTCACTGTAGGGTGGATACTACTTTTATCGGAGGGCCTTTTGTCCTAAATTTTGCGCATCTTCCAGATTTTCTTTGTGCGCATTTTTTTTTTTCTTCCCGCTTTTCCGATATGTTCTTTCAAAAACTGTGCATGCGAAGAGTTCCAGATATTTCGCCCTCTGTTTAAACTCACAAAGTACGACAGAACGCCCCCGTACCTTGATGTGATGAAATTCAAAAATCGACAAAACTTGGAATATCTGGAAAAAAAACTTTCCGATAATATCGGCCCTTCCCTTGCCTCCGGGAATCGTTGAAAAATGGACCACCTGGTATTTTGTTGCAGCACGTATTTAACGACCTACAGAGCACGATTACGACATGGTGTATATAGTATGTACGAGTACAGTAGTCTCATACTCCAAGACTCGACCCTAAAGCAGAACTGCTGTATTCATATGGTAGGTACTGCTGTACCTGGCACTTACATAAATATATTTGTCTAAACGGTTACATTGGCGAACAGAGTCAAACCCGTGTCAATGAACAAGGAAGGGGTTATCAGGCTTTATGTAACCTAAACACCGGAACGGTCCTACCAGATACAAGGTATGCTATTATTACGAGGCTCGTAACCTATTGTTGCAACGTTGGTATCATCGTATCGTCTACCGAGTATCAAAAACAGCTGCAGTTCGATTTCTACTCGTACTCATATTAATAGCAGATATCATATACAGGCAAACCATTATTAGATATATATAAAACTCGAGAATATCGCGATATTTGACATTTAGAGTCAAATTATGTGCCTCACGAGTTTTATACGGACGTCGGGTATAGCGATATTTTCGCCATACGTGGTCCGCAACACACAAATATATGCTTGGGGTATTTTTACCCCAAGCATATATTTGTGTTCTCTTTTTTGTTGGTAGAGCCGGATTTGGCAGACAAAATTGGAAACAGCCTGTCCCCTCTACTCGGTCATCCGATCATTACCCTGCCAGCAAGCACCACAACAGCAGCAGCAGCAGTGGTGGCCGCCACGACTTGGTTGAATGAGTACGGCATACGGGTGCTCCCTCGGTCGGGGAGAGGCGGATGCGCGGGATGCCCCGGTTCCGGCTCCAGCACAGCACCCAGTGCTCTGGCTGGGCGTCTTTCTGCCGGATTTGCCGCAAACCCATGTCCCCAACACCGCACGCCCCACCTCATCCGGGAACACAAGCGGGTAGCGCCAACCCGACCTTTGGTTTTTGGCGGACACGTCTCAGCACGAGCACGAGACGCGCCATCGTCTATGCCAAGAGCCAAATCCATGGTGTACGCGGGCGCTGTAGCCTGCCGAGCTACGTAGAGAAGCAGCTGCAGCAGCAGCAGCGACGTCCTCCAGCCCATGCGATGCTCTACGTGTTTGTGCACTTGCCGCCTATTCGTATTTCACCCATATTTTATCTCACGTTGTTCTGGCAAGAAACCCGATATTGAGTTTTATATCGAGGGATTTGCGTGTACGAATATCGCGATATTGAATTCGGCGCAAAGAGTCGAAATATCACCCTCTGTTGAGTTTTATATATGTCTATTAATAGGCCACTGTTCACATGACCATGTGTCGCGCAAAAGAAACAGGGCTTTTCGCGGGTCAGGTCAAACCTCACGGGTCGGGTCAGCTGACCCGACCCAACCCGCGAGATTCTGAAAGCCTCTTGACCCGACCCGACCCAACCCGCGAGATTTTGAAAGTCTCTTGACCCGACCCGACCCGACCCGTGAGATTTGAAAATCTCCTGACCTGACCCGACCTGACCCGCGAGATTTCAAAACCTTCTGACCCGACCCGATCCGACCCGCCACTTTCCGATTGACACGTGAGACCTTCTGACCCGACCCGATCCGACCCGCCACTTTCCGATTGACACGTGAGACACGGGTCAAGCCGGTCGGGTCACCTTGACCCGCGAGACCATTTATCTTGACCCGCAGATTCGACCCACGAATCCGGCCCGTGGGTCAACACTTCAAAAACAATTTCATATGCATTTGCGTGCCCTGCAGTGATAAGTGGCCTGACTGTAATGGGTATGGATGGATGCGGGCATGCGTATATGGATTTGGCGCTGTATTGATGTTTGAATATGATACCAAACAAGTATTATTGAGTATTGGTGCGGGAGAAGCCTTTGGGTAAGAGAGCGGGGAAGTGTTTCGACTGTCGGATCCGCGAGCCGGATGCGCGGGTCCGACCCGCGGATCAGCAGAGAACAACTCGCGGGTCATGCTGGTCCGACCCGCGAGTGACCCGACTCGACCCGTGAGCTTCTCATCACCTCTTGACCCGACCTGACCCGACCCGTGAGATATGAAAACTACTTGACCCGACCCGACCCGACCCGTGAGATTTGAAAAACTCTTGACCCGACCTGACCCGAACCACGAGATTTAAAAACCTCTTGACCCGACCCGACCCGTGTCATTTTGAACACCCCGTGACCCGACCCGCGGGTCGGGTCATGACCCGTGAAAATCCCTGAAAAAAAAAGAGGGAATACCGAACACCGCAACACTTCTCGCGGGTTTCTCCCCGGACAAGGGGGGGCTCATATCAGGCGTTAAACGGAGCCGTCATGGATGATCTGATCGCGTGTGACTTACATGCCGCCGTTGGAACGGGGCTTTCTGACGGCCCTGGAACATCGCATCGCAACCGCTCCCTAAAGTCGGAAAGTAGCCAGGCTAAGAGGCGAAGCTCACAGGATGCGTCAATTATATACGCAGCCTGGTCGCGTTGTCTTGTCGTTTGGGGGTGCACATCAACCCTCGACTCACTGCGGTGCTGTCTTTTGTCTTTTGAGAACAATGCCGACGGCAAAGGTCGATTCCGGAGCATAAAATCACTCACCGCCTGATGGTTTGAAAGCCAGACCTTGCAGTACTTGCAGAAGTACCGCTCCTGCGACACCCAGTAAGACGCCATAGCTCAAAGCACCCCTCAGCGCCCCAGAGCAGGTCAGAGATGGAACGGGAATGAGATCTGATGAGATTTGGAAAAATGGGGTTTCGTAAAGTGTGCGGTAGGATGTCTGGTAACAGGTCGGGAGATCATTCATTTCATCTTGCTCGTGAAGCAACCGCACCAAGCAACCGCACCAACGAAGGTCACGATCTTCTCGCCTATCGCCTCTATGTTGCGCGTACTGCTCCCAACGTTGGTCGGACTCTGGCTATCACGGTGCTCTGATGCAGGATACGCGGATCGGTCCATGTTGGACTCCACCATCGCCCATGGAATGGTGAGAATGCTGTCGCTAAAAAGCCAAGAAGAGCTGATGTGGATGATGTACCGTACGCGTACAGCAGTAGATCTGTGTCGGATATACATCGGGCACTTGTTACCCATGATACTTGGTAGCTATTCGTCGATCTCCTCTGCCGACGCTCGAGGCCCCGCACGGTTGATTCGGCCGAAGCTCACTGAGGAAATCATGCTTGGCGTTCGATCCGTGTCTTTATTGGCGGTGTTATCCGTATTATATTGTCAATCATTAGGGCCGCACCAGCATCTACGGCCCTCGCCGCTTTGGATCCTGACGGATAATATCCCTCGAGACATACCTGCTAGTATTCACCCATCCGGTACCTGATACGTTTAAAGGTGCAGCCTTCTGCTGTACCACTGGTACGCTATTTACCAGTAGATCTTCGTCTTGCTCGTGGAACAGGCCGTCGATCAGGGTCCGTCCAAGCCTATGCTACGGACTCGTTCGTACTCGCTACAAGCAGTAGTAATATCAGAGGGGAGCGCAACACAAGTGATACGTACTGGTTGTGGAATCCCGACCTTTGTCGCAGAGGGCAACCGGAACAACTCGAACGAGGCGCCCGTGAGCCGACCAGCACCGCCTACGAACTGGTACACAGCATCAGAGTCTCTGCAGCAGTGCAGCAGTACATCAGTACACAAACGATAAACCGCACACAGAGTACTACAGCAGTAACATCGTCGTCATGGTCCCACCGTCGCACGGTCGGTGCAACTGGCCCCTTCAGACTTGGGCGGTCATGCTTGGCGACTGAAGTACTTGAAATTTATGCAGGATACCTGGCACTCTTTTTTTACGTATACCAGCTGCCGGCCAAACCAGTTTCGATTGTCAAAACGGGGTTAGGCCGTTTCCTATGCGGTTCGATTTCGAGCTTCAGATTTGTATTTTTCGATCTCAAAATCGAATGACCCTACTTATGCAGTCCGATTATGCAAAATCCGACCGGAAATTTTTCGATTTGAGAATCCGATGACCCAAGTCGTCGGATTTTGGCCCAAAATCCGACGACCTGGGTCATCAGATTTTCAAATCGAAAAATGGCATGCTCTCTAAATTCAAGATGTTATCCACGACAGCAAACAGCAGCAGAACGATCGATGAGTTGGATGGTGATACAGCTGTATAGCGACGTTGCTTCGCGCCCGAAGCGCGGACGGCGCGTCCCTCCGTGGCCAGACTAGAGTCGGCTGGCGCGGGCTCGGGCCTAGAGACCAAGAGAAGAGCACTCGGCACGCGCCTCTCCGTGGATACGTACTCGTAGACTACACCGCAGCTGTACAGCAGCAGCAGCAGCAGTCAAGTCACAAAATCCAACACAAAATACCAAGACAGGTTGACTCTAGCGCACTCGCCACATCTCTTCGCCACCAGACTAGAGAGGCAGTCAGCGTGGGCTCGGACGCTTGGGTCCTACGCGCAGGGCAGCGCAGCGCACCCAGCGCGTCTCTTCGCGGCGCAAAATCACAAAAACAGCAGTTGGTCTTGGGGTTTGCTCGAATCTCTACACGCACAATATATCTGATTTTTCCGCATAGGAAGGCCCTTTCGATTTGTCAAGCTCGTATCTGAAAATGCCATCGGGTGAAAATCTGAAGCTCAAAAATCGAACCGCATAGGAAACGGCCTTACACTGCTGTTTCACGAACATGCTACTTATACATAGGAGACCAGTCAAATTCTACCTGGTACGCAATTTGTCCCCAAAAACGGAATCGCTGTCCTAAAAAGACCACTTCCCGACACTAAAAGTGGTACCTGATATGTCAAGCCCAAAAGAGGCCTCGACGCGTATCAAAAGACCGGCCTCCTATTATTAATAGCTGCAAACATGTCAGGAGACAGCACTTTTACCCCTACACCGATTGTTTAGAAAATTGCCTCTGTAAAAAGACAGCCTAGACAGCTAAAAAACGGCGACACGATCGAAAAATCTCCGTTTTTCAATAGAAAAGTGCCTTATTTATATATATGTGGCGCCCTTTCTTCAAATTATAAAAAAAAATCGCGTTCACATCTGTGGCAATAAACACTGCGGTGCATGTGCCGCACACAGCAGTCCATCTGTATCAGCGTACGCCTTATTACTGAAAATAAACCGAGTAACCAGCACAAAAAAACGGGGGTTCCCGCACCGATGTGAGGTATTTTATATCAGGGTGGCAGGGAACATATGTCTACTGACTGTACAGAGACAGTTTTGCCTAGACAGTCAGCCTAGACAGAATCGACAGCTAGACATAGACATGTCTCCTGACGTCTTTCATTAATACCTGGTAGCATGTGTTTGCTGCTGTTTACGGTTTGCGGTGGGCACGGCTTATATCCCACCCGCCCATGCGAAATGCGTCTGCGAAAACCTGATCATGGGCTTGGCGGCATAGTGGCCCTCTACCCTCCCGCGCCCGTGTTTTCGAAACAAACTTCCCCGAGCTACAGTACGTATGTACCACTACTGATACCATCCGCGAAATGGTGATGATTATGTTAGAATGCGAGTGGTTGTGATGGCCTTTCGACGTCACCAAAAAGCGCATGAATTGACGCCGTGGCGGAAAAGACGCGTTCTGTTATGATACTGCTTTGTATGAGGTTGAACGCCCGGTAATTGCCTGGGTTCAGTCACTGGGAACGTATTTGTAGTACTTGGAAGGCGTATCGTAGATGGAAAACCAGGGGTTTTCCAGAGGCGCACGAGCTTGGTCTGAGTCTCCGCGTGCACGAAAGGAATAAAACTGCTCTTCTTCTATAGCTAAGCAAGCAACACACGTGAGCACCAACGATTACCGACTTAAAAGGCAGACCTGTCCAGGGATACAAAGTGTCCCGCAACCCTTGATCTTAACAAGTGGCGTCGCGCAGCCGCCCTCAGCGAAAAACGAGGGCACTGTTTTTAAACTGTCACGAAGACACACACTCACTTCGACAGTATAGACACCCCTTTCTAAACCTTAGTAGTATCTTGAACCCCGACCTTGGAACGCTCGGCGACGACGGCGAGGCGTTCCGTCGTTGGCAAGAACGCATGATCAGACACCGCCGCGAGAACAATTCACGACCGAACAGACACAACCGGAAGAAACACAGTCGTCGTCCCGGCCACGTGGGCAACATCACGGCCAGGGTCAGCAAAGCAGACAAGGTGACGGCTACAACACACACGCGGCACGAGGACACCAGCAGTCTCACTCCGGTCATCACGGTGGTGGTTCGACCGCCCCTACCTCTTCCGCCCCGGCTCCCGCCTCGGGGTTTCGCTACCGTGCCTCGCATACCTCGGGCGGAAACCCGAATGGATGCCAGGCACCTTCCGCGCCGGTAACTGACAGGTCGACGGCGGTTCGGCTCCTCCTGCCCGCCCGCCGCCAGCATTGTCGGGAGAAAAAACCTTGATTTCACAAGATGCTCGCGGCCCAGGCTCGCTCAGCACTCAGCGTCGGCCTACTCCGCTCCCGCCCCGCGCGTTACTCCGTACTTCGGACCGACGCAGCGACTCAGCTCCACTGCTTTCTCCGGGGAGCCCCCGGGCGCCTTCCCCGACGTCGGGAGCCCGCACCTCAAACGCCGCTCCCCTCAACCTGGGCACGAGAGCAGGCGCGATAAACGCCTCTCTCCCGAACCACGCACCGCGCAACACGATGGGTGTCGCGCCGTCGAGTCGTTTTTTTTCAGCGAGGGTGTCCTCCTCCTACACCTCCCGGCCATGCGGTGGCGGTCGGTTTGAGGTGCGGGAAGGCAAACACCGAAACCCCGAGATCTCGGTTGAAGCTCGACTCGGCATTTCCTCGCAATAACGGTGGCCGCTCCACCCTTTTTCCTATCAAGGAGGAGTCGACAAGATTAGCTACCTCGTCCCCCTTCCCCACCAGGTCTACAGGACGGAAGAACCTCTCCGGTGGACCCTTTGTTGCCCCCCACCCGAGCACCGTTCTTGAAGACGTCTACAGGGTCTGCAGGCCCTCTTTCGTCTTCGCGCACGCCACTCCACGTGCGCAGCGCTCCTTCGGCTCCAGTGGAACAGGAAAAAACCTGGCACTGTCCGTCGAGCCAGTGGTGACTCCACGGCCTTCGGTCAGATCAACCGGGCAGCATACCCGTTAAATTCGGAAGAATCGCAGCTCTCGTCAAGCAGAACGGGCTCAGAGCCCCCTGCCCCCTTTGGTCCAGGACAGAGATCATCGGGCGCAGGAAGACAACCTTCTGGCGATTTTTTGCCTACGGGTAATGGTGACACAGAGCCAGTATACGTGGAACCGGACTCGTCTCGTGCACCAGGGGCTCAGTGTTCTCAAGAGAAGCACACTCCCCCCCCCCACACGCCGCAACTGCGGCCACCGACGACTCGGCACTGTTTCGCCGTTCAGAGGTGTGGGAGTGGGTTTTGAGGAGCCGCATCTTCGACTCATGTTCTAGTTCGTAGAATCGGGGTTTCCACGAATTTCCCATAATTCTGCATATACGGCTCATCAGAGTGGGCTAGTGTTATGATACTGCTTTGTTTGAGGTTGAAAGCCCGGTAATTACCTGGGTTCAGTCACTGGGAACGTATTTGTAGTACTTGGAAGGCGTATCTTAGATGGAAAACCAGGGGTTTTCCAGAGGCGCACGACCTTGGTCTGAGTCTCCGCGTGCACGAAAGGAATAAAACCGCTCTTCTTCTATAGCTAAGCAAGCAACACACGTGAGTACCAACGATTACCGACTTAAAAGGCAGACCTGGCCCGGGATACTAAGTGTCCCACAACCCTTGATCTTAACAGTTCTCCTTCGCTGGCTGTATGAGCATCTCATTCCGTTCTTGATCATATCCCCCTCTATCGTTTCAACGACGAACCGCGAGTGGTCTGTTATTTTATCCCGAATGGCGCCCGCCCCCTCCGCCCCCAAGCCAAGGGGTGTCCATTTCCTGCCTCAGGTATCATATATGTACTGCTGCTGGTAAGGCTGTATTACGATTTCAAGACGACTGCTCGCCGCCCACGCACCCATCGTCTCGTGGGACCGCGGGAGGAGTATGCGGCCACGCTACACTGCGTCGGGTTTTGATCTGGGCCTGCGCCCGAAGTTCATAGTCCGAAAAGTATCATCGGCGTGGGTTTACGACTCCGCCGCCATGTTTCGGCGGCTTTCCACGCTGAAACAGAAAAAAAATCACCGAGGCCTCGCCTCCTCGTGTCCCCTCTTTTGTCGGTGTTTCAGTTCTCTTGGTGGAAACCGACTGAAAAAAAGTGCAGCTGGACTGCATTGTCGATGTGTTGTTTTAGTGTTTTTCAGCGATTTTTCAACATACAACACAAAACGCCCGCTTATTTATGACGTGGAACTCCGGTTGCAGATCATCGACGCCGGCAGCAGCGGAAGCCGCATGCATGTGTATGAATGGGAGCCGCGCGAGTTCAAGGTGGTGCCACCGCCGATCTCCATCCCCGGCTCAACGAACCAGTGGACCCATAGGATGGAGCCCGGTATATCGTCCTTCAGCTCGAACCCTGAGGTGAATAGGACGGAGCACGGAGAGTGCGCGCTGGGGGTGTGCACGAGAGGAGAAGGGGGGGGGGGAGGGTACTTGCTTGTTGTTTGCCTTTCGTAAGTTGACCGTTGGCCACGCATTCCTTCCTTCCGAGACGGAGCACCGTTCCTGTTCCTACTAGAGACATTTCCAACAGGTGGGCGCTCATTACGTCGTTTCCATATATTGCACAGTTTTTTTTTACCAATCTTAGGGGGGGGTGTACATGTTGGCACCGTATCATGTGGACTTGTAGCTATGTGCAGCGGTGGCTTGCTGATGTGGTGAAATGGTTTATACGGGGCTGTCAAATTTTTTCCTGTGCAGTGGGAATGAAGCATCAGGGCAGGCACGGGACTAGAATTCACCCGTGCCCAGGCTGAGCACGTCTCGCAGTGGTCCACGCCACACTGCGTTTTCTTCGGTGGAGTTCGCAAAGTGAGCAGAAGGGCAAGTTCTGCACAGGTTATTGGGCACGGTATTCTGGAGAGTCGACTAAAATCAGCACCAGATCTTGCATAGCGATACAGCGACGGATTTTCAGCTGTAAATCGTATTCGCAACATTAGCCCTCATTTAACCTCCCCCGCCTTCTCCGTCTCGAAAAGGAGGCGTGGTCAATAGCCAAATGACTTAAGGCAAGCAACAAATGAGGACGCCCCCCCGCCTCCCCACTGCGCCGTCTCGAAAGGGGTTCGTGGTCAATGGTCGAACGACTTGGGCAAGCAGCAAATGAGTACCCTCCCCCTCCCCCCCCCCCCCTCCACGCACCTGTCCTCAATCATATAACCCTCACCGTCCCCCCCTCCCGTGTTACCACGGTAAAACCGTCGTCGACCTCGTTTGTTGGACGCCCTCTCACGGCTGCACCGCCCCCCCCGGGTGACGCCTCCACCGCTACTTACGGAGCAGGACATCCCGAAGGCCCTCGCGCCTCTCGTGGATTTCGCCAAGGACATCCTCAAGGACCACGAGGAGGACTGGGGAAAGTTCCCGATCTATCTCAAGGCTACCGCCGGCATGCGGCAGCTGTCCTACAACGACCGCGAGGCTATCCTGCGGGCCGTGAGAGACTTTCTCGGCGACCCGAAGACGTGCCCCTTTTACTTCCAGTTCGACCAGGCCAGGGTTATCTCGGGGGAAGAGGTGGGTTCGCGGGTCGGTCCCGGCGTTGGGCAGCTATCGCACCGGTATTTCTGTCTTCTTTTTGTGAGGAGTTGGAGGAGGAAGTCGTGGCGGTTTTTATGTAACCGTCGGGCAAGGGCATGGAGGCGTTTTGTACCCCCCCCCCCCCCCGTTTCAACCCCCCCATGCCTGGGGCAGAGGTATGTGCAGTGTTGTTGGAGTGTCGCATCGCGCCTGCCACCGAGTGGGATATTCATTGCTTTCGTTGCTCGGAGCACCACCGCACTATCGCTGCAGGGAACTGTTACCGCGAGACAGCAGCTTTGAAACCTCTTTGCCTATACCCCAGGACGGGGATCAACCTTTAGCAGATTTTTGGCGATAGCCCGCTTGGTCCCGCCGCGCGTAGAAGCGTTTGGAATATTCCCCCGCTCTTACGCAAACGCCTTCTCGCTTTGGCGCGGTAACGCATGGCCAGCTCCCGGCGTAGTTGCTCATCAGTAGCGATTGTCATTACTGGTGTGCGAGCTCCCTGCCCCCTCCACCCTCTACCCGCTCCCAACCTCCCCCTTCCCCCGGCATGGTAGTGCGAGGGTCTATAGTCATACGACAACGGCCATGCATGACCTGAGCACCCCCCCCCCCTCCCCTTCTGGTAATCCCATGAGGCAGGAGGGAATTTACGGCTGGGCGGCGGTGAACTTCCTCCATGGAGAGTTGCTCGCGCAGAGCGAGGGTGCGGGAACGGCGGATTCGTCGGCCAACATGACCGTCGGTACGCTAGACCTCGGCGGGGCGTCCACCCAGATCTCCTTTTTCAAGGCTGACCAGGTTGGTGGCCGGGGGGCGGTTGGCGAGGACGGGTGAATTATGTAGTTTTCTTTCACGAGGAGCTCGTTTTTGTTTGTTTTTGGTGTATCGGGCTTGATCGTCGATGGTGAGGCTGTTGCCGGTCATCTCTTGCCTGCCAGAGGGAGTGGCCTCCCCTTTTCCTGGTCCACGTTATGGCGCGTCATGGTCCTCTATGCGATCCCGCAGGAGGTGCATCAGATGGTAGAGTAAATGAAGGACACGTGTGATTTTACGCTACGATTCTTGTCCGGTACTCTCTCTCGCGCGCGTAGGCACGAGGAGCAGCGGCTTCAACTTGTTTTTGAATTGGCTCTCTCTCTCAGCGCTGTTTGTTTGTTTGTCGACGAGTCGTTCTACGACAGAGATTCACCCTATTTTTTCTGAGGCTCCTATGTCCCCCCAAGGTATTATGCGGATTTCGACGGGGACAACATGTTAATACGACTGATGCTACAAGCATCTCGTACGTGCACGTACGCATTATGCCCAACAGTGTAGAGCATAAGTTACATACTCATCCATCCTTCAACTGACCACCGGTAACGACGCCGTGGTGGGCTCCGAAAGTTTCCCCCCCCCTAATGTGATGCCTCCAATGTAGAACGCCTCCGACGCCGCCTTTGTGGCGCAAGCCCTGCTGATGTGGTTGGTGCTGAATGCCGCCGATACCGCACGTGCGCTCTTCGGCGCCCGCGCCCCCGCGCTCACCCGCGCCGGCGTGCTCGTATTCCCCAGACTGGTTAGCCTTGACTGCCTCGCAGAGATGGAGAGTGATATAACACCAGAGCGCAGGATACAACGGGTACTCCGAAGTCAGAACGGCAGTTACTATCACGGTAACTCTATGCCCCGAAAAGACGCATGAAAGTCAATGCTGGCATTTCCAACAAACGCCTGCACTCGTCCCTCTTTTGTCCCCAGGACATCTTGGCCAACCTCTTCAAGCTGCAGATCGGGGGGCAAAAGCATTGGAACGTCTACACGCACTCCTTCCTCCAGTTTGGGCTGAACTCCGCACGCCTTCGCATGCACACCAAGGTGGCGGAGGAGGCGGTGGGAGGCGGCGGCGGCGCCGTCGGCCAACAATGCCTCCTCCTCTTCCTCCTTTTCGGAGGAAGGGTGAGTGTTTTGCCGGTATTCGTGAGGCGTTCTTAAGCGCGCGAAGAAAACACCCAGTAGAATATGTTACAACGTTTTTTTTCAAGGTATTGTTCCTTTACTGCAGACTTGTAGGAGTCTGTCCCATGACCAGGGACTCGATTCAGGCGCAGAGTTACTGTCATGCACAACGAAGTAAAACAGCAGAGTGAGGTATCAGGAACACACAGCATTCATTAATGGGACGGCTTGGTTGCGGTGTAGTGAAGCGGGACGTTTGCGTTCGTTTCCAGCCGAGCGTTTGATTTACACTGGGTGTTTTATCCCTATCGCCCGGGCCCGTCGTCCTTCACCACAGCGAAGCGTCGAGCTCGAAAGTCGCCCCTCTCGTGGTGGTGGATGCCTGCATGCCCAAGGGTTTCAACGAGACCTTGGTCTCGCCCGAAGACGGGAAAGAGTATCTTATTGTCCCCTCCGGCGGTGGCGCTGACTTCGACGCGTGCGGCAAGCAGGTGCGAGATGACGCGTTTTTTTTCCCGAGCGCGTTGTATGGCCGAGAGCGGGTGTACCTTCGTGGTTAGATACACAGCACTTGCGGTATGGCCTGAGGCAGCAGCAGCCCTGTTCAAAATGTGTTGTGTTTAGCACTTCCGCGTCGACGCCCAACTTCGGCTTTTTGGCTCCTTTTTTATTGCCTCTTGTGTCCCCTCTGTATTTCCGGGCAAAGGAGAGTCTACAGCTTGCCATCGCGGTCTCGACTTGCTTCACTCGTTGTTTGCGCCTCCTTTGCTGAAGCCTTGGCCCCATCTCTCGCTCGTCACCAGTTCGACTCTCATTGTCCATCCTCCGCCTTTCAGCGCGCCATTTGGTCAGCACACCGTTCTATTCGTAAAAAGGTTTCATTCCTGTACCATATTTGTAGTACCTCCCCTGACGGGACACGCGTGCAGTGTAGTGATCTCAACCCTTATAGTACCGCAGTCTCGTTTTGGGGACAAATCACTTGGAATTAGACTGGTTTGTCCCCAAATCGGGACTGCGGCACTAAAGGGGTTAAGCTTTGTTTTTACCGTCACGCCTGGGATGATTTGAAAAATACAAATCCCAAAACAAAACAAAAGTAAATGCCCTCTTATATATCAATCGAAATCTGAGGCAATGCTAACCTGCCCCTCACATCCCCCTTCCCGTCTACACCTCACGTACGTCCTCCCCCCGGTTCTTGACCCCGGCGGCTCACAGACCGCCAAACTTCTAGAAGCGAAGTCTCCTGCAGACAACTTTTGCCAGTTTGCGTTTCCAGGGCAGTGCTCTCTTCTGGGCACCTACCAACCGGAACTCCCGAAGGGCCGAGAGTTCGGACGCTTCTATGGTTTCGCCGGGTGGGTGTTTTTTTTGTGCGCTTGTGTGGGGGGGGGGGGGGGGGGGGGGGGCGTACTCATTTGTTGGTTGCCTTTGTCATTTCACCATTGACCACGCACCCCTTTCGAGACAGAGCACCGTTCCTACTCCTAATAGAGACACCTCCAACAATTGGGCGCTCATTACGTTGTTTCCATATATTACACAGAAACTTTTTGCTAATCTTATCCCCTCCTGTCTGGCCGCCTGTGGCCACCATCTATCTCCTAGGATAGCGATCGTTTTCTCGCTGCTATTCAGTTTATCAAACTCATCCATGTCACCTTGGTCTATTTCCCTCATCTCCTCTTCTAACACATCCCGTTCCTCCTTGTATATTTCACATTCTCCTACTATGTGAGTTCTACTCTCTATTGCTTTGCCACACGGGCAGATCTGTGTGCATCTACTTCCTTCTCCTCCCGGCTACTGGTATACCTCTTTCTTCTTTCTGGCAGGTCCAGGTCCCCTACATGAAAGCGCAGTTTCAGCGTTTTCGCGAAGTTCATTGGGCCATGCAAATACTTTTTCATTCCTATTCCTTCCCTCAATTCCCCGTATATCTCCAAGTGTTTTTCCGATTCCACCTTGTTTCTTAGCGCTAGCCTTTCCCTTCTTTCTATCATTTCTTTTACTTCTGCCTTGTACCTCCCAAACTTCCCGGCGGACATCATCTCTTCTTGGTTTCCCCCTATATCCTTCCATACTTTATCAACTACGCCATCCCACCTTATTCCAGCTCGCCCGTTTGTTACTTTGTCCCATACAGCTCTATCAACTATGGCTGACAAACTCTTTTTTGGCATGTTCCTTACTTTATATTGCCAGTTCAACTTTCTCATGTCTCTATTTGTCTTGAATGGGTGCATTCCCAGTTCTGCTCTTAATACTTTATTACTAGTCGTACTTGAGCATCTTAGGATTTTTTTAGCTGCTGTCATTTGTACTGTTTCCAACTGTTTTATGAGTTTCGCGTTCCATTCCCGTACTTCTCCTGCATATTCTAGCTTTGGTACTATCACATTCATCAGGATACATCTCTTAATTCTAGTGTCAAGGTGCGAGTCTGTTAGGATCGCATCCATCTTGCCTACTGGTGTCTTACCCTTTCCTATTACTTTAGTTTTTGTGTGTATCCCAAGAGCAGTCTTTTGCATCTCTACGCCAAGGTATGTATACTGGTCTACGATCGGCTATTCATCTTCTCCCCACTTCCAACTGAAATTTACCGGGTTTACCTTATCTTCGTTACAAACAACTACTACGCATTTCTTCACGTTCGCCGTCACCCTCCATTTCCTGGTGTGTTCTAGCGCCTTCTCTATTTGTTTCTGCAATCCTTCGGGTGTTTCTGATATCCCCATGACGTCATCCGCAAATATCAATCCCGACACCGTATCTTCCCCTACCGTGATTCCCTGCCTTGCTACCTCGACTGCTACTATCAGGTCGTTAATATATATATCTTGAATAAGTTAGGTGACAACGTACATCCCTGTGCAACTCCTTGTAAAATATCAACATACTTCGATATTTCCCCGTCCAGCATTACAGTACTTCTCGCACATTCCGTCGTCTTTTTCATCATTCTCCACATCTTTCCTCTGATTCCTATTTCCCACAGTTTCTTCCACAATCCATTTCTCCATACTGTGTCGTAGGCTTTCTGCACATCTAGAAAGAAACAGCACGTTGTTAGTCCCGCGTTTTTCCTACCTTGAATAATCTTACCTAAGGTGTATACATGGTCTACGCAGCTACGGTTTGGCCTAAACCCTGCTTGCCCTTCGCTTATTTTGTCTTCCTTTTCCATCATCGTTCCCATTCTATCGTTCAAAATCTTACAAAATGTTTTGCCTACTGTGCTTAGTAGTGTTATCCCTCTGTAGTTCCCCGGGTCAGCCTTATCTCCTTTCTTGAATAAGTTTACTACTACTCCTTCTCTCCACCTCCTAGGTGCGTACTCGTTTTTCCATATCCAGTTATACAACATAACCATCATGGTAAGCACTCCTTCTCCCCCGTACTTCATAAATTCATTCACTATTTGGTCTGCCCCTGCTGCCTTTCTATTCTCAAGTTTAACTACACATTTCTTAACTTCTTCCCTTGTGAACTCTCTCTGTAACCCTCCCGAACCACTGTCTTCCCTTTCTGATGTATCTACGTTCGCCTCTGCCCACGCGTTGATTTCCTTCTCGAATTCTGCGTCGAACGTTTCGTCGGCTGTGGGTGTTCCTAGCTTACGGTAATGCTCTACTAGTGCTTCCCTTTTCCCCTTCGAACTACTAACCATTATACCGTTTTGTGCTCTTAGAGTAGCTATTCCCGTGTCTGCCTCTCCTGCTTGTTTGCCAAGTATCCCTTTTGTCCCTACCCACATCTGCTTCATCCCGCCCTCAAAGTCTTCATTCGTTTTATTTACTACAGTACGTCTTTCTGTATCCCTTTCTTGTTCTTCTCTACCATCTCCTTTACTTTCTTTCTAGCTATGGCATATTCCTCCCACCCTGTCGTAGTTGGAGAGGGGGGGGTATTCAGTTTGGTTGGAGACCCGCTGGAGTAGTAAAAACAAAGGCATGCACCGTAGCAGGGAGGAGGGGAGGAGCACACGCCATTTGACCCCCGGATGTGAGTTTCGAAAGGGGGGGAGCTGAAGAGATGGGGCAACATATACTGTTTGCGGTTCGTATTGCGTTGTTGTGGTTCATGATTTTCCGACCCTCGATAGAAGATTAGAAGTTTCACCACAACCCAAGGTCTTGGATTCATACATGTTGATAGGAGTCCTTGTTTCAGTTCTGAGTGCAGCAGCAGCAGCAGCCAGCCTCTCTGGGCCCGAGGAGGCGTTCCATGGTCTGCCAACGCCAAAACCTTCAAGGAGGTTTAGACGCAAAACTCGATGGAAAAGAAAACAAAATGTGGCTTGTTGGCGTTCACGGTAGCCCGGGTTTGTAAGTCTGGTCCTCTGAGAACGCCTCCGGCGGTGGCCACCGGAGCTGATGAGATACCCGTACAAACCAGGACTTGCAAACTACCCCCCCCGTAATGCTTGCTCTTGATTTCCATATTTGGAGCAGTGATAGGTCTCCAGCTCCTCCTGAAAACCTCTTACAACTCCAAATATGGAGAACAAGAGCACTGCGGGGGGGCAGTTGCATGGTCTTGGCCCTTATGGGCATCTCATCAACACCGGTGAAATCCGCCGGAGGCGTGTTCGGAAGGCCGGATTACCAACCTGGGTTAGCTACCCGACACGTAGTGAGTGGGCGGTGCTGCAAGAGGACAGGGGTTTGAGTTTGATTCAGGACCCGCTGGTGTACGTACTCGTAGTGTCCACGTAGGACCGTTCCCTTGTGCATTGGTACATACTGCGGTGGTTGTACCTTTTTGGTACTTGTTTCCTTCCATCGGGACGTTCTTTAGCCTGTTTTTTTTTTATCAAGGGGTAGCTTTGTTTTTGTTCTGGGGGATGAGCTAATGTGAGGACATCGTCGTTCATCAGTGTCTGGGCGTCGATCAGTTTGGTGGATGCGTAGTGCTTAAAAAAGCCCGCAGGCTGCAGGGAGAGCGTTTGGCGTTTTTATCCGCCTAGTGTCCGGTGAGAAGGTCCGTAGATGCATTCGCGCGTGTCATTTATTGATGTGAATGCAGTATTAGTAGGGCGTGCGCGCAAGGATGGTGTAGTATATTTCAAGATGTCTGAGAAACCTTACTACTTCACGATTTCGAGCCCGAAAATGCAATTCACAAGGAACACGTATGTTGTGCAGCGTTTTTCTTGGGCGCCTTGCTGTTGCTACTCGTAGCACGGGTGGAGAAGAACAGGGGGGGAAGACTACTCAGTATCATGCATGGCCGTAGTCGTATGACCATGGACGCTCGCATCCCTACAATCCCGGGACAGAGCACGTCGGGTTTCCACCGACCAGGCAGACATTGCTTGCACCAGGCGCGAAGCACCGTGAGGTGTAGGGTGAGTCGCATAAAAAGTGAACTGGATCCCACTAAGAACCACTTTTGAAGCGTATTTTCTTGCATATGGACGACAGCGTCAATTAATTGATTTGTCTTCTGGTGTGGCCACTTCCAGAGACAGCAATGGGTTTCCTGTGCAACTGCCTTTTGGGTGCCTTACCATACACACTACGTGATACGATCGTCCCCCTTGTGCGGAGGGGAGGTTCTCCCCGCACAAAAAATGATATGACTCGGCTGCTACCCGTAGTGACCGCCGAAAATGAAACAAAAACGATACCCTTGTTGTCTAGCTCACGCAGTGAGAGGCGTGTTTTGAAGCGTTGTCGCCAACCGACGCCAACCCAACCTATATATATGCCAGGTATATAATATGAGGGGGGTAAACATTCGTTGTTTTCCTTAGTCATTTGACCATTAATCACGAATCTCTTTTGATACGGAGCATCGGAGAGGGGGGGGGGAGGGAGGTGATTCCGTCGCCGTCATGATATATTCGGCCTCCGACTGACTGCGCACGGTTTCTAGAAACCGTATTTTCTTGCCTGAGCGGGGTACCTGGGTGTGAGGCGAGCGTCCGGCGTGGACGGTCAGTAGTTTTGTTTGAGCAATGTGGGGGCGAAACTGCAAAAAAAGCGGCATAATCCGCAGCTCCTTTACCTCCGCTATGCTCTCCTTTTCCCTCAACTCTTCTCTACATTTTTCTTTGTCGTGGGTTCCTTTCCCCCCCCCCCCCCGCCTCCTTGCCGCTGTATCTGCCTCCCTGGTGTGCCTGCTTGACTCCCCCCTACCCCCTCCCTCCGACGCCCCCTCCCCAACTTCTTGGCGTCTTGGCGCGGTGGACAAAAATATCAAAATGAAACATGTTTTTTGCCCCTGATAGGTACTACAAGCTGTGGCAGTTTCTCGACCTACCGGACAAGACGTCGGTAGCGAGCATTGTCGAAGAGGGAAGGCGCGTCTGCACCATGTCGCACAAGGAGCTCGCTAGCTACAACAAGGGCCGCCCCAAGCACGAGAAGAACGTCAAGTACCTGCCCAAGTACTGCTTCATGTCGTCCTACATCACCACGCTCCTCCGGGACGGCTTCGGCTTCCCCACGGACGAGGACATCACGTTTGTCGACGAAGTTCAAGGCTACAAGGTGCGAGCTTCGGCGTGGTTGGGGCGCCGATTGTGGGACTTTGCAGGAGGGAAGATCCACCCCCTACCCGACGTCCTCCGTCCCGGCATTGTAGGGATGCGAGGGTCTACGGTCATACGACTACGGCCATGCATGACATGAGTACACCCGCCCCCCCCCCCCCCCCTCGACATGAGTGCACTCCCTCCCTCCTCCCCTCCCCCCCCCCTATCCCGGTTTGCCCCTATATATATTTTTCGTTTCTCCGAAATTCAAGGTTGCCAAAACCTTCTTTCCATTTTGGTCTCCTCTGAACGAAAATATGCTTGATGCTTCCTACGGGGGGGGCATGTAGTAGTTCGAACACACGATTGACTCGACAACAATGTATCTCCCTCTGTATGTTTACACACCGTAGTTGGTTCTGATTAGTACGGGGGACCATAGTAAATAGGACCTGTGGTGCACACAAAAACCTATACATTTACCTATTTTTACTAACAATATTTGGTCATATTTACTATGGCCCCCCGTAATAGTATGTTCGCACGTGATAGTGACATGGCGTCTCTTTCCCTCTCCAGCGGTGGTCGCCGTAGGAAACGGTACGGGAGACCTAAGGTGTGTCTGGTGTGCAGGCCAGGCCGCACTCGCCCGTGAGAACTGCTGCTAGGGATGCTTGCTTTGACACTTGTCGCAAACTACCTGCTGCACGGACGGTCCGGCTGCCCAAGCGCAACTCGTAGAGGTCTCGGAGGTTTGGTTGTGCGCCCATCCTGTTGCACCGATTCCGAGACCAAGGACCGCGGTGGTGTCCCACGGGTCGGTTGGTGAGGTGTGGCGTGGTTCGTCGTATTACGTGGTGTGGAGGGATTTCCGCAGGGACGACTGGCGTGTTTGATGTTATTTTGTCAGTGCCGCGCAGATGATATATGTGCTTGGGCATTTGTCGGAGTATGTTTAAAATTCCCCGGGTGGTAGGTAAAAGTATATCTTGAGCTCGCCACCCTTTGACACATGAGACGGCGTGAACGTTGTAGCACCCTTCTTGTTTTCGCTTCTGCCCCTTCAACCTGTTCGCATAATACTCCGGACGCTTTTTTTTTTTTTTTTTTTTTTTTTTTTTTTTGTGCCTTCTCTGACGGCATCGGCGGTTGCGTTGAGGAGACGTTGGCGTCATTTTGTTGGAGTCGCAGCGCCAGTGTGTCATGCATTTAAGACTGATTTGGAGTAGTAGCAGTAACGATGAGCGTAGGCGTGCACCAGCGGTACCCGTGCTTCCCGCTACGTGCCCTCCCGGAGAGCTCGGTGTCTTCAAATGACTATCTGGCGGCCCAAGTAGCAACGCTCCTCGCGCTAGCGTTAGCATTGGTCGGTGGCGTAAGGGCCCAGCTGTGCCGGGGTTTGTCGAAGCAAGTGTGCCGAAAAATGAGGAGGGGGGAAGCTTGAGGTTTCGATCTCTGACAGAAATGGCGTGTTTTTGCGTCCCCTTGTCTGCTCGGAGTAGGGGCACGGTGCAAAAGTTTGTACACACCCGCATGCCGATTTTTGCGTCCCCTTGTTCGCGCGGAGCGGGGGCACGGCGCACAACCTCTGTCCGCCTCCCAAACCCTGGAACGGCGCCCACTACCCCTAAACAACACCCTCCCACCGTTTCTCCCTCCCCGCCGCTGTCTCTGGCGTCCAAGGTCGACTGGGCGCTTGGTTCTATTTTGTACGAGATCAACGCTCTGCCTTGGAGCTATGTCGGCCCAGACCCCTCGCCGGCGGCCGGATGTCCGGATGCTGCCAAGGCGAGCCAGCAACTGAGTAATTTTTATTTTATCCACAGAGCACGGGTGCAGTGGGTGCGGCGTACGCACAGCGCGTGAACGCGGAGCGTTTTCTGCCGCCGCCCTAAGGGTGGTGGCCTTACCGTATCACGCGGGTGATGTGATAACGCCCCCCCCTGGGTATGATGTTTCCAGCCGACTTTCTCCACGGCAGCAAAGGGGCACACACAAAATGAAACTGGTGGAGCTTCGGAAAAAATATATCGTCGAGACCTTTCCATTAGACACAACGCTTGTCGTCTGCACTTTCCCCGCTGTCGAGAACGTCTGCTTGAAAATTTTTCCAGGGAGTGTGCTGTCTTATCACCGTCTGATATGGTACGCCGCTCGGGAACCCCCATAGAATCCCATCGCCCCCCCCCCCCCCCCCCCCCCCCCCCCCCCCCCCCACCGTGCATGTAAAACACGCCTCTCACTGCGGGAGCTAGACAGCCAGGGTACCGTTTTTTGTTGGGTTTTTTGGCGGTCACACGGCTAGCGGTCTAGTTAGATCATTTTTGTGCGGGGAGAACCTTCCCTCCGCACAAGGGACATTATCGTATCACGTAGTGTGTATAAGGTAAGGCACCCACGACGCAGATACATAGTAACCCCACTGCTGTGTCTGGAACTGGCCACACCAGAAATTGAATCAATTCATTGGCGCTGTCATCCATAAAAAAGAAAAAACCGCCTCAGAAGCGGTTCTTAGTAGGATGCAGCTCACCCTTCATGCGACTCGCCGGACACCTCACGGCGCTTCGCGCTTGGTGCAAGCAATGTTTGCCTGGTCGGTGAAAAGCCGACGTGCTCCGTCCCGGCATTATTGCAGGGGTGCGAGGGTCTATGGTCATACGACTACGATCATGCATGATAATGAGTACACCCCCCCCCCCCCTCCCGCCCCGTGTATGTCTTTCTTCATTTTTGCTTTTGCGGGAGCGATCGGCGGCATCCGCAGCATTTGTGTTATTGTTTTATTTACCCAGGCGCTCATATTTATATTTCTCGAATCGGGGGAGGCCGCCACCTCTGACTCCCCTCGCCCCGGGCTTCCCTCGCCCCTGCCTCTGCCTCCACCGAAACAATACCCCCCCCCCCCCCCCCCCCCTCCCCATGGTCATATACGGCTACGGCCATGGATGGCATGAGCACCCCCCCCCCCCCGTTCTGAAAACACGCCTGAACACGACCACGAAAACTTCCAGGGAAGCGCCCAAGAGGCAGCTGGAGACCCAGCGCCAGGAGGAGCAGCGACGTCGTCAACAGCTCAGGCCGGCACCGGCACTAGCAGACGTCGGCCGAAGATAGTCTGGGCGTCCATCGTAGCGGCAGTGGTTGCGGTGGCGGCCGTGGTGTGGGGCTTCGTGGACCGCGGCAGCCGCCGTCGGGCTGCGGGTCCCACGGCGGGCCAGGGCGGAGAAGAAACGTCCCCTTGGAGGGGCTTGGTTGGGAGCGATGGGGGGGAAAGCCGGCGCGTTAACTCCCAGTACGAGAGTATCTCGGACGTTTCACCGAGGGTCTAAGTTTCTCTTTTGTGGAGGGGGGGCGGCGGGGGGGGGGGGGGAGGAGCATAGTATATGTTTAGCGTTACGAAAGGAGAAGGAGGAGGGGAAGGAGGAGGAGTGTTTAGCGTCAGGAAAAGGAAGAAGCAGTTTTGTGCCTGTGCGTTTGTGTGTTGTATCTGGTATGCTGTTACAGCGTTTTCTGTTGGGCTTGCCCGCGAAAACTTTGATAGTGTTGTAGAGTTTGTTGTGAGTTTGCGATGAAATTGGCTTTAGTCTAGAGGGGTTGACTTGACTCCGGTCTTCCGCCGCAGAAGAGGTGGTCTCTGAGCGCCTTGCATTCGTGGCCTCGTGGTTTTGCACGTGATTTTTTGTTTTTGTTTTTTTGAAGCTTCGGCTGTACTAAGTACTAACCTTCGGTGGCTTGACACACGACCAAGCATTCCAGGAAAGCCGAGCCTTTGTCAAGTCGGTGGAGAGAGGACAAAGGCTTGATACTGTAGTAGACTGGACGGAGGAATTAGGGTGGACAGGTCGCGAGCGAGGAAGTTGGGGGCGTGTTTTCTGGTTGCTTGGTGCGCACTGCGCACGATAGGCAGTGAAGACTGCGGGGCCAAACGTTCGACAGAGCCAGTTGTAGAGGGGGGGGGGGGGGGGTGACTGAACTGCGGCCGATTAGCGAGGATCGGCCCGAATCCTTGTAGAGTAGTAGTAGTATTATTGATCCGAGAACATTGATGGTATTCGCAGTACACCTGCGTGCTTTCTCTCCTCTTCCCTTCGCCTTTCAGTGCCGGCGAGCGCTATCAAAGATAGAACTGGGCTTGCTGGCGTAGTTGTTGTGCAATGTTAGTCGTCGACGGAAGGTGGCACAGTAGTAGGACGCAAGGCGAGGGTGCGGGAAATCAAGCGACTTGTCACGGTCACGAGATTGATTGGCACATGAAGACAAAAGTATTGGCTTAACTTTTGTGCGCCGGCTACGGCGGAAGCCGGCAAGCCGCAAGACTACAAGACGATTTTGGGCTTGCTGGTATTGTTGTCGCACGAACGGGGTAGCAGTCGATGCAAGCTGGCAAAAGGACGCGAAGGCGGGTGCGGAAAATCAAACAACCTATCACGGTCACCGGCGGCACCAAATATTGGCACGTGAAGAAAAAGAGAGCGGCCTAACTTATTTTAGCGCTGGCTACCGCCGAATCTGGCCGGCCGGACTACGCGTACGTACCGCGAGGCGGCTCTGGGTTGTTCGTTAAGGAAGAAAGACCTGGTAGAAATACGTATTAGTGGTCAATGTGAGTGTTCTGGCTCGCGGTGCAACGTTGCTTCCAGTCAAGTAGCTATCACCCGTCCGAGTAGCAGAGGTGTTGATCGTAGAAACCGGAATTAACTGCTCCGCACGTATATTTATGTGATGGTACGAATACAGTACTCAGCACTCTCCCTTAGATTTCCACTCCCGTTTGGACCGGCCAAAATTAGATTTACGGCGTACGATAGTAAGCACCAGCCTGATCGTAAATATTACCCTGGTAGGGGAGACTGGGAGGTTCTGCGGAACACACCGAAAAGTCCCTTGTGTTTACGATGATACTACGGTGGTAGTGGCGGTATGATCGGAAATGTAAGGGAGACTGTAGACCGTTTCGCGGAACACCCCAAAATACCCTACTACTATTTACGATCAGATTGATCGAAATTGTAACGGAAAGTCCGTTATATTTACGAACACACTGACCGACTTAGTAAGGGAGATTGGGACGTTTTGTGGGTCACTAAAAAACCCCTTTTTATTTTGCGATAAGAATAGTAGTAAAGTAGCCTCCCACCCTCATATGACGGCGGCAACCGAGACCAGCCGGCGGCGGTGGTGCTCTTGGAGAAAGTATCCCGTCCATTTCGGGCAACCTCCACTCCTCCGAGCTATTTGTAGTGTTATTCACGCTCATGCTAAGCCGGCGTCCCCGGTGGCTTGGTAGGTGGTCCGCGTGCTTACTAGGATCAATTTCGCGAGTTCGGGTCTCGCTGAGTGAATGCTCACAGGGATTTTTTCGTGCATAAAATTGATTAGCGGAAAGCGCGAGAGCTTGAGTTAGCAACACTCGATGAAAAGCGACGAGCAGTGAGAATGCTGGACCCTATGCGCGCTAAAAATGAAGGCACGTACCGGGGGGGAGAAGAGACGACACCCAGAAGATCACTGAGGGTAAAAAACCTCCCACGAGCTATGCTGGAAAGTAAGAGTGATGATGAACAAAAAAAAAATGTCGCTTGCGCCACCACCTCCCCCTCGAAAACCACCACCACCACCACGAGCTGCAGCTCCACTAGTGCCACCGGTGCTGCTGCCCCCCCCCACGTCCGGCGCTATAGGGCGACGGGACCCGCACTGGCGTCAGCGAAGGGCGGCTTGCCAGGCGCGCTGCCGAACGGGACGGGCCCTCCTTCTACGGGCGCACCAAACCTTTTTGCCGCCCCGGGCCGCTCCAATCCTCGTCTCGAGAACCGCCATAGCCTTTTACTGCACCACCGCCACGACTACCACCAATCCAATCCCACATGTCTTAGATTTTGCAGCAGTAAACACAGCATTTTCACGATGGCTGGAGCCATGAAGTCACTGGACATCAACCAAGCGACTCTGATACTCACCAACCCGGTATCCCCCATGCGAAAGCACCGGAACGATTCCCTTCTGGGTTAGCCTTGATCCTGTTTCCGATAGGTTTCGCCCTATAGAAGGACTTTGGTGGCGATCCCAGACCGCGGAATCAGGTGTACGACTACAGAGACCGCTACTGCTGTCGAGGCGTTCGAAGCCGCTCTGTCTTGACATTGGTGCCCTCTTATCCTACCTCCGCTCGCCCGTCCGCCGTGGAAATTAAAAAAAAACGGGAGGGGGTCAGGAGGGTGGGTGGGAAAACAAATGCCCCCCCTGATGAAAGCCATGCAACGACACCTCACGGCTGATGATGACTTCGCGACGCCCCTAGCCCGGCCGATAACACCAACATATATATATACCATTGTTCCTTCGGGTGTTGCAGACTTCCGACGAACGCGTCGCATCCCCCCCGTCAACGAGGGAATCGAAAGAGAAGGGGAACGGAAAGAACTGGAGAGCCTAGAAGTTAGATCCAGGCCATAAGACACATGTCAGGGCAATATGCTCCTTGATGTGGACTTCACCCGCCCCAGCATGAAGACAAAACAACATAGCGACGATGAACAAAATAACACTGTGATGGACACGCACGCACAGCAGGCACGGGACGTCAGAATAAATGCCGGACACATGCGGCAGAATACGGACGCCAGTGAAGGTCACAGCCAGCACGATCGGATGCACGGGCATGTGGGTTTGCAACGAACAAATGTACAAGCAAACAAACGAGCAAACAAACAACCAAAGCAAACATAGCGAACAACACAAACAAATAAATACTCAAACGAACGAACAAACGAACGAACGACATGCAACCAACGAAAAACAGGTAACAAGCCCGGAGGCAAGGCACAGACTCAGAGGGGCCTCATGGTTGTCGTCTCCCTTTAGCATGGATGGGAGGCATCGACAACGCTCTCCCAATAGGCACGACCCAACCATTTTAGGCATCCACCCCGTCCAAAGAAGGAAACAAACGAGCATACATAATACGCAAAAAGAAAACGATACAAGCAAAGAACCAAAACAAAACGAAAACAGGTAAAAGCCCCGTGGCCAAGGCATATAGACCTAGAGGGCCTGGTTGCCGTCTCCCTTTAGCATGGGAGGCAGCACAACAACCTCTCTCACAACGGCACGTGAGGAATTACAACAAGTAGCATGTGGAAAATCCAGGTGACGGCTGTAATACCTGGGGTAAGGTTGTTACTCGTAAAGATGTACCAGCAGTGCTCGACATGTCGTCGATGTATGTTGGACATACTGTACAGGTCGACTATGGGCTAAATTGACACACGACACGAAATTGGAACGTGGGAGTGTGGTGAGCATTCGTAAGCTTATTTTTTTTACCGATCCGCCGGAGGATAAAAAAAACAAAACATACATGCGGTACTATATAATACCAGGTAGGTATCATATTACCCACATTATGCCACTATTAATACCACCCTACCCCAGGTGGTATATTTATAATAAAAAGAGCGGGTGTTGTATACACCAGGTATATACGTAAAAATATTTACAACAACATCGACATTCTTGCGTGTGCCTACTATTATTGTACGTCATAATAAACGCATGTTGACTTCTTGCATGCGTGCACTTCATGTACAACAAAAAGTATTATTAATAGTATGATATGGAGATGTGTGCTCCCTGCAGAAGAATGATACCTGGTATTCTCATTAAATAAAGGTTGCAGAAGCTCTCCTGCTCTCTCGTACTCGTTTGTTTGTGTACGTATAATAATTTGTCGGGAGTGCAGTCGCCGCGCGTACCGGTATGATCGAAGTCAGTCGCGAGCAAGAGCTACACTTACTTGCTTATCGCCCTTCCTTGTGTGCGACCGTGGTACCGAAACGATTCGAATATCATCACAGGTACCACAGGGACCGCCCGCAACATTGTTACAACTCAGTCAGACAGTCTTTTTTCAGCACTTCACCCACATAAAAAAGGGTAGAGCAACAAAAAACTAATCGGAGCGCCGTGATTACCGACAAGACGTGAAAAAAATATCCAAAATACTTCAGGATTACTTGGTTTTAGAGACCCCCCTAGACAGTTGGGGGGGGGGGGGTACTCGACATATCATCATGCATGGTCATTCGGGTGACGCTGTCTTACCAGTTCGCCGGCGTCCCCGGTGGTTTGGTAGGTGGTCCGCGTGCCTATCAAGATCAATTTCGTGGGTTCAAGTCTCACCGAGTGCATGCTCGTAGGGACTTTTTCTTGCATAAAAAAAAGCGGAAAGCGCGAGAGCGTGAGTGTTGTTAATAGCTACACTCGATGAAAATCGACGAGCAGTGGGAATGAATGTTGAACCCTATGCGCGACAAAAAATAAAGGCACGTACCGGGGGGGAGAAGGGACGACACCTGTGACCACGGCTTGTCCAGAAGATCGCTCGCTGAGGGTAAAACCTCCTACGAGTGGGCTGGAAAGTAAAAGTAAGTGATGATATACCAGGTACAGTTTATACACACATACAGCAGCAGTGTAACTACGTACGGTACCAGGTATGTACGTGCCATATTATCCGTACGATTCCGATAGGATACGAAGGGGCGGAAGAGGCGGGAGAGAAGATCTGAAGAGTCAAAGCTTCAGGATTCTACAGAATAATAATGATGACCATGCATGGGACCATGGGTTCGGCTTTTAATCTTTAATTTCCATCAAATCATAAATACTGCTAGTACCCTTTTTCTATTATTATTACTACTAGTAGATAGAGTACTGGTAAGTAACACACTATTAGTACTGCTTTTTTAACATATACTTTCTTCATACGGGGACTGGGGACAAATGCTCGAATCATCATCATCAATCAATCTGATCAACCATTATAAATTATCGACACAACACTGACAACATCACACAACGGCACGCACCCTACTATACCCTACCTGTGAGCTCGCTCGCTCTTCAACTCCCGGCAGCACCAAGCCCGACGCGTACGGAAATAATAATAATAGTTGTGACCGAACAAGAGGGAGACACTTATTTGCACGACGAGTAGCAGCTGCTGCACTAAAAACCAACGCGCATCTACATCACCATCTTCACCATCGTCATCATCCACATCATCATCGATCCTTGCGTACAGTCCGGGCGTCCTATCATCCTAATAGTGCCCATCGTGCGCTGGAATTTTTTCCAAAGTAGTAGAGATAGGGCTTCATTCGGAGCTATCATATGCTATTATAGCTGCAGCTGCGTCGCGTCAGATCAGAACTACAACCGGGAGCAGAAGAGGACAAGGGCTGGCCGAGCACAGCTAGCTAACTAAGGAGGACACCAGGTAAGTGAGCTCTTTGACTGCTGCACGTATAATATGTGCAAGAAGAGCTGAGTAACTAACTGCTTGCAATGAACCTTATTATTATTGTGACGCAAACTTAAATTTCCGCGCAGACATACACACATACGTATCATACATGTACCAGGCACAATCGTACGGTACCAGGTAGGTACTGCTGTGCCATGTATGTATGCATGCTTTTTCTCTCTGTGATGAGTGCGGTGCGTGCATGCATGCATGCACGCGTATGTGTGATGATGTGGGCGAGACGACAACATTTTTTGGTTGTAGTACGTAGCGTATGGTGATAATGATAGAGATGGGGTGTTTCTGCTGTGTTGTTGGTGGATGTGGAGTGTCGACTCGATCGACTTGGTTGTTGCGCCGTATACTTGTACAGCAGTAGACACAACGGGCAACACGCAACAAGCATTTCCGACTTTTGACGCCGGCGAAAAACCAAGATCTGCCTGGAAATATATACCTGGTATATAGAAGAAGAACGAAACGAAGTGTTTTCTTTTTTTTCTTCGGGCTCGTTTCTTCGTGTTGTTTGCTGTGCCCCTCAATAATATACCAGAAACAAGACACTGCCACCAACGAAGAGCAGGCCGTGCTGCTGCTGCTGCTGCTGCTGCTGCTGCTGCTGCTTTGCTGTGGTCCTGCGCTCTGCTGTCCTGCCATCCGTCTGTCGTATACCATGACGATATGCCGCTTTAAAGTACCCGGTACATCATACCTGGTATTAATTAATAATAGTACGAGGTAGCGAGGTAGAGTATTAGAGCCAGTAAAACAACAACAGCAGCTGCAGTTGCTGCTCGGTTTTTATTTTTCGACTCCGTTCCGCTGCCGTGGTCGTTGCTGCGAGCGGTCGCCAACCGCGTCTTCCCAGTCTCTACCTGCTACGATCAGAAGTCGTTGATACTCAACTTCGAAAGCTTTGTTTTTGATACGTACTTTGGTTGTATGTACATGCGTCATTTTGAAGTAATTCGTGGGGTTCTTGTTGTTCCTGTAGTATATACCTACTTGGTATTGTCGATAAAAATTCCACTTTTCTCTCGCTTGCTCCAATTAATCTCGGATCTCACTTACTTGTTATCGCGTCTGTTCATTCGGTTTTGGTTTCAGGAAAGAACAAACCCCGAAACCTATAATAATGATGATGGATAAAAAAAATAGTGGCGACGTGGAGCGTGCCCCGTTTTCTTCTGGCGCAACGAAAGGAACAACCGGCGGCGCTACCACCGCTTTCCCCTCGCCCGCGGGCGGCGTGGATGAGGTGAGAGGAAACGAGCTCTCACGTATGATACATAACATACGTACGTGTGGTTTGGATCTAATAATATCTACCAGTATGCTGTATGTTTTTTTTGTACGTACACACACCGTACGATAAAATATCTGGTATCTTTTGTTGTTCTCACATTAACTATCAAATCAAGGAGTCGGTGGTCACACAACAAAGAAAGATGCTGGAGCCTAGGAAGATCCGAAAAACCCAAAATAATAATCGAAATTCGGCTAAAATAAATATTACGGGGGTCCATAGTTAACAGGACCAAATTTTGTTAGTAAAAATAGGTAAATATATAGGTTTTTATCTATACCATAGGTCCTATTAACTATGTACCCCCGTAATAGGAAAAACACGGCGCAAGGGTTGGACGAGACGCTTCCCACCACAAAATAAAGAAAAACACACGAGACGAAGAAGGGGCGCACACATGAAATGGAATGGACGTGCAAACTGATCTAACATGGCCGCGGTGATTCACTCAACTACACAGCATAGATAGAGTTCCCCCCGTTCCCACAACTGACCAAATTCGTGACTCCTGATTCTTTGTTGTAATAATAAAAATAAAGAAATATGCTATTCTTTGTTGTAATAATAACAACAAAGAAAGGTGCCGGTGCATAGATGCATGAGTATATGCATAGATACATGTGGTATATCGTAGATAGATGTTTTGCCGCGTAATTCTCGCACAGAGACCGGTCGTCCCGGTGCGGACCTCTGTCCGTAAATATAAGGAGCGTTTAAATATAATATTAATATAAAAACGATTATTGTAATTAGGGACAGAGTGGGTAGTGGATATTTAGTGTCGAATTAATATTATAATAAAATAGTTGATAATATGAATCCCATCAACGTAAGATTTTGACTTTTTTATTCTAACAAAATAACGGAACCAATTAATTGCTCCGAGCCCTTTCGTGCGCAGCGTGCGTATACACGGCAGCAGTGGCAGTATGGGCCCGCCAACAAGAAACGCCTATTATTAATATTCTGGGCAAGCCTGAGATTCTTTCTGACACACCATCTTCAAACAACCTAGAGCATACGATAGGCTATTATATAGGATTTAGTGTAGAGTTCACCACTGAGCCGTTTTTCTTGACCCAATATCCTTATTAATAGCGTTCTCCGAAAAGTGAGCATTACGTTCTTGTTGGGCACTTTCTTATTGGCGGGCCTATTATGCTGTGTTCGGCGCAATTGAAAGCGAGTCGACGAGGAAAGAAATAAATGGGTGGCGACTGAAAATGCAAGGCACGAACCATAAGTAATGGGGAGGGGGGATAAGAGCTTATTTATAACTGCCGCCTTTTGTATATATACGTAACCTTGGATCTGAGTTACTATAGGTAGTACGTGAAGCGGAAAGAAACAAAACACAAACTTGAAAGAAACAAAGTGTGTGTGTGTGTTCTTCACATTAAACCGTTCTTCTACTCGTCGACATCCAGCAAGCCCAGTGTCCGTGCTGATTCTTCACCCTAGAAAGATACGAGCTCTGTGGTCACAGACTACGACACAGAGATAACACACCGTAATGCATTAATAGCCTACGTAATACCATGCCTTCGCACTAGGTGCGGCCGACACAACATACATACATACGCCAGCAACCAAAATACACCATAGAGAAAGAGAAGCAACGAAAAAAACAAACCGAAAAAGAACAAGAAAAAGAAAAAGAAAAGGAGAAGAATCCCAAATAAATAAATAAAATGGGAAGCCAAAGCTCAGACACATACATACTTACCCCAAGCATGAGCCAAAAGGGACGTGCAAGGGGAAATATACGAGAAGGAAAAAGGGGACTATGCATCCCGGTGAACACTTAACTAAGTAAAAAGAGCAATAGTGAGTGGGCCAAAATACGCTCGTCACCCACCCACTATGTAGTACTTCTTTCATAAGGATAAGAAGGGAAAAAAAAAAATCAAAATGCATACCGAACGGCCGCAGCAGTTGGCGGTACGAGTAGCAAAGAAACGTCCAACCTATTAGTCGGCCTGGTACCTTGCTACCCTATCTGCGGTCTCTCTGCTACTCTCTTCTACCGCGGTTTCCCTTCTACTCCTCCTGTTCCCCCCCCTGCCCCCATACACTTGTACGGTGTTCCCTCTACCCCTCCTGCTGTTACCCCTCCCCCCATTCCCTCTAACACTACCTGCAGCGGATGCACGGCGCTGTCTACTCAGCTTTGCCTCAGCCTCGTGCCACCTGCCCATGAACTGTTCAGCTGCTTCGAGGATTCCCCGGTACCACTTTCCCGTCTGTTTTGCTGCAGTGGGCCACAGTGCGGTCCCAACTCCAAAGACTAAGGGGGAGTCTTCCGTTGATCCCTCTGTGGCTTTGAACACTCTAAGGTCCTCAGCAATTGCCCTAGGCCAAGTCTTAGGCTGCCCGCCTGGTTTCGGGCTCCCCCCACCAGCGATCGTCCCGAACATCAACCGACTGGGCAATCGCCCCTCGTGTTGCCGCACCACAGCCCCCACAAAGAAGAGTCGCCGTTTACGGATGGTCGTTTCGATACTTTCGCATCGTGTTATCCTGAGCGCCTTCGCATACGAGAGGGTGGTGTGGTCGGTGCGTAGTCGGCGCTGGAAACCAATGACTCGCAGAAGGACTTCGTGGTGGGCTGATACAAAGAAGCGGCTACGCACATCTATTAATACCTGTACCCCCGAACTCAGCAGGGGCCCTAGAGGTCCCCTAGAGGTCCGCATCGCTGCGCGCTGCAGACACGGCTAAATATATGGACTCAGAGAATCACGCCTAATACGTAGATACCAGCCTGGTAGCAGAAAAGCCAGTGATATATCTGCGCCATAGTTGGTGACGTTCCTCGGTCTGTCTCTACTTCGGTTACCGTAAACGCGACGGTAGCAGCATGCAGGCCTACTACACAAGTATTACTACTACAGCTTTCGACCGGAACTACAACAGCAAGATCGCTACCCGCGGGCAATTCCCTTTGCCGAGAGACAGCGGCAGAAAAATTCGCCGCAGGGATCGCCCCGTGCTCGTCTGCTGGCTCATTGTGCCCAGCCCGTACCGTGTGACGATGTTGCCGTGTACGTAGCCCGTGTAGTTATTGTGGTTGGTATGTATGTGCGATGTGCGAGTGTGTGTGGTTTCGTGTTTTCACAGGGTTTCCTAGAGATATTCACGGGCATAATGAACAGGGAACACTAATTACCCGCGGATACCCTAAAACCCCCGGATACCCGGCCAGGTACCCGATTCTTTACAACCCAATTATCCGCAGGCTCCGAAAATCCGCGGGTATTGAGCGAATTTCACCCATCAAATGGGCAGGCCCCGTCCGGTTGTACCCGCCAGGTGCCCGGGTAATTGAAATCAGGGTCCTACTCCACTCAATACTCACGACTCTCAGGACTCAACAAGAGGGCCGGAAGTTCTCCAGTACTATTACCGGTACTCGTTCTTTCAATTGGGCGAGGGTCGGACAATATTAGGTATCAAAAACAAAAAAAAAGGGTGCCATCAGGGGCGTCCGTCAAAAAGATAAAACGACACACCACACAGGGTGTCGGAATATGGAAAACGGTTACAACCGTTGCGATCGCATGATGAATAAAAAAACTTTTTTTTTCATTCTTTCATATTGTTCACTTGGTTCTAGTAACCCCCCCTGTCTAGCGAAAAAAAAAAAACGGTGACGGTTCACATTTTTTATTTCCGGGCGCCCTTGGTGCCATACATAGTTGTTACGAATTAATGTGCGCTAGCTATTGTACTCGTATGTAGTACAGCAGTACGTACAGCGTACCGATATTTCGTATATTATGCTGGTGCGGACAACATCTTGCAGCGAGTAGTCAGTTTAGTTTGGTACTCGTCGTGCGACATGGTACTATGAATGCTACTGCACCGAGCGTATATATCCCTTTTACCACTGCAAAAATAACCCCAGTTTAATTCCAAGTTCGTCCCAAGAAATCGTGGATGTGCGGGTACATTTTTCATGTTTTGTTTTCGTGCTACATGAAACACCAGTACGAGGTACATATGAATGGATGTATACGTACGTCATACCTAGTAGGCGCGTCGATAGGTGGCGTGATTGGTGTAGAAGCGTTCTGGATGTCGGGCATAGTACCATACCTGGTGCATATATACATTCGCAGGCAGGTAATGGTGGGTATGTATGATACCAGGCATGTGAAAGACGCAAGACCCGAGGGGCTACACCGACCGGCTCATGCCCGCCACCACCACTACCGCCGCCGTGCCACACCTCTCATCATCATCATCATCATCATCATGGCAAGAAGCTGCTGTGGTAGGCGTGCCTATTTTGTTCGTGCACGTCGAATCGTCACGTTATTATTGTTCTATTATTTGCCATCTGACTAAGTTGTTATGGTATCACCTCTCCCCTGCTGCGGCATCATGATTTGTAGCAAGCGTCCCCTCATCATATCTGGCAGGCGTTATCGCCTGACTTTCTGATGAGTGCCTCGCCCCTTCGTTCAGAAGACATGTGGCGAGGCGAGCAGCAACTTATACAAGAGCCTATAACTTCTAACATCGTCAAGCACCTTGTGTGAGTGACCAGAGCAGAGCCAAAGGCATCACCTGCTAGCAGTAGTCGGTCCCTAGGTCCAATGCTTTACACCTAACACTGGCGTCGGCAGGACGCTTTTGGCACCTGTTCGAGGTCTGATTTTGTTTCTCCGCCGAAAAATTTGGCTATACGTGCCTGGGTTTTCTATGAATCTGCATATACGGCCCTTTAGGGTGGGCTAGTGTTATGGCATCCCCTCTCTCCTGTCGTGGCTTTATGATTTGTAGCAAGCGTCCCCTCATCTTATCTGGCAGCCGTTATTGCCTGCCTTTCTGATGAGTGCCTCGCCCCTTCATTCAGAAGACATGTGGCGAGGCAAGCAGCAACTAATACAAAATCCTACAACTTCCAATATCGCCAAGCACCTTGTTGTGTGAGTGACCAGAGCAGAGCCAAAGGCATCACCTACTAGCAGCAGTAGTCGGTTCCTAGGTCCATACTGCTTTACAATTAACAATGTGCAGCACTTATTCCAGTCACACCACATGTATGCATCCTCCGAAAAACCCACACGATCAACCACTCAAAAATGCGCTTTGCACGTTGCACTGCTTGGTCAGTTCGGTGCGTCCACCAAAAATACAAACACCCCCCGGGTATATACCGGCTATATACCCGTAGAACGTACCGAAGATCAACACCTACGTACCCACCCACCCTTGGAATTTTTCATGGAAACTCGTCTTCGTCTTTGCAAGCTGTGTGTGATGTGTGATGTGTTGGATGTCGATATCGGAATCGAGTTCGATACGATGCCGATACAATCGATATCGGAATCGATTTCGATACGATGTCGGAAACAATCGACATCGGAATCGACTTCGATGCGATGTCGATAAGCAAAAAAAAGAAAACTAATCGATACCTACAGTGGTACGATTTCGATGTTTGATACCATATGGCAACTTTCGTTCAGTTGTATACTGCAATAAGGCGTACAAAACACGGGGATGCCAGGGGATCAAGGGTAAAAACACGTTCGATATGTACTACACAATACATCGGAAAAAAAACTATATTTCGATGTATCATTACTTTCGATACGATATCCAACACTACGTACTCGTTGTGTGATGCTTCGATCGCGTGCGCTGTACGGACTACGGGGTGTGTGCATGATGCATGACCTCGTGAAGGAAGTAGACGGGTGACTCCCCTTGATGATGCTCGTACCGGTAACTCGCTCAAGGGTCAACAAGACGACTTTATCGAGATGAGCACACAGACAGGTGACCGGGACTCCCCCCCTGCAGATTGTGGGCGTAATAATATCCTCGTGGAGGCATCATCAAGTGAACATTGCATGCAGCAAAACCCACAAGATGTCGACCACCTCTCAAGTTGGTACAGTACGTCTAATGGTACGAGCTATACATTGTCAATGTCTTCACGACAAGGACTTTTTTACGCCCACATTGTGCAGGGGGGGGGGGTCCCGGCGACCTGTGCAGTCGTACACTATTCTGCACAAATCATAAAATATCACGTCATATCATATCATATCATACATATTACAAGGTTCCCCTTCAGGATGTAGGTAACGTGAAATCCCGGGGGCGTCGCAAGGCGAAAATGGAGTCACAGGTAACACACGTATAGCTGTTCTTGGCGGAAACCTGAGCCATGGGTTATTGCATTGCTCGAAGGAAATAATAATAAATAAGTCAACAGGAACTGAGTACTACTCTTTCTGTGGTAATTACTACATTACATGCACGCGGTACCATGGATTTGCTATTATAATGTTACTATACACCACTACCCCTACTACGCCGATGTAATACAGGTAAAAGGGGCATGGACTCTTCAAAATACTACCTGGTACACTACTACTACGACTACTGACTACTAACTATACTACGAGCAACCACGTGGTACCATGGGTTGGGGCATGAGTACTATATACTTGTTGCACTATACACAACTGCCAGTAATACGTAGATGCAGTACAGGTAGAAGCAGCATGAATAAATACTGCACTACAGGTACTAATAGTACCCACTGTACTACCACGACTACTATTAATATTAATTGTAAATGTACAGGCAACGTATTATATACGGTCGAGGGCATCTACTGCTGCTCTTGGCCAGGTACAAGAACAGCATGCAGACGGCAACAACAGCAATAGCGGACACCGCAACGACTACGACTACTGCTACTACTTATGGTACAGGTAGTACTATGCTGCTATTGCACAGGCATTAGTAGAGAAGCAGTATGCACTCGGTACCATGGGCTACTATTAATACTGCAACTACAACTATTATATACTCTACTATTAATAACTACTTCAGAATTCGTGCATCTTCCTCGCCTCCCCCCCCGTGCGGGCGGTATGGCGATGGCTTTCATCGACGCTTTCTTTCTGCCCCTTAGGCTGGGTCTTCCCTTTATTTTTTTTACGTACTTTGCCGGCTTCGTTGCCTCGCCGTTCAGAGATGTGGGAGTGGATTTTGAGGAGCCGCATCTTCGACTCATGTTCTAGTTCGTGGAATCGGGGTTTCCACGAATTTCCCATAGTTCTGCATATACGGCTCATCAGAGTGGACTAGTGTTATGATACTGCTTTGTATGAGGTTGAAAGCCCGGTAACTACCTGAGTTCAGTCACTGGGATCGTATTTGTAGTACTTGGAAGGCGTATCTTAGATGGAAAACCAGGGGTTTTCCAGAGGCGCACGAGCTTGGTCTCAGTCTCCGCGTGCACGAAAGGAATAAAACTGCTCTTCTTCTATAGCTAAGCAAACAACACATGTGAGTACAGCGTTTACCGACTTAAAAGGCAGACCTGTCCAGGGATACAAAGTGTCCCGCAAGCTTGATCTTAACACCCGCGTGTCAAAAACAGCGTCAACAATACGGAAAGGCCAAATAACCGAAAGCATCACTATATACTGTTATTAATAGTAGGAAGCAGGTTCTTGTACCTGGTATCTATTTATTTATTGATATACAGGTAGGTATACGTATGGTTTGGGCACGACGAAAAAATTGTCTGCATCTATTTATTTGTTACCAGTATGAAAAAATTATGATGACTGTCAAATAAGTACTCACGGCAACAGCACAGCCGACTCGTGGCAACAGCAGTAGAACTCTACAGCAGTAACAATACTGTTAACACCAATTGGCAGCAACAGGTCTACATACGATTGAGGGCATCATCAAAAAAAATATCTGCCTTTGTCCTGAAATGTTTCTCTCTACATATATATTAGTGGCTGCCAAAAGCCGTATAATCTGCTCATGGATACACAGCAACAGACTCGTGGCAACGGCAGCACACCAGTACTACCTACCACCACAATGCTACTACTACTACTACTACTACTACTATATACTACTATTATATGTCAGGGGAGGGTTTGACGGGTCAAAGGTAGGCCTGACGGGGCAAAGGCAGGCCGCCAACCAAACTCTTTGGCCACGAGACGGTGATAAATCAAGTATCGACCACTCAACTCGTCCAACTCACACTGATGTGTTTATAAAAAGCTTCTTCTGCATAAAACGAGCACATCACATCCGGCCACAGCTGTCAAGGGTATCATAACGCTAAAAACTACCTGGTATGATATTTTGGAAGAGGGTTTAACGGATCAAGAGTAGGCCTAACGGGGCAAAGGTAGGCCGACAACCAAATTCTTTGGCCACGAGACTGATAAATCAATTATCGACCACTCTATCAAGTATCGACCACTCGACTGGTCCGACTCACAGCTGACGTATTCACACCCGGCCAGCCGGCAGCCAGGGCACAGCGCAAGCACGCCCGAGGCCGCCCCCGACACAGTCGGGATCGGGGATCGCGATGAGGCAGTTTCGTCCAGTGAGGTGAACCTCATCTCGCGCCAGCACGAACAACGCAAAAAAATAGGTCTAAGAAACGCTGAGGAGCGCTGAGAGCACAGGGCTAACAATATCGTGTATATATACAAGGGGGCTTTCGCCGGCGGCGTGATGGCCGCCGTCGACGCTTAAGGCCCCGCACTGCAAATTTAATGCCAGTTTTCGATGCCAAGGGCCCGTAACACACGTTCGACGAATCCCCGACGGCAATGAGTAATAGTCAGAGGGAAGAATAATGAGCGACAATAATGAGTGACAGACGCCTGGTGACCCGGGGCTAGGCTGATGGACATCGATACCAATTATTGCACTTACCTGGTATATTATTATCACTGACGCACTTGAGTGATCAAACTTCCACACCACGGATAACGTAACACTCGGATAACACTTATCTACTTTATGGGGCCTAACACAGGAACGTGGTAACGTACTAACATAGTCTTAGCACTAGAGGAGCGATCACGGTAACGCGGTAACACAGTGTTAACTGGAAACCCACGAACGTGCACGAGCCTTGACGTGGTCTCGTCGAGCTCTAATACAGTAACATTATATTATGCTCTGATCAGTCCTTGAACTAACACCGTAAAACGGTGTTAGGCTGTGGCCAAACACGTACGTTATCACTCTTAACATGCCCAGATCGTTATCCGCATATTTACCATTACGGGGGACCATAGTTAATAGGATTTACGGTACACACAAACACCCATATATTTCCATATTTATACTAACAAAATTTGGTCCTATTTATTATGCCCCCCCGCAATAACACGATAACATAATGTTATTGTCGACGCAGCGTTTTACGTAACACACTAACATTATGTTACCCTTAGGAGGAATGTTATACGTAACACCCTAACGTAACGTCATCATGTTCGCCAGCACTACTAACACATAACATCGTGTTACAGATGAAACACTAACGTGACATAACGCAATGGCCAGCACTACTAACACTACGTTATCTGGACCCCCCATCTGATTGCCTTAGGGTCGGATAGCGTAACACTTTTAACGTACGTTAGATACGTTACAGTCTTAGCCGGCCCATACGTAACATTATGTTAGGATGTTAGCCTTAATGCCGAAGTCTCTGTAACATTATGTTACGGTGTTACCGTCAGTGAGATTTGATGATGGTAACATTCCGTTACCGTGTTACCATAAAAACCAATCCGGGTCTAACTCCATGTTACTGAGTCACCGTTGGGGCCGAAGTCGTTCTAACGCAATGCTACTACGTTACCCTTTGGATCTTCCCGAGACCTAACATGTGTTAACTGTGTTAGTGGTAAAGCGGGCGTGTGGGAGTAACATAGCGTAGCCGTGTTATCCAATTTCGCCGACATCCCAGTAGGAGATACCTACAACGTATCCCCGGGGGGGGGAAGATAGCATGGCTTCCCCGCAAAAAAACCCTACCGTTGGGGCCGAAGTCGTTCTAACGCAATGTTACTACGTTACCCTTTGGATCTTCCCGAGATCTAACATGTGTTAACTGTGTTAGTGGTAAAGCGGGCGTGTGGGAGTAACATAGCGTAGCCGTGTTATCCAATTTCGCCGACATCCCAGTAGGGGATACCTACAACGTATCCCCGGGGGGAGAAGATAGCATGGCTTCCCCGCAAAAAAAACCTCCATACTTTTAAAAAAACCCCGAAACAGGGAATATTTTGGAGGGATCCCCCCAAAAAACGCATCATTTTTTGTGGAGCCCCTAGGAATTTCACTAACACACGAACATAGTGTTATGTACGCGTTTATTTGGCCGTGTACGTTGGCCGTCGAAAGGGTGCTACGGCGGTAGCACGAAGAATCCCGCTGACACACTAACGTAAAGTTACTCGCTACGGGCTGATGCCGCTATCACGGTAACATAATGTTAACGTTTAGTTGACCATGTACGTTATCCCTTCAACGTGTGTTACGATAGCCACCAGGAATTCCGCCAACACGTTAACATAGTGTTACTCGCTATGGGCTGCATACCCTAACACCGTAACATATACTGTGGTCAGTACGAGATCAAGGTGACACTCTAACTAAATGCTACGCGATCGCCCGCCAATATCTTAACACACTAACACCATGTTATCACAAAATCCAGAACGTATTATCGTAGTAACTTAATGTTAAGTGTTTTTTTTCGCTGACGCCTAACATTAACATAAAACGTCAAGTGTTACGTTATCCGAGGTGTGCAAACTTCACAACAGCGGGGAGGCGGGGGGAGAACCTGCTCTATGACCGACCCCGGATCTAGGTTATATACGACGCCTCCCAGAAGGGAGCAAAAAAATAAAGGAGCAAAAAAAAATGAGGGCGAATATAAAAAATGGATTGTGCGAAAGATCGGGGGGAAACAAACTCAAAAGAACACACCAGTCGATGTACCTTATTAATAGTTGCTGCAGCAGAAATTACCACACAGCACATGATATTCTTGACAATGCTATTGTGAGGAGGGAGGAGAACAGCTTCCTCTGCGACCACCCCGGATCTAGGTTATAAGACAGAGAGAGGCTTGAAAGGGTTGAAACAGTAGTGTGAGGAAGAAGACCACAACTACTATTATTAATACTTACTACTGCTGTATATGTAGTACTCTTAATGGGTATACATACATACTTCGTGATACGTAAAATTGCTGATTCCGGGGAGACGGAATCAAGGACACAAATAGCCGAGAAACACAGAATACACACTATACACTCTAATAAAATAATATGTATTACTCTCCCAAAGCAACACGCAGGCATCAAAGAAAGGACGGCATGCTCGACAGCATAGCAGTGGGGGGGAGGGAGGAGAAGAGCTTGCTCTACGACCACCCCGGATCTAGGTTATAAGACAGAGACTTGAAAGGGTTGAAACATTGAGGAAGAAAACCGTGTCCTCCTGCTGTATGTATTAATAGTACTCTTCATATCGTGTATATATATCTATACAGCAGTAGACACCTTCCAAGTTCCTGCTACCAATTTCCCCCAGGTAGACGGACCGAGGGAGCCAGTTTTGTCGTCACGTACGTGCTCGGTGTGAGGTGTGTGGTGTACGTCAAAGGGTTAGGTGAAACATACATGACGCTTGGCAGACGTTTACTACTGCTGCTGCTGCTGTATCTGCTGCTGCTGCTGCTGCTGCTGCTGCTGCTGCTGCTGCTGCTGCTGAGGTTCGGTTGATATAAATCACAACTGGACAAGCGGGCAATTTCAAAATTGTTGATATTTTCAACGCAGAAAAATCCAGCGGAGAAATTCTTTGTTGAAAGTGCTCGTCGTATCATACGAGCATTTTAGTACAAATAGAATATCCAGCCGGGCAGTCGGGCAGTGTGGGCCATGCCCGGTGCCACATACCGAGGCAGTACAGCAAGACGGGAGGCAGTATGGACTTGGCTCTGTGGCTCTTGCCCGTTGCGATTACCTGCTGCTGAGAGCGTGCGACTGGACAACTACAGTAGCTATTAATAGATATGACACCAATACCTGCTACAAAATTTTCTCCCAGGTAGACGGACCGTTGTGGGCACGAACGTGCTCGGTGTTCTGTGTACACCACCCGTCAAAGGGCTTGGTGCAACAAATACGACAGCCGACAGATGCGTACTGCTGTTTTGTCTGCTGCTGCTGCTTCTGCTGAGGTCGAAAACATATGTACAGCAGAGGGAGTGTTTGAGGGGGTGGCGGGCTACGAAAAAACAAAAAAAAATGTGGGGTTTTCCATGTAACCTACTCGGCTCGGCAAGGCGGAAAGCAATCCCTTGTTTTTCAGAGCCAACTCAGCGACGTTCAATGCACCGAGCACCGCCACGGTGCTCGGCCGGGATCCAGACATGCGTGGTAATGTACCCACGGCCTCCTGCTTGCCCCGCAGCCGAAAGTGCGAGAAAGAACCCTCGGCCGCCGGGGAGCAGCATGCCTAAAAAACGAAAATGCATATTGTACACATACGTATGACTTGATTGTCAAATAATACGTACTCGTAGCGCCCCTTTCATGGTTGAACGGAGAAAAATGGAACGGAAAGTAGTGAAACATCACCGTACCCATCCTCGCTCCCCCCTCCCCCCCCCGCCGCCCCCCTGCCAGCCTGCCCGTCTCCGTGCGGCACTTCTAATATATAACAATATTGATTGATCTCTCTCTCATTTTATAGCTTTATAGTGTCCTGTCATTAACTATCCGACCCGAGTACGTTTATAAATACGGGAAACCATTGTTTGCCTATTTCCCATTCTCCGTGCTCTCTCTATTGACTTGATACAACGTGTCGGTCGCCCTGATGGTCTAGTAGTTACCCTCGAGGTTGGTGCGTGAGTTCAAATCCCGCCGTGATGACATTTTGACTTTATTTGCAGAAACAAAAATAATCAACTGCTGAGAACGCACAGCGTGGGTAGGCGCAAGTAGACGCGAGTCGACGAGGGAAGAAGCCGCTGAAGTCTTCGCGCGATAAAACAAAAGCACGGCACGAACCGTAGTGGGGGGGGGGGGGGGGGGAGGAAAACCTGCTGTGTGCCCCCGGATCTGAGTTACGACTAGGAGGGAGAGAGGAAAGAAGGGCGAAGAGACTAAAGGGGATGGGCAAAACAAAGAACGCCCGACATTGAGCAACAAACGTTCTGAAACGTTAAAGAATTATTTGCCGACCGCATGAAGAAAATAACGCACCCAACCCACGCACCCACCCACACGCATGCACCCACGCACGCAACCATGCCAACGCACCAACAGCAGGAGCGGAACACAAACCACCGAGAAGACCACAGCCACCACAACCCCCTCCCCCCCCCCCGCCCTTCGTGGAGCATGCACGCCCTCCCCCTTGGTCTTCTGGCTTTTCGCGGGTCTGGGTTGGTTAGACTTCTTGGTGGTGGTCATATTGGTCACTCCGACAAACGATTGGCTTCGGCAAGAGGGCGAAGGCAAAGTCGGCTGGTTCGAGATCGGAGGGGACAGCAGCCACGCGGCATCGAACAGCTGCAACGCTGGGATCCTCAGCGACGGCTGGTGCAACAAGTGTGAGTTACTATTATTGATTGTTACTCACGTAGCTAACGCTCGTTTATCAAGCATTAAACCACTGGGGTCTGAGCTACTCAGTCAGCCAATCAGCGTTGAGATAAACAAAATAAGAAAAGAAGGTCCAGCGTTCAAATCCCCCACCAAAAAAGCGGCTTCGCTTCGTTTTTTGTTTTCCGCTTTTTTTTCCGGGAGCAAGGGAAAACAGGCAGGTGGAGAGAACCACTTTGAAAAACACTCGACCAGGGGGTCGGAAAGTGGAGTAGTATATGCTGGTTGTATAGCCCTACCCACTGGCATACCTAGCCACGCGACAAAGTAGGCCAGTGGGTACAGTAGCGGTCCCTCTACAATGCCGGTTTAATAACGCCGGCGAAATCACGCGACAAAGTGGGTTAGTGGGTACAGTAGGGGTCCCTCTATAATGCCGGCATATTATTAATGCCGGTGCCCGATGTAATGCCCGCGAAATCGCTTGACACAGATTGAGGAGATTAACCAGCGTGACAGCGTGTGGGACGTGGCGGTGTATTGGCCTGGAACATAACTGGCATTGTAGAGGGACCACTCCTGTAGGAAGGAAAAACCAGGCGCCGGTTGGGGGCTTAATCAACCCCGGAGAATGTTTTCGGTGGGAGGGCGAATTGAGCCCAGATGTGCTTATTCTGTTTGTTTACGAAAGATGATTCCGCTTAGCTATATACGAGCACGTCCTCAGTCCGCGCTGACGCGGGAGCTCGGTGGTTTGCCTGACATCCTTTATAGACGAACTTTTGATAGCCATAATAAATGGCGACGTTGATTGATGTTGACGTTGATGTTGATGAACTGTTTTCAGGGGTAATGTATTTAATGCATGTCTTTGAGTTTATAATGACGCCGTCAACGTATTTGATGGAGTACATGCTGTTGTAGCGCGACAGCAGTATTCACACGACGTACCAAGGTATATATCATAAGTATGATGTGTCACAGCAATATTTCGTACTTAGACAACTGAGTTATTTATTTTCGAGAGAGATAGTTGGAAGGCAGGATTTTCCCCAGTACGGGCATGATATGATTTGATGCTATTACATGTGTGCATTTAGCGTGCGTGTGTTACAACGTCTTCTGGTTCTTGCTTATTAGCCCACTTAGACCCTACATAGAGCCAGCCCTTCCATAAGCAGGTTCCTTATCACAGAAGGACCTCCGTGACAGCCCCCTCCCTTCGCCCAAGGCACCCCCCCTAAGAATCCTGTTCCCGGCCGCCACCACCTTTCCAATCCCCACACCGCCACGCGACCATATTTTCACATCATGACCTTCTGTGTGGCGTACGCTGATCGTTTTGTTTGTTTGTTTGCCCACTTAGGCCCTGTGATGTATAGAGCCGGTCTGCTACAACAGCAGTGTGGTTTCTTCACAGAACGTACAAAGTACCTCTACGACAGCCCCCCCCCCCCCCGTGGTGCAGTCTCTGGAAGTAGTCACATAAGAGAAGCATCAATTCGACCCTGTCAGTCACACAAGCCGTTCTGAAAAGTATGCAAGTCACCCTCAATGCCACTCGCCAAACATCTCACGGCGCTTCGCGCTTGGGGCAAGCGAAATCTATCTGTCTGGTGGGGTGAAAACCCGACGCGCTCCATCCCAGCATTGTAGGGATGGGAGGGCCTACGGCCATACGACTAGGGCCACACATGACATGAGTACCCCCCCCCCCCCCTCCATTCCCTCATCTCCCGAGGAACTCCCCTCATCATCCTGTTCCCGTCCAATCCTATCTTCCCACCTATAGAGCAAGTTCTTCAATAGTTAGGGTTCCTTATCACAATAGTTTACCCCAATACCTCCTCCCAAGGCACACTCCGAATTATCCTGTTCCCGTCCATTCCCATCTTGCCGCTTCCCAGCCGACACGCCCCGACAACACCACCTTCTACATATGTACCTGGCACGCGGGTCGTATTCGTTTTATTTGCCCACTAAGACCCTGCGGGATATAGAGCCAGCCTTTCACATATACACCTTTTCACGGTACGAGTAGTACCTCCAAGATACCCCCCCCCCCCTCCACGCCCACCACGGTAAAATGGTTGGTAGTTCGAAGGGCAAAAAGGAAGAAGGAAGTACTAGTAGAGCATTACAGTAAGCTATTAATAGGGACACCCACAGCAAATTAAACGTTCGACGCAAAGTTCGAGGAGGAAATCAACACGTGGGCAGAGGCGAACGTAGATACATCAGAAAGGGAAGACAGTGGTTCGGGAGGGTTACAGAGAGAGTTCACAAGCGAGGAAGTAAAAAAGTGTGTAGCTAAACTTAAGAATAGAAAGGCAGCAGGGGCAGACCAAACAGTGAATGAATTTGTGAAGTACGGGGGAGAAGGAATGCTTACCATGATCGTTATCTGGTGTAACTGGATATTGAAAAACGAGTACGCACCTAGGAGGTGGAGAGAAGTAGTAGTAAACTTATTCAAGAAAGGAGATAAGGCTGACCCGGGGGAACTATAGAGGGATAACGCTACTAAACACAGTAGGCAAAACATTTTGTAAGATTTTGAACATAGAATGGGAGCGATGGTGGAGAAGGAAGACAAAATAAACGAAGGGCAAGCAGGGTTTAGGCCAAACCGTAGCTGCGTAGACCATGTGTACACCTTAGGTAAGATTATTCAAGGTAGGAAAGACGCGGGACTAACAACGTACTGTTTCTTTCTAGATGTGCAGAAAGCCTACGACGCAGTATGGAGAAATGGATTGTGGAAAAAACTTTGGGGAATAGGAATCAGAGGAAAGATGTGGAGAATTATGAAAAAGATTACGGAATGTGCGAGAAGTGCTGTGATGCTGGACGGGGAAATATCGAAGTATGTTGATATTTTACAAGGAGTTGCACAGGGATGTACGTTGTCACCTAACCTATTCAAGATACCTGGTATATATTAACGACCTGATAGTAGCAGTCGAGGCAGCAAGGCGGGGAGTCACGGTAGGAGAAGATACGGTGTCGGGATTGATGTTTGCAGATGACTTCGTGGGGATATCAGAAACACCCGAAGGATTACAGAAACAAATATAGAAGGCGCTAGAACACACCAGGAAATGGAGGGTGACGGCGAACGTGAAGAAATGCGCAGTAGTTGTTTGTAACGAAGATAAGGTAAACCCGGTAAATTTCAGTTGGAATTGGGGAGAAGATGAATAGCCGATCGTAGACCAGTATACATACCTTGGCGTAGAGATCTCAAAAGACTGCTCTTGGGATACACATAAAAACTAAAGTAACAGGAAAGGGTAAAGCACACGTAGGCAAGATGGATGCGATCCTAACAGACTCGCAACTTGACACCAGGATTAAGAGATGTATCCTGATGAATGCGATAGTACCAAAGCTAGAATATGCAGCAGAAATATGGGAAGGGAACGCGAAACTCGTAAAACAGTTGGAAACAGTACAAATGACAGCAGCTAAAAAAATCCTAAGATGTTCAAGTACGACTAGTAATACAGTATTAAGAGCAGAACTGAGAATGCACCCACTCAAGACAAATAGACATATGAGAAAGTTGAAATGACAACATGAAGCAAGGGACATGCCAACAAGGAGGTTGCCAGTCATAGTTGATAGAGCTGTATGGGAGAAAGTAACAAAAGGGCGAGCTGGAAAAAGGTGAGATGGCGTAGTTGAGAAAGTATGGAAGAATATAGGGGGGAACCAAGAAGAGATGATGTCCGCCGGGAAGTTTGGGAGGTACAAGGCAGAAGTAAAAGAAATGATAGAAAGAAGGGAAAGGCTAGCGCTGAGAAACAAGGTGGAATCGGAAAAACACTTGGAGATATACGGGGGATTGAGGGAAGGAATAGGAATGAAAAAGTATTTGCATAGCCCAATGAACTTCGCGAAAACGCTGAAACTGCGCTTTCATGTAGGGGACCTGGACCTGCCAGAAAGAAGAGGTACACCAGTAGCCGGGAGGAGAAGGAAGTAGATGCACTGATCTGCCCGTGTGGCAAAGCAATAGAAAGTAGAACTCACATAGTAGGAGAATGTGAAATATACAAGGAGGAACGGGATGTGTTGGAAGAGGAGATGAGGGAAATAGACCAAGGTGACATGGATGAGTGATACACTAGATAGCAGCGAGAAAACGATCGCTATCCTAGGAGATAGATGGTGGCCACAGGAGGCCAAACAGGAAGGGGATAATATTAGCAAAAAGTTTCTATGTAATATATGGAAAAAACGTAATGAGCGCCCAATCGTTGGAGGTGTCTGAAATAGGAATAGGAACGGTGCTCCGTCTCGAAAGGGATGCGCGGTCAATGGTCAAATAACGAAGGCAAGCAACAAATGAGTACGCCCCCCCCTCCTCCCCCGCCCCCTCTTCCGCGGAACTCCCCTACACTTGTTCCAGTCCACACCCATTTCGCCGCTTATATAACCAGCCGCTTTATTGGTTAAGGTCCTTATCTCAAAGTATACCTCCATGATCCCCCGTGCATAGCAATGAGTTCCTTCGCACTTTGTGCAAGCAGTGTATGCCTAGTCGGTGAAAACCCAACGCGTTCGGTCCCGGCATTGAAGGGATGCGAGGCTTTATGGTCGTACGACTACGGCAATACATGACATGAGTGCGCCTCCCCCCCCGCCCAAGGCAATCTCCTAGTAATCTCGTTCCCGTCCACCCCCATCGTGCCGCCCCCCGACCGCTACGCCCCCTCATCTGAACATGCGCCCGCTACCTCTCTTTATTAGTCCAACTGTTCCAGATTTTTCAGGTGGTCGCTACCGCCAGCATCACAGCGGCAGCACTCGTGCTGTTGGTGGCGATCTGCCGCCCCCGCCCTTGCCGATGGGGCATCGCCAGCAGCATTTTCTTTTTCCTCTACGCAATCATGCAAGCAGTCGTGGTGTGGCTGGTGGTCGACTTGTGGAGAGACGTAGAAGACGGTGAGCGTATATAGGTATACAGAAACTGCAGTTGTTACTGACCAAAGATGCTACTGTACTGCCTGCAGTGGAAGGTAGACCATCTGTTTCGGCGCGTCAATAAGGCCTGTTGTGGCCTTATGGTACTGGTTTTAGGGTGGGGCGGCCAGTCGATGGGTCAAACCACGGTCTCTTATCGATAACGCAGGACTGTATCACGCGGGTGATGACACTATCACACAGGTGATAACACTATCACACGGGTGATAAGATAACACACCCCTCGAACGAATTTCCAAGCTTATCTTTCTCAACGGGGAGAATGCAAGCAAATTGCGTGCGATGCGTCTACCGGCATTATTGATGGAAAAATATTCTCGACGAGATTTTTTTTCAACCTCATCGCTTTCGTCGTGTACCCCCCCCCCCCCCCCTCCTCCCATATGTTTAGAGAAATCAGATCGGAAATTCATCGCAGGGGTTTGTTGTGTCGTCTTGCGTCTTCTTAGACGGTAGTTGCTGGCGTTTCCTGTACGCAAGTAATAGGGGACCGGTATTTTTTACGTGCGTCAAGGCCTCTTTTGGTGTTATTATGATGGTTTTAGTGTAGGGGCCGGTCGGTCAAAAGGAGTCAGACAGCGGTCTCTTACTACTACGGAGGGACATACTGCAGCAATCGGAACCCGCGATGGACCCCCAAAGCCAGGTATCCCCCCATATTTACAGTATGTTCCCCCTACGTAGTACTCGTATCAGTAGTATCTCCGTTGCTGGCATGTGGTTGATTCTTCGCTCTCACAAACTCACTTCAGCTGGAGATGCCTAGGGTCGTTCGTAGTAGACCCAACTCGAGGAGCTGTGCGCTTCCGTGCTACGAACTGGTATTTAGTACAATACCTACAGGGATAATATACACATTTACCTGGTGCGTGCAGAAGAATAATAAAAGGGGTAGGGGGAGGGGGGTGTACTCATTGTCATGCGTGACCGAAGGCCGGGGGGGGGGGTACTTATTATCATGCATGACCGTATTCGTATGAGTATAGACTCTCGCATTCCTACGAGAGGGGTAGGAGTGGATTAAATGAACTAATTAGCTACTAGGGGTAGGGGTGGGTGACAATAACTAGTTTGTAACTTGAGCTATTGTGGATTAATTTGTTTTTGGGCTAGAGGTGGATGGAATTAATTATGAAGTACTTGAGTTGGTGTGGATTCAATTAGTTTTGGTAATAAAGGAAAACGATACTAGGAATCTGTCTGCCCTCTGAAGGGTGCAGGTCTTGAAGTTAGAACCGGTGATGTGTCCGATGCATGTAACATCAATTGTCAAGCCGGTCGGGGCTTTCTTTTATTTTTGCCCCACTCGTGTAAGCTCCAAGCTTGTTGTTAGCCCCCAAGACACCCGCTTTGTCGTTTTTGTTTTACACAGAGCGATTTCGCTATACATGCATCGCAAGACAGGTCCTTCAAACGATAAAGAGACTTGAAAACTCCACGCGTTGTGCGTAACGTAAGTGCTTACTCCAGCTGCTGTACCTGTAGTAGGTAATACTGGATTTGTTTCGCTGCAAACCAGGTGCGCTCTATAACCAGCACGTTTTTGTCACAGCTTGAGATGATTATCGGGTTTCCCCCGAAAACTTGCGCCGCTTCTTCCTTCTCTTTGTAACGCTCGTGCCACTACTGCTGCTGCTGCTGCTACCACTACTACTATAGCTATATGTGCACCGTCCGTACACCCGGCAACTCTACTTAATACTATCTAGTATAGGCCGACCGTACACCCGGTAGTAACGTGACTTCCCTCTCTCTGTGATGCTCGCGCTTCCTACTGCTGGTGTCGCTTACACCAACTACCGTCGTGCACCCGGCAACGACCAGTCCCAGAGGAGGTCGTCACCGAGACCGGGCTCTTCTCGTCCTACCCGATCGACCTCGACTACGGGACAACGTTCGCCATTGCCTGTTACGCGGGGGTTGGTGGCTTCAACGAAGGCCTCCTCCTCCTTGCGTTCGCGAAGCACTCGGGGAAGGGCCGTTTGCTCAAGGATACCATCCCTGTTCCGTCCCGAGATCATTCTTCCGCCCCGACTCACCCGCGGGCAAGCGCAGACGTCGGGAGCAGGCTGTAGCAGCAGCAGCAGCAGTAGCAACAGCAGTACGCTGGCTGACGGCTCGCACAGCCGTGCTGCGCTCCGCTGTGCTGCGCTGTGCTGCACTGCGCATGTTGCCCTGCGCGTGCTGCGCTGTGGGGATATGATAGATCGCGCTTTGTATTCCGTAGCTGTCAGGCTATGTAGCAGCTATCATCATAGCGCTGTTGTTTCCCACCGAGAGACCGACCGATAGGTTTGCCCCAGGAGGAAAGCGCTGCACTGTGCCGTGCGGTATTGATATGTAGCGACTGGGGCGCGGACCGTCGCCCGCTTTCCGCTCGCCTGAGAGCACAACGGCTGTAAAGTTAGTACCTTCTTGACCGCCTTGGTAAAACACAGGTACTGCGATAAAAAGCCGTGGTCGGCGCCAGCCTAGGCGCGTACAGGAGCCGCGATGGGGCTAAGGTTAGCTGTGCGGAAGGAGAGCCGCCCCGGACGTCATATCATCTATTTTTAGGTTTTCCGCACGTGTTTGGCATACCTCATTTGGTCGTGTCGCGCCGCGCGCCAGCTGCCGAGCACCTCACACAGCGGAGGGACTGTAGGTCGCCACGTGCCAGCTGCGAAGCGCCGCAGTGGAGATACCTTTTTTGATGGGGGGGCATCAGTATGTCCCTTTTGTTTTTCCGCGCCACACGCAGAAACTACTGGTGTTCTGTCTTCACGGAAAACGTGGGCATGTAGTGGCGAGATCGCGGACGCTACGTTGGGTTTTGGATGCCTTCCTGTGGCTTTTTTTTTCTTTTGTATATGGCGGCATACATATATATATATATATGTATCTATATGTATGCCTTGATTGTACGCAGTTTGTAGGAAAGCTGTGAAGGTGAAAACACAACGCGAAACAACTCCCGCAGGACATCTAGATTTTATGTCGTGTTGTGTGTAGTGTTTGAGGCGCGGATATATATTTATTGCGTTCTTACGTTGTTCCCAGTACCTCTCTTTTCGTTCATGCTGGTTGGTGCACCACTCTTTATCTTTCTCCTTTCTTTTACATTGGATAGATTCACAGGACAGGCGTCAATGACATAGGGGTTCAGTTGCAGCCTTTACATACTGTCCCGAAGTAGGGCAGCGTTCTGGGCTGCCAGATGCTTGGGACCGCAGGCCGACGTTGCTGCTACCTTCTTAGGTGAGTTCCGGGCTTTACTTATGTCGACAGGAGGGTCTGTAAGCTCTTGAAACAAAATCGGCCCTCTCCCGGTGACGCCTCGAGGCAATACCTATATCTTGCTTTTCATTGACCGAATCAGCCGCCGAGCCGACATGTTCGCAGTCACAGCGGCTGAGTTCACCGCTGAAGGCACGGCTAACGTTCTCATCAACCGCTATATTCCACTCCGCGGTGCCCGCGCAGCATCCTCCATCGCTTTTCCGTAGACACTTTCTCGCCCTACCCCCATTGCGGGTGGTATGGCGATGGCTTTCGTTGACGATTTTTTTCTTCCCCTTAAGGCTAGGCCTTCCTTTCTTTCTGTTTTTTGACGTACGTTGCCGTTCAGAGGTGTGGGAGTGGGTTTTGAGGAGCCTCATCTTCGACTCAATTTCCCATAACTCTGCATATACGGCTCATCAGAGTGGGCGAGTGTTATGGTACTGCTTTGAATGAGGCTGAAAAGCCCGGTAATTACCTGGATTCAGGTATTGAGATAGTTATTTGTAATACTTGGGAGGCGTATCTTAGATGGAAAAACCCCACGAGGCACGGGCCTTGCCCTCAGTCTCCGGGTGCACGAAATGAATAAAGCTGCTCTCGTTCTCTCCATGCGTACAACACGCATTAATCCCAACACGTACCTGCGTAACAGGCAAACCTGTGAAGGGATACAATGTGTCCCGACCTTGATCTTGGTTTTCGCTCTTAGTTTGGGGCGTTTTGTGTTTTGGTATATTTTTTTTTGGATGCTGAAACCGTGGCCAAAGTTGGCATATCTATCTTCTGGTAGTGTAGCCAGTGTGTGATGCATGTCATGCAAACGGTGCCGAGTACCCACACGCGCGTATACATACACGGCAGTATACGATGATGACGAGAGCGAATAGCAAGGTAACAATGTGAGGGTATGCGATACAAAAAACTAGAAAGCAGCTCAATTGACAAGTAGGTGGGCAAAACGATATGTTCCGGTACGTACAAGGTACCCTGTATATGGGAGCACTACACGGTGCCTGGCACACCGAGCATGAGCTTCAACATGCGCGACAAGAAAAAAAAAAATGGATTGCAAGAGGAGCATGAGTGCGCGGCGCGCACTCTCCAAAGAAGTCGAGGTACTACAGCTGCAGTAATGCCATGCACACCCGCACGTTGCGTAGAGCTGTTGCGTTTTTCTGGAAGCTGCCCTCGGCTGGCTGCACATTACACTAACTCCGTACTTCGGAGGTTCCGAGTGTGTCGTGGAAAAGAACGTACCTGGTACGTACACGGTTAGCATGTGTCTCAACACTGCTGTCATATTACAGGTGTTGTATTCCCTAGTGTCAACTGGGGTCTATAAAACGAATATTACGTTTCTGTCTGCCTGTCTGCCTGTCTGTCGGTCGGCCGATCTCCCTGTCGACCTTACTGCCTACATTTCTGTCTGCCTGCCTGTCAGTCTGTCTGCCTGCCTACCTATCTGTCCGTTTGCTTGTCTGTTCATCTGCGTGCCTGTTGTCTGTCTGTCTGCCTGCCCGTCTCTCTGTATGCCCGCTTGTCTGTCTGTGCCTACCCGTCTGCCCGTCCGTCTGTCTGCGTGTTTGTCTGTCTGTCCGTCTGCCTGTCTGTCTGTCTGTCTGTGTGTGTCCCCTCGATTCACGTATACATAGCTCAGGACCTACGCATTCCCCCTCTCAAACGTTCCACGGCCGATTTGTCGCCCATACCGCCAAGACAAAAATCAATAGCTGGCACACGCAAGCGGCCTGCCATCTCTCAGGTTCTCGGGCGACTCGCGTATTGAGTTACGCGACACTCATCTGAACACCCTGATTTTGCGACTCCCGCGCGTACACTGCTGTCGTTTCTCGACCCACATCTGTGATGCCCTGATTTTCCCACTCTCCCATACACCGCTCGCTGCCGTTTCTCGACACGAATCTATGATACCCTGACTTTGCGTCTCGCGCTCATACGCTACTGGTGTTTCTCGACAGTCGTTTATGGTAGACGTGACGAAGGTCGATATACAATAGATACGTGGGAGGTATCGTCCTCCAGGAAATGCAGAAAAGCGAAGAGGCTGAGGCTGTGCGGTGGACGCCCTGCAAAGGGAGACGGGGCAAATAATCCAACCTCTGTTTGTTGCATCTATGACTGTACCAGCATTGATACTAGCGGCTTAGACCTATGCCAATGGTAACGCGAAGTCGAAACGTTCTCTTTCAAAATATTGCTTTAAAAATACAGCCGGAAATATCCTCGTACCGCCGCTGTGGGGAAAAAGGGAAAAAACGTTTGATTTTTCCTTCTTTTTTTTCTAACGGCTGCAGGCGGCGCAATTTGTATTCTGTCGTTGCAGATTGTCAACTCGCTGATAAAAATCAGCTCGTGCGACGATAGATGCTCGATCTCGATATAGAATCAGCCCACGGCCAACCCGCTTGGTGTCGGGCAAGGCCAACGAGTATAGATGACGGCATCGAAGATAGGCAGTGGATAAATGCTCTTAGGGGGCGAGAGCTTGCCGGCGGCGTCCTGCGGTATCCTGCCAAACCTGAAAAAAAGCCTGTTTTTTGCCATTCGAGGCGGATCGAGAAATTTTGTCTTCTGTTTGGTACACACCAGCGGCTAAGTGTTTTTTTATCGTACGCGTGGCCAGCGCCCGCCATACGTCACTGGCCATTGTGTGAAGACGGTGACCCAAGGGTGGGTCGGAGCCCCTAACGAACGCACTCGGTTCAGAATTCATGACGCAATATTTGGTTTTGTCCATCGATGTCTGTCGAGGGCTCGGAATCTCGCCGCTTCGAACCAAAGATCGGCCTGAATTTTTCTCAAACCAATCTTGGCCCAACATCGGCCCCAGATTTGCTTTTTTCGGGCTTTTCCAAAAGTTGGAATTTTTTTTTTTTCTAAACGTGCCCATAGGAAGCGTGTTCTAATTTTTTTTTGGGGGTATCTTTGGAATTCAAACTTTTTATTGACACTTCGCGTTCCCATTGGCATAGATCTTATACCCTCATGCATTCATGTGGGTATGGAATTCATTCTCGGTTTGAGGCGTTATGATGTACACGTAAATGCCAGGGGTCTTTCACGGAGAACTATTCGCTCACTACCCCGATTCTCTCCTGTGCAGCGCCTCGACGTTCAAAACGCTTTCCCGCCAGAAGACTGCCCGGCAGACAAGGCACCGCGGTCGCACTCGTAACGACAATAAACCTCTTAGAGACCCAGGTGCAGGGACCAAACCAATGCTAGGTACGTACGGGCTGATCAATCGCCAAGTGAGCATGCACAGCAGTACGACTAACACCATGCGGTCTACGTGTTGAAGATGTTCTGTCGCACTGCAGCTTTCAGAGACACCCTCTACCCCACTCAGCAGTTGGATTATTTCGTGGGACTGATGCTGTAAACGTCGCTTGTTTTCACACGTTCTTTCCCGTTGAAGCCACAAGGGGCTTAACCCCTCAGGGACCCCGAGGTAGCGACCAAAACAATGGTTGGTAACTTTGATGTTATCAACCGTCTACGAGCGCGAGCGCCCAGCAAAACGGGTGGGATGATAACGCGCCCGTGCCGTACGGCTCCTTACATTGTAACTCGGTCACCACTTGTACCATCTCCCAATCATGCAGTGGTCGTTGCTGTAATCGTCGTTTCTGTACCGACAATTTCCCCCCCTCAAGTCCCAAGAGGGTTAACACAGGTTGTATGGAACATCGGGGTACTCCCTTCCAGTTTTGCCCACCTACGTTGTCACTCACGTGTGCTGAGTGCTGCGTAGAAGGCCAAATTCATGCTATCCGATCAGAGCTCCGATGAAACGGTCGGTCTAGACAGGTGGAGGCCTGGCTGTTGCCTCGCCCAGAACTGCTGTTCCCTATACGAATAGACCTCCCCAAGTAATGCGCCACGCTTTCTCTCATTCTTACATACGTCACCCCGGACCTTTCGAGGCACAACCATAACACTAGCCCACTCTCATGAATCGTATGCCCAGGAATATCGAAAATTCGGGGAAACACCGTTTCCGTTTCAAGACCTTCCAGGGCAATACCATAACACTAGCCCACCCTGATGAGCGGTAAACGCAGATATATTGAAGGTTCGGGAAACCGGTGCAGCGATATTTCACTAGGATATGTATCAAATCTGCGGCTTCTCGAAAACCACTTCCACACCTGTAACCAGCGAAGCTACGATGCCTCCCAAAGGAACGCTAAGAGGAGACAAAGGTAAGGAAACCTATGCCGAAGGGAGACTCAATAATCGTCAAACATTGAAGCTACCGCCACACCCACAGAGACGGAGGGGTGGCGCGGCAAAGTTGTGCTACCGGAAAAGGCAGAACACCCAAACTGCAATACTATGCCTTATCAAGAGTGTCCAGAATACAGGTCACCCGATCTACTAGTCATCCCCGTCGATGGGGGGGGGGGGGGGGGTACTCGATATCATGCATGCCCGTAGTCGTATGACCATAAACCCTCGCATCCCCACAATGCCGGGACGGAGCACATCGGGTTTTCGCCGACCAGGCAGACATTGCTTGCGGTCGGTGAAGGGGGGGGGGGGGGGAGGGTCGGCGGAACAACAAAAAGGAAACGAACGCGTGTGACTCACGGCAAAGCGAGAAAATGCTAAAATATCCCACCATGAGGCAATCAAAAGACTGGCGACAAAACATGAAGCGGGCGTGAAAATTAACGGCACACGGGAAAAATATTATGTAGGGAAATCGGCAAGCTATTACTTTTAGGGAGTAAGCATAGGTCGTAGGCCCTGAAGAAACGACTGCGAAACCGACAAGAAAACTGGATTCATACGACAATAAAAACGCCCCACACAACAACGGAAAACAATCGACCGCGGTGAGTGATGGCGTGAAACTCAGCTGACTACGTCTGTCTGCGCCTCGAGACTCGTCTATTGTACGTTACGTTGGGTTTCTCCGTAGGAAAGTGCCACATGTCTATGGACACATGCAGATTTGCAGACACTGGAGAACCCCGAACAGCTTCCAGTCGAAATTGTGTATCGAGCTGGAGGGAGAGGAAGCTTGATCAGTTCCAGCTCATCCAAATAACAAACTCAGTACCCCCCCCCGTCAATGGTCGTACGTTACTGATTTTTCCCAAGTTGTGGTCGTCGTTGTACAAAATTGGGCGCCGTGGAGAAGCAGGGGTAGTGCTGTAGCGACGAAGCCAGCCCGCGCGCGAGACGCAGCCCTAGGTGAGTGCCAGAAAACATTCGTTGTTACCTCAACAAACTTCTGGTTGTGCAACACCAACTCGCATCCGGCGCGACCTGCAGGCGGTTAGTTTGGCGGTGCTGGTTCGAAGTGCCGGCCCAACAGGGCAAACTCCGCTGGCGAGAGAGATGGAGGTCCATTCCCCGTTCCCAAGATGAGCGAGGAGTTCTGTCCAATGCGCCTCGTATATTGTCGCGACGACCCCATCTTGACCACGGACCGATTGGTGACCGATGATCACCTCCACTTCAATGCGCTGAAGGGGTGACGAAATGTCGATGTATATGAGTACTGTGGTATGGGGAGGGGAATTCCTACTGCAGTGACGTTGATGAGCACGTCGCTTATTTTCAGTCCCCCGGCATATGATTCAGCTTGGCGTCGTTGTCGTGGTGGTTGGCACAATACTTGTAGCGCGTGACGGAGACACGGTGGCGTGCATCCGTGCTGAGGGTGCCTGAGAGCATATCCAGCTGTAAGGACCTTGAATGTGTAGAGCGAAACCGTCCAGCATGTCGGATGATACGGTTTCCACTCGGCAGCATGAGCTGGAACATGAAGATCAGGAATACATATGCTCTGGAAGATCTAGATCTTTCAGGTTGAGACTGTTGATCTGTCCCATTCGGGAAAACTTTGATGTCCGGCGACACCACCGCGCGCGGAAATCGCTTGGGGGCGACGTGGAAGCCTGACCAGGTGGACTTCATGGAAGCTAGTCGGGTGACAGTGCCGACCGAATTGTTGTATGAATGGCAAATCCTATGGTATGTGAGACTGTTGTGCATGCCAAGTCATCATCGCGCTCAGTGACGACCATTTTTGGCATTGATGGTGTGGATCACACGCCCCACACCGCTGTTGTTGCCATTTGGGTGGTTGAAGCCGCTCCCTAGAAAGGGTTCACCAAGAGTGCTTGTGTGCAGGGAGTGATTCCTCCATCGATTTCTTGCGTGGTGACTGTACACCAATTACACAGAAGATAGCGTGAAAAGCAGTCAGTCTTCTCCTGTAAATAATTCATCACGAACAACTCTGTCAAACGAACTCGACGGACGTGGACGAAATTATCAGCGCATCGATACTTGAAAAGATGAGCCGGATGATAAGAGGCGTTCTAAGTGCCTTCGGAAGAAAGTTAAGCGGAAGCGATAGCATTCGTGTCCGCGCGAAGGTCGGCGAAGGGCAAGATGTAACAACTCTGCCCGTGAATGCAAAAAAGGCTTTCGGGCACTGATTGATAAGAACATCAAGATAGTCTGCTTTCAATTCCAGACAGGTGCGTGACACCCCCCGGGGCGTGACTGGTAGAAGGCCGACGAAATCGACGCCGATCGCAATGCCGGGCTTAGCAAGCAGCAAACAGTGACATCGAGATGCGGTGTCTGCGGGCCGCAAACCCACGAATATTTTCGTGATTTGCACTTGAAACAATTGCGAAGTCACCACCGAGTGCTAATTTTTTCACGACATGAATTTAGCAAATAATTTATTGCTAAGTTGGCAACTTATTGTGCCAAAGTTTTTTTTGGATAATTACTCCGAACCTTTATTCCTTGTGTCGTTAAAAACGACCCTGCCGTTCATATCAACACACCAATATTTGTTTGTTTTTAATGCGCGTAGTATTCCTGTGGCCCCAAGGTAGCACACAGAAAGATGTCGAGAGATAAGCTTAAGCTTGCATGTTCAAGGGTGCATGAGCGTTGGTACGTGAAAATGGAACAGGCTCGCTCGTCGTTGGACGAACAACCCGCGCACCCCGCTCGTTCGTCGTTCGACGTAAAGCGAGCGGGGGAGGCGTGCGGTTGGTTCAAAGGGACTAGCAGAAAACAATATGTTTATCAAGCGGCGGCGGTGTGGAGTCGATCCTTCGTCAGCAAGCTCCTGGTGTCTCCGCAAAGGAGAAGCGCTGGCTTCTCTTCGAGGGAAATACGTGTTAGTAAAATCGTCGGGCAGGGCCAGCGAACCGGCGGAAAAAAGCAAGCTCTGCCTATCCCTCCTGTTCCTAACAGGCGTGCGAATTTATCGCCCGGCGGAACCACATCGAACTGATTTTTTTCGGCCCCAGCGTCCCGAGGGCATCCAAATCAGTCGTAGCGGTGAAGGATGTGCCCGGGGGAGAGCGGGGGTCTAAAAGAAGCGAGAGATCCCAGAGGTTCGTCGATGTTGCGGTCGGACGAAATGGGTCCACCGGGATAGGCAGGCGCTTTGGAGTACGAGGCGGCCCCGCACCAACAACCGTCAAAATAGACAGTCGCGGGCACGGAACACCGTTGGACCGAATGTGCGCCGTCGGAACACAGGCGTTGGAGCACCAAATACAGGTGAGCCCGCAGCGAAAGAGAAACGCGTTCGCGGGCCCGGGACATTCGACGCGGTGCTGGTCCCGTCGAACAGACGAACGAGGGGCCGGAGACGCTAGGTTCGAAGTCGTAATTACCGGTAGGTTTGCGCGGCGCCTGTAGCGGCGGCTTGCCGTCGGCGCCTCCGAGTAGAAACGCGGTTGGGGGCATGCATTGTAGCCAAAGGCGGCGGAGGGGGATCGGAGGGCCAGGGACAGTGGGCAACCTGCGGAGCACTAGGACCAGGGGGAAGAGCGGGCGGACGCGGTCGGATCAGCGATCACGGCGGGGTTGGAAACCTGGGTCGAGCTCTTTGATGAAGGAAATAGCCGAGGAGAGCTTGTCTATCTCGGTAGTGGGCGGTTTCTGCGGAGACCACGCGGTCCACGGGGGGCACGGCAAAGAAGAAAGCGAAAACAGTGGCGGTCGCGCCGAAGCTGGTACAACAGCAGTAGTAGTGACGCAGCAAGAAACACGAGCGACAAAACTCTCCGTAGAGAGAAAAAAAATCGTCAACAACCATCATATGATTCGACGTGAGTCCACGAGCGAGCAAAGTGTTGAATCCTTCTCTTGATAAAAATTCCAGGGCTTTTCACTGGTCACGGGGTGTTCAAAATGTCACGGGTCGGGTCGGGTCAGGAAGTGTTCAAAATCTCACGGTCGGGTCGGGTCGGGTCAAGAGGTTTTTAAATCTCGCGGGTTGGGTCAAGAGTTTTTCAAATCTCACGGGTCGGATCGGATCGGGTCGGATCGGGTCGGGTCAAGAAGTTTCAAATCTCACGGGTCGGGTCAGGTCGGGTCAAGATGTGATGAGAAGCTCACGGGTCGGGTCGGGTCATGACTCGCGAAAAACGGGTCACTCGCGGGTCGGGCCAGCATGACCCGCGATGTGTTTTCTGCTGCTCCGCGGGTCGGACCCGCGCATCCGGCTCGCGGATCCGACACTCAAAACACTTCCCGCTCCCTTACCCAAAGGCTTCTCCCGCACCAATACTCTATAATACTTATTTGGTATCATATTCAAACATCAATACAGCGCCAAATCCATATACGCATGCTCGCATCCATCCATGCCCGTTACAGTCAGGCCACTTCTCGCTGCAGGGCACACAAATGAACATGAAAATATTTTTGAAGTGTCGACCCACGGGCCGGATTCGCGGGTCGAATCTGCCGGTCAAGATAAATGGTCTCGCGGGTCAAGGTGACCCGACCCACATGAAACCCGTGTCTCACTGGTCAATCGGAAAGTGACGAGTCGGGTCGGGTCGGGTCGAGTCGGGTCAGAAGGTTTTGAAATCTCGCGGGTCAGGTCGGGTCGGGTCAGAGATTTTCAAATCTCACGGGTCGGGTTAGGTCGGGTCAACACATTTTCAAATCTCGCGGGTCGGGTCGGGTCGGGTCAAGAGGCTTTCAACATCTCGCGGGTCGGGTCGGGTCAATTCGGCACACCTCAAAATTTTCGCGGGTCGGGTCGGGTCAGCTGACCCGACCCGAGCCGACCCGGCCCGTGAGGTTCGACCTGACCCGTGAAAAGCCCTGAAGAGTTCAAGGCACGAACCGGAGTGGAGAGGGGGGAGGAGAGCTTGCTGTGTGACCCCGGACCTGAGTTTCGACTACTAATACCAGGTAGGACGGAGAGAAAAAAGAAGGTCGGCTATAATAAATAGGATATGGCATACGTGGCCCGTATGCGCGAAAATTGCCAAAATCAAAAGAAACGAAAGGAATTCCACCCTAACGGCACTATCGGGTCGGGGCATCAGCCCACTCAGGCCGACGCCGGGGATCGGCTTAGAGCGAGCGAGTTCGTACGCGGGTGAGGTATACAGCCCCATCGTCCACTGGGGGTGTGACTCGACTACATCCATTGCCCGGTGGCGGTAGCAGGCAGGTTGTAGCAGGCGGACAGAAAACGGTGACCCCGCTACAACTGCCCTTGCGGTGTATACTGGCGTGTGTAGTCGCTCCCCCGATACGCAACGAGTGTAGGGCAAACCAATCATCGGCATCACTACCTGGCTCATAGACCGGCGACAATTAAGGTCACATCTCTCGATGCTTTCCTGGTCGCTTTTGCGAGTACGAAAAGGGATAAAGAGCTGCAAAGGGAGCACGAGAACAACACAAGACACCCAGACAAGGTACTTATTGCTGGGGTATTCAGCGAGTGCACCGGAATCCACCCCTGAATTCATTGAGTCGTTCATTGACGTATATGTATGTGCCCCCCCAGTTAACCCCTAAGGGGACCCCGAGATAGCGACCAAAACAATGGTTGGAAACTTTGGAGATATCAACTGTCTATATGAGGGCAGCGTGAACGCCCAGCCATATGGATAGGATAATGTTGCAGCTGTGCCGTACGACTCCTTGCATCGTAACTCGGACACCGATTTTGTACATATCACCCCCTTCGTAGCCGCGCAGTCAGTGGCTGGCCGTGTGCTGTAATCGTCATTTTTTTATCGTCAATATTTTCTCCTCTCTGGAGTCCCAGGAGGGATAATTTGATTGAGTCCAGTTGCTTGCTCAAAAGTGAATTAGTTGCTCGAAGAAGGCGACCGTACACATCTCGCAGCTCTTACGCACTTGCCACGACGACGACTCGACGAGAACACACACTCGTACGTATGTTGCAGGCTGTGGTAGGGGTGGTGCACCTGAAAAATTCTGAGTTTTTTTTAAAAGAATTTTCTGAGGATCCTCATTCGAGGAGCTCCGAATATTCCACCCAAGAACGGATTTTTGCGAAAACAAGTTGTTTTACGCTTGCTTGCTGACCCGATGATGAGCGATCAAAATTCCACGATGGCCTACTACATCGTATTGATAGATACTGCAGTAGTTGGTCTACGCATGATATGTATGTCGAAAAAAAAAAAAAAAAAAAAACGATGCTGGGCAGTTCCTTACTGTAGCTGAGAAAAATCCCCATTGGTCATATATGCTTTGACCGAAAGGTGCTACCTACCCCTACATCTATCGCAGCACGCGTCGCCGGCACTAACCGACGGATATATATATATATATACAAGGGGGGCTTCGCCGCGGCGGGCTGACGCCCGCATGCGGCTCCGCGCATGCCCGTAATGGCCAAGGGCGTACCGGTGTACAACTTGAGGCTGTTAGTGCGACAGTACTGCCAAGGGGTGCATAAAAAAAAAACGTTTTGAGAGAAGAGAAAGAAAAAACTTCAAACACGAGAAAAACAAAAATTGCCATCCGCCATCCAGCCTAGCAGCGCATTACTCGTCCGTATACAACAGCAATCAACACTACAAAGTACTACGTACGAGACGCTCGGCGTCCGCACGGTGTACTTCCTGTACAGATATATACAAAACAATTAGTTGAGCAGCAATCGATCGAGTTAATCGACAGTACGAAGCGCCGGCGATTGCGTTGGCGCAGCGAGCTCAGCAGCAGCATAGCGTACAGGTATATATCATACGAAAACTACGCTGGCACGAGACCTCCGCCGAGACGTCATATAAATGTCAATTGCGAGACGGTACTCGTACAGCTTCCGAAGCAGATGGATCCGTCTTTCAGCTGTGAGATGTGGAGATACATCACCGAGAGGAGCTGACTTGCACAATAACCATGCTCACACGGGGGTCAGCAGCAAACACATGTCGCAGACAAAGCAGCAGCACTATTAATAGCAGCAGGGCATACATAGCAGTAGCACCAGGGCAGCGGAAAAACAGCGGCAGCAGCAGCAGTAGTAGCAGCACATTATGCACGCCAGAGACTGCTCCTGACACAACGGTCGGGACAGGGGAGCCCGGTGGCGCACGAGGAGGAAAGGCATAATAATATATCTCAGGCCGACCTACTCCGTGAGGGGGCCTGCGTGAGCAGCAGCAAGAGCAACAGCAGAACAACACAGTAGCTGTCCCTAGCAGCAGCAGCAGGGCAGCAGCAGAGCAGCGGTAGTAGCAGCAGCAGTAGCACATCACGCACGCCCGAGGCCGCCCACGGTACAGCAGTCGAGGCAGGGGAGCACGGTGGGGTACGACGAGGAAAGTTAAAATGGCGTCCCCGATGGAGTTCCTAGTTGGTGAATCTCGTCCCCACTAAAGTCAAGTTGTGGGATCGAGTCTCACCGAGTGCGTGCTCGTGCTCGTAGGAACGTTTTCTTGCGTAAAAACGTGACGAGCGGCAAGCGTGAGAACGCGACGTGCCCTGGCTGCCGGCTCGCCGGGTGCGCTGTTGCTCGGTGGGTACAAAGACATTTCAAATAGGTCAGCTGTGCGTAAGGCCAGTTGAGTAGTCGATAATTGATTTATCACAGTCTCGTGGCCAAAGATTTCGGTTGACGGCCTACCTTTACCCCGTCAGGCTTACCCTTTGGCTGGTCAAACCCTCTTCTAAAATATATCTTAGGCCGGCCTACTCCGCGAGGAGGACTGCGTGAGCAGCAACAGCTGAACAATACAGCAGCTGCACGTATCAGCAGCAGCAGAGCAGCAGCAGAGCAGCAGCAGAGCAGCGGCAGTAGCAGCAGCGGCATTAGCAGCAGGAGCACACCACGCACGCCCGAGGCCTGCTGTTGCTGTTACTGCCGTTGGACGTTTTCTTCTTTCTCGTGTACACACTCGCACAGTGCCCAGACGGGTCGCGAAAAACATTTCAAAGGATTTGCACGGGACGGGGCACAGGTTTCACAGGATTAGTCCAGATTTCACGGGACTAGTTAGCACGGGACCGGGATTTGAAAAGAAAAACACGGAACGGGATCGTGATCGCGAACTTTTCCACGGGATCAGTTTGAACGGGAAGGGGATTTCAGGGCTTTTCGCGGGTCATGACCCGACCCGCGTCGGGTCATGGGGTGTTCATAATGTCACGGGTCGGGTCGGGTCGGGTCAGGAAGTGTTCAAAATCTCACGGGTCGGGTCGGGTCGGGTCAAGAGGTTTTCAAATCTCGTGGGTCGGGTCAGGTCGGGTCAAGAGCTTTTCAAATCTCACGGGTTGAGTCGGGTCGAGTCAAAAATATTTCAAATCTCACGGGTCGGGTCGGGTCGGGTCGGGTCAAGACGTGATGAAAAGCTCACGGGTCGGGTCAGGTCATGACCCGCGAGAAACGGGTCACTCGCGGGTCGGGCCAGCATGACCCGCGAGTTGTCTTCGGCTGACCCGCGGGTCGGAGCTGCGTATCCGGCTCGCGGATCCGACACTTACAACACTTCTCGCTCTCTTACCCAAAGGCTTCTCTCGTACAATAATCAACAATACTCCTTTGGTATCTTATTCAAACATTAAAACACCGCCAAATCCATATACGCATGCCCGCATCCGTTCATACCCACTACAGCCAGGCCACATATCGTTGCGGGGCACAAAAATGAATATTACATTGTTTTGAAGTGTCGACCCACCGCCGGATCCGCGGGTCGAACCTGCCGGTCAAGGTATGGTCTCGCGGGTCAAGGTGACCCGACCCGCACGGAACCCGTGTCTCACGGGCCAATCCGAAGGTGGCGGGTCGGGTCGGGTCGAGTCAACAATTTCTTAAATCTCGCGGGTCGGGTCGGGTCGAGCCAAGAGGCTTTCAAAACCTCACGGGTCGGGTCGGGTCAATTCAGCACACCTCAAAATTTTCGCGGGTCGGGTCGGGTTAGCTGAACCGACCCGACCCGACCCGACCCGTGAGGTTTGGCCTGACCCGCGAAAAGCCCTAGGGGTTCTCAAAATTTCACGGGATCACGGGATTTTCCCGTAGCCCGCGGAATCCCGCGGTATGTTTACAACGGGAAAAATCCCGAGGAAGGCCCTGCAATTTTCAAGTCCTAATTCGCAGTGGTTCACGAGATACGACGTTCGGGTAGTTTATCCATTTGTCGGCTGGCCCAGCTTGTACGTACGAGACGCTCGGCGTCCATACTGTATATTCCGTATGCAGATAGATGCTAAACAATTAATAAAAGTTAGCCAGCAGTCGATCGATTTAATCGACAGCACGAAGCGCCGGCGACTATGTTGGTGCAGCAAGCTCACAGCAGCAAGCACCAGCAGCATAGCGTACAGGTACGAATCATAAGAATACTACGCTGGCACGAGATCCCCGCCGATACACCAAAAAAATATCAATTGCGAGACGTTACTCGTACAGCTTCCGAAGCAGATGGGTCTGTATTTCAGCTTTAATGCGGAGACACATCCCCGAGAGGGGTTGACTTACTTGCATATTTACCATGCTCACGGGGGTTAGCAGAAAACAAAACATATTCCAGGCATGGCAGCAGCAGAACAGGGCAGTAGCCGCACATACATAGTAGCAGCACCAGAGCAGCGGATGAGCAGCGGCGGCAGCAGCAGCAGTAGCAGCACATCAAGCAGGCCCGAGGCTGCCCCTGGCACGACAGTCGGGGCAGGGGAGCCCGGTCACTCACGAGGAGGGAGAAGCACGACGTCGTCGTCGTACCTCGTCGCAACCGGTACATGCTATGGCTTTTAATTTTTGCTTGGCGGCAACACGATGAAAAAGAAAAACGTCTTCACAATACAATCGAAACTCCACGCCTCATGTGATACTGGTGCCCACTATGACAATGGCGTTTCGTCCCGGGTTCAAGAAGCAGGCTTCGCTCGTCGTCCTACATGGGCGCCGCTTCGTTCGTTTTTTTCGTGGTTAATGTCCCGCCTGCTCTATTTAGTTGTGCGGCAATGATTCACGCCCAATGACAAAACGCCATATCTTGTGTTGTCGCTACCCCTTACCAGTACGTGGTGTCTGTCGTGCGTCATGCGTCATGGAATGGCTGTAAAAGTTGTAGGATGATGTGCCGAACGACGTGCACTCGCAAATCACGTGCTTTGCTCTGTGGGGGTGCTTAGGTGGAGCAAAACATATATTTTCGCAAGGATATGTCTTGGATGTCGCACCTCACGAACCTAAAACTTAGGCAAGGCATTGACGGCCGTACCTGTCGTACCTAATACTTAGGTGAGGTATCGGGATCCGCACCTAGCATACCTAAAACTTAGGTACGGTATGGAGGTCGTCCCCAGGCTCGTACTTAAAGCCGGGTGAGTATTGGAGTGACGTCCGATCGTACCGAAAACTTAGGTATGGTATCGATGTCCGTACTTAATGTACCTGATTCAAGGTATCGGGCTCCGTACGCAACATACCTAAGAATTACTGTAGGTAAGGTATTGACGTCGTCCCCAGGCTCGTACCTAACCCCGAGTATTTTGGTCGACGAGTTTACACGATACCCGGGGAAGTATTAGAGCGGCGTACCTATCGTACGTAGAACTCAGGTAAGGTATCTTGGTCCGTACCTGACGTACCTGAGACTTACGTAAGGTGTCGAGGCCCGTATCTAACGTACCTAAGCGTGCCACTCGTAGAGATCCGTGGGAGCGCAAAACGCGGTGAGAGGATTGGTGTCCTTGTGTGCGGTAATCTGGTGGAACGAGGAGAACAAATCAAAGAGGTAAAACACCCGTCCCTTCTCCGGACTTTAGGTCTGGGTTTAGGTGATTTATGCCGTATTCCGTGTTTTTTTTTTTTTCTCTTTCGTCCTGCCGACCCCCCGCGGCTCGGCAGACGAGGGCAATTTGGGTCAAATTGACTACGTATGAGCGCAGGATCGCCTCGCTTTTGGTGTAGCCTTTCGCTTTTCCGTAGACACTTTCTCGTCCCACTCTCCTCACGGGTGGTATGGCGATGGCTTTCGTTGACAATTTGTTCCTGTCCCCTACCGCTAGGCCTTTCGTTCTTTCTTAATTTTTTTGGCGTCCCATGTCGGCTTCGTAATACGACGCCAATGCAAAGGTATTACCTACTGAGCCATAGGGGTAAAAAACCGATCGATTATTCAGCCCAGGGCAATCCTTATAACACTCCCCCCCTCTGAACGGCGGGATCTATCTATGGGGCGTCGGTACCGTGTGTGGCCGTACGCTGACCTACCCGCCTCGTTTCAATACCTGGCGAATCAGGGAGATATATGTGTTCAGGGACGCACGCGCAAGCGCTTCTATACAAGAAACGTTCGAAGTGAGATTCCAACCTGTGTCCTGCCGTCGACGCCAGTGCTATGTATAATACAGTATGGACCTAGGGACCGTCTACTGCTAGCAGGTGTGCCTTTGGCTCTGCTCTGGACACTCACACGAGGCGGTTGACGATGTTAAAATTTATAGGCTCTTGTATTAGTTGCTGCTTGCCTCGCCAGGTGTCGTTTGGACGAAGGGGCGAGGCACTCGTCAGTAAGGCAGGCGATCACGCCTGCCAGATATGATGAGGGAACGCTGCCTACAAATCATAAGGCAGCAACAGGGGAAAGAGGGTGCCATAACACTGACCATGCCGTTCAGAGGTGTGGGAGTGGGTTTTGAGGAGTCGCATCAACTCAGGTTCTAGCTCGTGGAATCGGGGTTTCCATTAATTTCCCATATTTCTGCATCTACGGGTCATCAGAGTGGTCTAGTAGTGTTATGGTAATGCTTTGAAAGGCCGGTGATTACCTGGGTTCAGGTATTGGGATCGTATTCGTAGCACTTGGGAGGCATATCTTCGATGGAAAACCAGGGGTTTTCCCAGCGAAGCACCAGCCTTGCTCTCAGTCTCGCATCGTGCTCGAAAGGAATGAAGATCTTCCTATATGTTTAGGCTTTCACCACACGCTAGTACCAACGAGTACCTGCTCAATAGGCAAACCTAACAAGGGATACAAAGGGTCTCGACCTTGAACTTAACACCTCTCTTTTTTTCAAAGCCGTATGTTCGCCGAGGTACATATGAACTAGGTACTACAGATACAGTAGTGGTGTCATCTGTCCCCTCAAGTAGGGAGAGCCGCCTCAGAGAAATAGGGTACTACCCCTTACCGTCAGTGCAGTGGAATGTGAACCGAAAACCGAACGTCGTTTTTTTTTTTCCGGTCTATTTTGTTCGCTTTTTCCCGACCGAAAACCGACTTTTTGAATTCGTGATTTATTTTTTAAAATAACCGACCGAAACCGATCGACATGCTCGTGTTTTTTTTTTTTCGTTTTTATTCCGTTTCGGACGTTTCGGTTTGTTTTGATTTTGTAAAAAACAAACCGACCGAAACCGACCAACTCTCAGGTGAAACACCGAATAACTGACCGAGCTATTTTGCGTTTGTGTTTCACACGCGTCCAGGGTATAAATTATAAATACAACTAATAACAACTTGTTCGGGCCGGTCGGTGTTACTGTCAGTGATTAGTACCTCTACCATAGTAATAGAAGGGCTACAGTAGGTCGCTGCTAAAGTAACAAAGCTGGATACAGAGGTAACGGTAGCACAGCGTGGTATATTCCGTACACACGCAGAATACCAGAGGCAAATATTCAACTATGTCGCCGATACGTACCGTCGTGTACTGCTGTAGGTATAGCCAGCTGCGACGACAGGAACCAGTAGTTCCGTAGTCCGAGAAGCAGTATATAAGTCCCTGCAATAAATAGTAGTTGTACGCACGAGCAAATTGTGGCTATTTGTCGTACGAGCATGATGCCGGTCTGTCAAACGTGACGATTTCATTACTGTAGGGAAATGGCGGTTTTATCTCGGGAAACTCTCACCGACTCCCAGGGTCCCACGACCCCACGAGTACGACGCCGGAGCACAGTAGACGAGTTTTGTTCTTGTTTGATCTTTGGGAGTCTTCTTTTGTAGCTCGACGATGTGCATCCATCAAGCACCATGCACTCTTTTCATCTGTTCCTCTTCACGAGCACCACCGCTGGAAAACAACCACCACTGGGCCAGGGCCCCCAGCACTTTCGCCAGAGCTGAGTTCACACATCATATAACCGAACCAGCCCAACCGAGGTTCGGGCACTTGGCCTCTCTCGCTGGTAGCATACACCATCCACAAGCCAATCAACGTCAAAACAATTTCTCGGATACTGGCCCGGTGACTACTGTACTTCCTTTTTCTTTCGCTTTCAAGAGATTTTTTAATGTTCTTCGTTCTTGCCCAGCGGCTACCATCATACGTACGAGAATCTAGCTGGTACGAGGAACAAACGCCTGCCGTGTTCTCCCTTGTCGGCTTGCGACACCCCAGGGACTTCAAGTCAACCACAGTCCCGAAGGGGAATGTTGTACACATATCTGTATAAAATACAAGGCGCTTCGCTCCGCGGGCGGCCTACGCCGCCCGCTACGCTCGCTCAGGAAGGAAACATCAAATTATGCGAAGCGGACAGAGGTCCATGATTGAATATTGTTTTTTTATGGCCCCTGTACGTAGTTAGCTGCAAACTGGCGACTTGATAATGCCAAGAGTCCCGCCGCCATGCTTCAGGAGAAAACAGCTCGGACGCCACATATGCTTCGCGTCGCGGGCGGTTTTCCGCTACGCTCGCTCACACATCGTACATACGTACATACCCCAGGTAGGGTACTTATTTTCTTCTTGCGATATGCTCTGTGTCTGTGTACTCGTCGTATGTACGAAAGATGAAGCACAGAACGGCACAGCAACACAGCAAAAACAAATCCCCGTCCCCTTTCGTGTAATAATTTACTATCTGAGTGGAACACCTTACGCCAGTCAAAAAAAGAAAAAAATGAAAAAAAAAATGTTACAGCAGAGCCTCTCTCTCAGCCTCGTACGCCGCCCGCCCCTCTCGCGACCATCTCGCCACCAATTTAGTCCGGGTAAAGCTTCCCTCCCTCTCTTCCACAGTAAGCCCCGTCGCCCGCCTCGCGTGAAGCCCGGTGCTCACCGTGGACCTCGACGCAAGCTTGACAATGTTGGTGCTCATTCGGGGTACCTCCCTCTTGTGACTCTTAGCCCGGTCGCAAAAATAAGCACCGCTTGAGTATTATCTTACAATCCCGAACGACCCTTAAATACTCGTACGTTCTCTATCCAAAATCACAAATGGAGGCCAGACAGAGCCTATTGATGCATCCCTCGTGTCTCGGGGCACACGCGACGCCTAGGCACGAAAGCGGCGACCGCGCTCCTTGCAACTCCCCCTCTACTCGCCAGCATCCGCTGACACCCGCGACGGTGCCGGGTTCGCCCGCGCAACCGTGCTCGGAGTACACGCACGCACACGAAACGAAAGAAGAAAAAAGGAAAGAAGGACTGAAAGTACGACGAGAAATGGAGAAAGCAAAGACTCGCTGGAACGGTCCGGCAAGTAATAAACGGAGGCGATTCCCAAGTGGGAGCTCTGAGAGGCCAGGGATGTACCAACCGAGCACGCTCAGAGATTGAGATATAAGTAAGTATATCTATGTGTGGTACACATACAACACGCAGCAAAGGCTGTGCGTCTCTTCCCCGGCTAACGACGCAGCTTTGAAAGGCGGTTTTAGCTCCGAGGGGGGGGGGTAGCATCCTTCCGCATGTAGCAATGCCTCCTCAGGTCGACCAGAGCTGCTTGCCCTTACTGTTGAACACTACCACCTTGCCGTCGTTTTGCATCCTGGGGTAGGGGGGGGGGGGGGGGGGGTAGTGACAGGACACAGCGGTTAGCGTTTTTGTAAAAAAATGTTTCGTTCGGTCCATACGAGAAAGTGTCCGGGTGAACTGTGTAATCTTTCGTAGTACAGTATCCAAGAAAAGTCTGCTGTTGAAAAACGTCTTACGTTGAATACTGTTGCTGGTGATAAAAGCTTTATGTTACAACATCAACAACAACAACAACAACAACAACGTTTCGGACGAGAAGCTCGCCTGGCGTAGGTGCCGTTCCGACCCTCGGTGTCGGGCGCTGTCCAGAGCACCACCGTCGTCTCTGCCTGGTCGAAGCCCGTGGTCATCGTCAGGTCCAGCACGAAAGCTCCGGAGGTCGTTATGTGCGCGCACGCCCTGTTGCCGAGAGTGCCTTCGGCTTCAAAGAGGATTCCCACGACCGACTCTTTTTCGGTCTGCACCACCCGCAGCATGCCTTCATGTGTTTGCGGTTGCGTGCGCGCGGAGAGCAGGTATAAGTACGTATAGTCGGGTTAGGAACGATACGCAAGACAGCACGCGATGAACGAACGGCAAGGGTCAAGGATCACAAAGAGTTGGCTCTGGAAGCACGTACGTTCGGGCGAACGCGGGTAGCTCCAACCCAGTGCGAACCACCCGACTGGGCTACGTCGAGGGGGTGGGGGTGGGGGCGGGTATTATCCCGCTTTTCACCGACGAGTTTAGGCCGCTATTTAACTTTTTCAGAGCAAACTGCAGCTTCGTCTTGGGGACAAACCACTCAAATTCTAAGTAGTTCGTCCCCAAAACGGGACTGCAGTATTCAAAAGGGTTATGGCGCGAGCGGCCCTGTACAGCAGTACCTCCTAAAAACAAAAACGGGACTTTTAGTGTTTGTGATTTTTCTGGCGCAGCAGCGCAACAAACAATTCCATGGTTGGCTTGTAGCAAAAAAGTGTATGCGCACAAAGCGCGACATAAATAAAAAAATCGCAAAAAAAAACTTGAATCACTGCTTTAGTAAGGATTGCGTTCGTCGCGCGAGGAAGCGAAGCGACCGCCGAAAAAAAACGAAACTCCCCGAAGAGCGTGAAGCCTTGGTCAAGAAACCGAGAACTATCCATATTACGCTCGCTAAAATGAAGTCCCGGTTGTCAATTGTTTAGCTGTCCACCGCTATTAATAGCGATACATTTGAAGCGTGCTCGTGGGGTGCTATTAAGTTTGGTACGCCGTGTTTGGGCGCCGGACTCTTGGTGGCGGCAGCAGGGGGGAGGGAGGGAGAGAGGGCACGCTATGTACGTATACACGTACCTGTGGGTTTGCTGGTTTTGTGGCAATGTATAAAGCTTACTACTTGAGCCCACCTTCAACAACAAAAGGTTGATAGTCCACACTGACACTTCGTAACTCAATACATACTTCATTTTCCGAGAAATTATCTAGAATTTTCCCAGGGTTTGGGTTACCGCAAAGGGTTTTAGTACCCCGTGCAAGAACTGAACCCACGCTTTGTGGAGACAATACTTAGGATTAGTGTCAGACAACTTTTGCAGTTCCGAAAGGGATTGAAGTCAAGTGTATTCTACTTTTGACCGGGAAATTAATCTCCGGTTCATGATTCGCGTCAGAATCCGAACGGCGAGGCCCCACTATAGGGACTCTGACGGAAACATAGGGACCGTTTAGACATTTATACGAAGACCAATCGGTCCTTAAATTTACGCCTGAACTGGTGCGTTTCAAACCATTTAGTCGTATGCACACTTCTCGGTTGTTACGGGTGCGGTTTTGACGGGGAGGGGGGGGGGGGGGGGGGGGGGGGGGGGGAGGGGGGCGCACTTATTTGTCGCTTGCCCTAGTCATTTGACCATTGATTACGCATCCCCTTCGAGACGCAACACCGTTCCTACTCCTAGTACGAGATGTCACAGAGTCGAGCGGTGCGCGCGTCATACATGATGGCGAGTATCGCCGGGCTGTCCGACCGATATAGCTTATGCCCCTCGAAGGATTGCTCTGATGCGGTCACACTCGAAAACATGATCTATTATTTCGTTCTCAGAACATAACTGGGCCAGAAAGCTCAAGCTCTCTAAGTTCACTGCGAAGACTGCCACCTGTATTTCCGCTGTTCCACACAGCCTGCGGAACGTAAGCCTGACCCATCTCCTAGTTGTCTCAGTCGGTTCTCTTCTGGTGTAGGGGAACACTGCCGGCAACGGGACGAGCTATAAGAAGGTGAAGGTGTGGAGAAGGTTCGTGACCGTTTGCTCACATACCCGCAGTCTACGGGTTCAATTCACATTATCCTATATGCGGTGTCCACTTCTGGGAACCCCTCGGATCCTTGGAATACCACCTTGGAATACCACCGTAACATTCTCCCCAGCTGGATTAGCCGGACAAGGCAAACCACGCGGTATCCTAGATGGTAGACCTGAGGTATTCTATGCCAACCAAACTGAGGGAAGAACACCCGGCCGCATTTCTTTTCCGATACAGAAAGCCTCCCCCAGTACGCACACTACATGCTTCGCTTTACTCACTACGAAGAGAACGCTCCCACTACGTGAATCGTCCGTTCCCGCTCGCCCGGCGTACACTCTTGCGCCCCCCTTAACTACGTTTCCGAACGCTCGCTTGACGCCCAAACTCACTACAGCTCCCCCGACGAACAGTACCAGCACCACTCAACACTATTGTGCTAATCGATAGAAAATATCACGATCGTCGCGCCTCTAATATGAAAACTAGGCAAAACCAGAATGTCAGAGATCGCAAGAAACCCAGTTCCTCCGGATAACAGTCTCCTATTGTCCCCTACTCCCGCCATTGATACACAGATCGCGACGGTAATGCGAGATGACAGGTCTTTTCCGCATGACTTCAACATAGCAATCACCTGCCGCCGACCAAAACAATGAACTCCTGCAAATTCGTAGTGCCGTTGCCGAGCTAAGTGGGTTAGTTTCCATGCCGACAAGTGCCGCTGGCCTTGAACAACACCCCCAGCGGCATCCCGCTCATCCTTTCCAGCTTAGAACAAGCGTTTCAAAAATCGCCACCACGGAGAAATAACGTAAGACGCTCCTCGTCAGTCAACCCCCCCCCCCCCTAGCCCCGAAGCCGACACCACCAAAACAGGTGAGCCGGTGCTGCGGGCAGACGTATTCGAAGATGGACCCCGGACGAGCTGCTCGATCTTCGGTCGGCTTTCGAGCGGTGGCGCGAAAGACGGAGAGAGGGCGTGAAAGACGCAGGCGCGGGTGTACGTGCGAAAGCAGACACGGGAGCGGGACCAGGCACAAAACCTAGCGTCCATATACCCAGCAACATGCCCGAGTGACGGCGAGGGAGAGCTAGAGCGAGAGGGAGAGAGGGAAGGGGAGATACATATGGAGGGACAGAAGGAGATATCATCCGCGAAACGGCGCATCCGCCGTCCCGCTATGCCTTCACACTCCGAATCTCCTCGTTTTTGATGCCGTCAGCTCTTCCCAATCGTTGTCGGCGAAGCGGATTCGCCAGTACGGCGAGTAAAAGTCATAGATCTGTCCGAGCCGCCCCGCGCGCCCCTTTCCGCCCGGGACCGGCTTGATGACTTTCTTGCCGATCGGGAACCTTCTCAGCGCCTCCTTTCTACTCAGCGTGGGGCGTCTCCTCGCGCCCTCGTTTCGGGTTGCGGGGCGGCTCCGCTCACTGCTCGGATCGTACAAGTTTCACAACGCGTAAAACGTGTCCAACTGCAGCGGAGTGAAGCTGTCCAGTGGCTCCGCCTCCGAGACCTAGTCCGACGCCACCCCGTCGGGGTACCTGCCGCGGTACTTTCATTTCACGACCCCGGTAGCGCTAACCATCCTCCTGTCCAGTAGCGTGTACATTGGTATTTCTGTGGTCGAGTGCCCTCCGAGCCCCAAGTCCGCTCCCCACGCCATCTGTGCGAACTCGTCCTCCATGGGGTGCCGAAGATCGGACGGCCTTGCGTAGAATGGCTTCAGCGATGCGGTGGAGATCGTCCTGGAGCGCGTCGCTCTGCCCTCCATTTCGATGACGACGCTCAGGCCCTAAGTCACCACCTCCACCGCCTTCCACAGACCAGTCCACTTTTCGTGGACCAGTTTAGGCCCCATGCCCTGCCGGTGGAGCGAGCTGTCGCTCTCCCTCGCGAGGACTAGGTCGCCCGTCACAACTCGGGTGCCCGCCGACGGCCGCTGAATCGATGTGTTGCGGCGTTGTCGCGCCTTCTCCCTGCCCTGGTGCATCCTCTCGAATATCTCCAGGACCTCTCGTAGGTTAGGCCGACGCACTTCGACAAAGTTCTCGAAGTTTCCCATGGCCTCCGTGCTATCCATCTGAAGCACTAACATGTCGAGGGACGTACGCGGGCTGCGGCTAAACAAGAGCTGGAAGGATGCCACCCGAAGGCAGGGACGGGTCTGGCATGGTGCGTTTGATCCAGCATGCCAGAGCTACATACTCGTCCCAGCGGGTGGGCCCTGCTTTGCACAGCTCGAACCGCACATCGACGATCCACGCCCCTGCTTGATCTACGCTATCGTGGCCCCGTGGGTGATCGGCGGGGCCGAAATCAATCTGCACCTTCAGTCAACGGCAGAGATTCTCCGTTGCGGTGGCTGTGAACTCGTCTCCTCCGTCGGCAGGGATGAACGAGGGCACTCCGAATGTTCGACACAGGTCCAGGAGAAGGCGTGCGATCCCTTGGGCTTCCTTCGAGGGGACAGGGTATGCGAACAGGAACCGAAACGTTTGTCCACCACTAGCAACCAGTACTTTTTACCTGTCTCGGACGGGATGGGGATCCCCGGCAAGTCTGCCTCCACATTTACCACGGCTCCAGGTACCTAACAGGCAGCATAGCTATTCGCTGGCTACGCGTTCGCTTCCTACACCGGCCTCCGCACGACCAGACGTACTCCCTGGCGTCCCTACACATCCCTGGCCAATAGAAGCGGTCGCGCAGTGTACTAACGCGAGCAAGTCGGCTACCATAACGCCTGGAAGGCTAGGACCGACGTGTGCCTTGCTAGGATTCCACTCTGCTCTACCTCGTACCATACGAAGTCCTGGTCGTCAAGGAGATACCTCACTACCTCCTTGTCCACCACTAGCAACCAGTACTTTTTACCTGTCTCGGACGGGATGGGGATCCCCAGCAAGTCTGCCTCCACATTTACCACGGCTCCAGGTACCTAACAGGGTATTCGCCGGCTACGCGTTCGCTTCCTACACCGGCCTCCGCACGACAAGACGTACTCCCTGGCGTCCCTACACATCCCTGGCCAATGGAAGCGGTCGCGCAGTGTACTAACGCGAGCAAGTCGGCCACGATAACGCCTGGAAGGCTAGGACCGACGTGTGCCTTGCTAGGATTCCGCTCTGCTCTACTTCGTACCATACGAAGTCCTGGTCGTCAAGGAGATACCTCACTACCTCCTTCTTCCCCATCCGCTCTCCCCACCTCGTCTCTACTTCGACCCCAAGTGCTTCTCTGACATTACCGAGGAGCGGGTCTTCCTTCTGCCGTCTCACGAAGCCCGGCACGTCTTGCAATGCGTCGATAGCTCGCTCCACCACCGCTCGTTCCGGTGGCTGCTCGCTATAGGCAACCCTTCCCCCCTCGTGGGGGGTCCACCCGAGCTGCCCCCGGGTACTGCCGTGGTCATCCCACAACCCGTTGGCGCCACCACTGACGAACCCGAGTTCGATTCTCGGATTGGACACCATGCCACCGAGTCGAGCGATGCGCGTGTCATGCATGGTGGCGTAGCATCGCCGGGCTCTCCGACCGATATAGCTTATGCCCCTCGCAGGGCTGCTCAGATGGCTCACACTCGAAAACATCATGTATTTTTTCGTTCTTAGAACAGAACTGGGCCAGAAAGCCGTCTGGCACTCATTCACGCGCTCAAGCTCTTTCAGTTCATCCGCAATGACTGCCACCTGCATTTTCGTTGTTCCACACAGCCTGCGGAAAGTATGCCTGAGTCATCTCCTAGTTGTCTCAGTCGGTACTCTTCTGGTGTAGGGGAACACTGCCGGCAACGGGACGAGCTATAAGAACGTAAGGGGGTGGAGAAGGGTTGTGACCGTTTGCTCCCATCCCCGCAGTCTCCGGGTTGAATACGCATTATCCCCTTTGCCTATATGCCGTGCCCACTTATGGAAACCCCTCGGATCCTTGGATTTCGACCGCAACAGAAACACCTCCAACATTAACATTTGGGCGCTCATTAAGTTGTTTTCATATTTTACATTGAAACTTTTACTAGTCTTAGCCCCGTCTGTTTCGCCGCCTGTGGCAATTATCTATCTCCTATTGGGGGGACCATAGTAGACAGGACCAAATATTGTTAGTAAAAATAGTTAAATATATACCTGGTAGGTTTTTCTGTGTACCATAGGTCCTTTTAACTATGGACCCCCGTAATAGGATAGCGATCGTATTCTCGCTGCTATTTAGTGTACCAAGCTCCTCCATGTCACATTCGTCTATTTCCCTCATCTCCTCTTCTAACACATCCTGTTACTCCTTGTACATGGGGGGGGGGGGGGGGGGGGGGGAGCGGTGGCATGCTACGTGCGGTGTAACACGTAGGGGGGGTGCACAATATCCCCCTCAATTGGAGACCTCTTACGTACGTACACACTGCAATATACATACCTCACATAAAAAAACAAGATTTTTAAACTTCGAGAGAACCAAATGAAGTAACGATGCCGCAGCCAATAACCCTACAGTGTCATGAACCATCTCATGGCCTACTGATTGCAGGGATCATTTGTTTTTGATGACCAATACCGTAAACACCCAACAAATTGCATCCCAACGTCACTTGCATTGGGTAGTTGCCCAGTGCCCTTAACCCCTTTGGATGACTGCAGTTCCGTTCTCGGGACAAACTACTCAGAATTTGAGCGGTTTGTCCCCAAAATGGGACTAAAGTCCTAAAAGGGTTAAGAAGCCCAGGCAATCCCAGTGACATTTTGGCCATAAAGGTCAAACCCTATCATACACACGAAGGACAAGTGCAGGGGCGTAGGGTCAGGGTTGAGGTTTCGAGGCGTGGTGCAAGTGGGGCGCACGCATCCCTAAGGGGCACGTCCTGTGTCTCTCACTCACTTCCGGATATCTCGAGGCGGTACATCTCGTTGACGCTGATCAGAGGTTCATTGACGGTCACTTCCTCGCCGAACCTGAGAGTTGCCTGCGTTTTGGGGGGAAAAGTTATGTGGAGCTGACGTTAGGCGAAAAGTCATGACATGGCGTAGGTACAGTAGCTGTTGTTGTTCTTGTGGTTGTTCTCACATGAACTCATCGCTATATCCGGTCCGTGGTTACAGAACAAGTTTCAACAACAGTCCAAAACTATCATGTTTCAAAAACACGGTGGTGGGACGGTAGGCTCTATATCTCTGGCGGAGACGTATTCGTAGGGTAGGGTATGTAAACTACGCGTCCCCTATATATAGACGCCTGCTGCAGAGGTAGCAGTAGCTCCTTGAAAAATTGCATTCTGACGCTCCTCCCTTGAGGAGCTATAAATACCTCTCCATCTCACCCAAGCCGACAAGAACTGCTGTATATCAAGAGGAGAACAATCCCACGGCCAAGGTATACAAGGCATGCCTTTTTGTAAAACGTGAATGTGCTTGCAACTATAAGGCGTGCCGTATTGGCTAGTCCCTCCGTTGACCCTTTTAGGACGGCAGTCCCGTTTTGGGCGGCAATCCACTCAAATTTCAAGTAGTTTGGCCCCAAAACGGGACTACAGACTTATAAGCCCCGTCAGTTCATAATTATTTTCACCAAAAAACATTACTATAATATCTGCATCGTGGCTCACGTCTAATATAGATCCTGCTGCAGCTGCTGTTGTTGTATATCGCTTCCTTTGTATGTGGGTGTTTCGTGTGTTTGCGCTACAGACACAACGGGGGGGACATGCGCAGGGGAAACGTTACGGTGCACATATATACTCACGCCTCGCTTGCACAGCAGTGACAACGTAAGGCACTATATGCTCACAGTCTCGATGCCTATGCGACGATTACGGCCCGTACAGCCGGCGCGGAGGGCCTCTCGTAAAGCTCACACCTGAGTCGGCACTGTGCCTGCACTACTGTTTTTTGGTGTTTTTGGGAGGTGGGTGTACCCAACTACTTATGTGCACGGTCCCAGTTGGGACACAAAGAAGGTTCGATTTCGCACTCCAACTCTACATAGGCATAACGTACATCATAGCTACAGCGCACAACCTACGATAACTTGATTACGTCCTCGCAGAAACTTGACAGAAAATTACAAACAAAAAAACAATTTTTTTACCGCTTCGAATTTCCTGTGGTTGTCGAGAGCTTGCTTCAACGCAAGGCTTCCCATGTGCTTGTTCCAGATGAGGTCGAACCCGACCCAGTCGGAAGAGGACAGCTTTTTCGCGCTGAACGGAGCAAAAAGGAGAGGGGGTAAGAGAACAAGTACGGTCAGACGCATTATAGTATGTGGTAGAGGGATACAAAGCACCTAGTTTTTCGGAGGCTCCACTCTACGCTTGCGGATCTCTATATCTCATGTCCCTCCCTTGTTGCAAGCAATGTCTGCCTGGTGGGTGAAAACCCGACGTGGTTCGTCCAGGCATCGTAGGGATGCGCGGGTCTATGGTCGTACGACTACGGTCACATGCATGATATCGAGTACCCCCCCCCCCCCCCCCCCCCCCCCCCACCCCCCCCCCCCCCCCCCCCCCCCCCCCCCCCCCCCCCCCCCCCCCCCCCCCCCCCCCCCCCCCCCCCCCCCCCCCCCCCCCCCCCCCCCCCCCCCCCCCCCCCCCCCCCCCCCCCCCCCCCCCCACCCCCCCCCCCCCCCCCCCCCCCCCCCCCCCCCCCCCCCCCCCCCCCCCCCCCCCCCCCCCCCCCCCCCCCCCCCCCCCCCCCCCCCCCCCGCTATAATAACGCCTATTTCGACGGCAATTCGGGAGTGGAAACGGAGGGGAGGGGAGAAGGAGACTATGGTTCTCGTTGTCATCACCTGCTATGTAATTTCAGGTCCTTCGGCCGGAACTATTGGTCCCCCTGTAGTGCCGTTATGTAGTGGTCCCTCTACAGGGGTATGCACCAAGCCAACAATACCGGCACTATATATAGCGGCAACCGGCACTATACTCCGCACACTAACACACTGGTCAATCCCATCTGTGCAAGCGATTTCACACGCACCATAGCGGGAAACCGGCACTATGAAGGGACCGCCTCCTTGTTTTATGCCAGGTACAGCAGTGGGGCACCCTGTACAAGAGCAGCCCCTCGGAACCTGCCCTGAGTGTTGTGTTACAAGGATTACCTGGTCGGTAGATAATTAATACCTTCACAGCCACCGTTCTGATCTCCGAATTGCTCGTGTCCCCGTAAAAAAAGAGTGATTTGATGTTATCTCGGGATATTTAGAACGCAAAAACTCAAACCCTGTTAATAAATCGGGATGTATATCTTTTGGGGAGCGTAAAAGCTCTTAAATCGGGAAAAATCGAGGTTAAACCTCGGTTGTCAACGGTCTCGGGGGAACACGCCTCTTAGTATTGAGCATTTTTTGTGCTGCAGTCCCGTTTAGGGGACAAACCACTCGAATTATAAGTAGTTTGTCCCGAAAACGGGACTGCAGTCCTAACAGGGATATTACCCCTTTTGGAGGGCTGCACTCCCATTGTGGAGATAAAACACTTGGGATCAGAGTAATCTTTGGGTCTCTGTACGCAGGTATATTCCTCTCCTTCGTGCTGCTTCGTCCGCGCAGCAGCTATCTGTCTTCCTTGGGTACGAATGATTTCCTTCTGGCAGACTTTCTGACCTCCTTGCGTCATTTTGTATTCTGTTTCGTTTCGGTATTATTCTTGTTTTCACTGCTGTCTTTTTGTTCTTATTTTCTGGTCTTGCTTGTGCTGGGTTGTGTTCTCGTACCCGCTACGCTCGAATTTCACTTTATATTGCTTGACCCATGAATCTGCGATTTTTTGTTTTTTGTCTCCCTCTTGTAAGACAACATGGCAGTTGTTCACAGTCGCGCAAATGTCTGATGTATTCTGATTGGCTGATTTGGTTTGATGTATGTAGCTGCAAATTGTCCAAGGGGCATACCAGGCATGCGGTGGGTTTTGTGCTTTCCCGAATGCGGGTTGCATAAAAATATATTTCGATGGTTTTCTAGGGTCACAAGGAAGAGGGATGAGAGCCCCCTTGACCTCACTACTACTTCAATTAAAATTACAAGAACAACAACACCATGTCTTCTTTTGCTCCCGCGTCTCATGGCGAGGTCGAGCGGCGCCACACCCGGTGCACGTGTTTTCCCCTTTCGCTAGCGGGACCTATACGTCAGGATGGCTCGTGCAAGAGGGTGAACGTAGGGATGGACCGCTACTGGACACCGTGCTGATGAGGGGAGACCCGGTGAGAGGTTGCAAAAATGGGCTTTGAGATGGCTGCTGACGCCGTAGACATTTCTTGGATAAAAGCCATACTCGCACCATAGCCTCGAGATTCTGCCATTCTTCGGCAGTCCAATACCCTACCCCGACGGCTGCCTTTTCCTCGTCGGTCAGCCCATCGCGCCGTTTTTGCTTCGCGAGTATGGCTTTTATCCAAGGAATGTCTACGGCGTCAGCAGCCACCTCAAAACCCATTTTTGCAACCTCTCACCGGGTCTCCCTCAGTACGGTGTCCAGTAGCGGTCCATCCCTACGTTCACCCTCTCGCACGAGCCATCCTGACGAATAGGTCCCGCTAGCGAAAGGGGAAAACACATGCACCGGGTGTGGCGCCGCTCGACCCGACATTGTTGTCTTTTTTCGCGACATGCCGTGGCATGCCGTGGCACCACCTGCGGTAAAACCTCCCACGGCATCTTCCACGGCATACCACGGAACCTTCCACGGACCTCCACGGCATACCATGGGACCCTAACCCTAACCCTAACCCTAACCCTAACCCCAACCCTAACCTAGGTGCCGTAGACATTGGGGTGCCGTGGGGGTTGCCATGACATGCCGTGGGGTTGCCATGGAGTGCCGTGGCGGTAGCCGCGGGGGTTGCCATGGTACTACCCATGGCATGTCATGGCACCCCCCACGGCGTGCCATGAAATCTTATGCCACACCATGAGATGCCGTGGTGATGCCATGGTATGCCATGGGCGGTAGGTACCATGGCAATGCCACGGTATGTCCACGACAAGTTCAAATAGTGTAGAACCCTGGCTATGGCGGAATACGATAAACATCAGCAACGGAAGCAGGAGCAGAAGCAGGAGCAGCAACGTTATCACCAGCAGTAGCAACGTCATCAACAGTATCATCAGCAGCAGCAACGTTATCACCAGTATCATCAACAGCACCACAGCGACCACTACTACCCGTCAGAATACTACCCGCAGCAGCAGGACCAGCAACAGCACCACAGCGACCACTACTACCCGTCAGAATGCTACCCGCAGCAGCAGCAGTACCACCAGCAACAGCAGTACAGCGACCACTACTACCCGCGAGCAGCAACAGCAGGAGCAGCAGCAACAACATGCCATTCAGCGAGACCCGGCCGACGTTAGTTACGCACAGCAACTAGAAGTTAGAGCAGATGGGAGAGGAGCACCAGTCCAGGAGAGCAACGCCCCACCATCAAGCGAAACACCCTTGAATGCGATTTCGTTGAGCGCAAAATGGGACACAGGGTATGCAGCTGCACTTGATGAATGCGCGTCCTCGACGATGTCTGTGGAAAGTAAAAAGGCGCTTAAAGACTACACCATGAAACAGAGACGTGAAGCTATGCAGAAACACATGGAAAAAGCGGGTACAGCGGCAACCACAGGGAGGGGTTTTGCCATCGCAGAAGCCGAAACAAGTGGTCAATGCTCCGTTTTAGAAAACAGGAGGAGCAGGTGGTGAACGTGGAGGAGGAGTGCCTGCAGGAAGGAAATTTGCAGCTGCGCGATGGGGACCTGGTGGGGGGCGTGAGGAGGAGTTGGTTGGGGGTGAAGAACACGTGGAAAAGGATGCGAACCGTAAGGAGCATGGGCAGGAGGCGATGGAGGAACACACCCAGCCGCAGCAGCAGCAACCGTTTCAGGAGGGGCCACCAGCTTCCTCCCCCACGCCGTGGCCGCCGCCATCGCCAGCTGAGAGCGAGGGAATGCAAGGTTGGGAGGACAAGGATTTGGGCCATCGGGCGTTGACTGCGGGCAAGATGCCCGATGCTAGACTGGTGGAGGGACACAGCCAGCCGCAGCAGCAGCAACGACGCCAGGAGGAGCTACCAGCTTCGACTTCCCCCGCGCCATGGCCGCCCCCATTTGCCCGGGTTGACGGTAGGCAAGATGCCCGACGTCGGACTAATGGAGGGACACAGCCAGCCGCAGCAGCAGCAACGACGCCAGGAGGAGCCACCAGCTTCGACATCTCCCGCGCCATGGCCGCTCCCATTGCCCAATGAGCGCGAGGACGAGCAAGGTGTGAGCGGATTTTGTGCTTTCAGCAGCTTCGTGGGCTGGGGGATGGAGCCGGGACGTCGGCATCTTACGCGGCCGAGGAGGACGCGAGTACGTGAGAAGGACCAGGTCACCGCTACAAGTTAGAGTGAGGAATGCATTCTTCATTTTTCTCTGGTCTGATTTTTATTTTGGGAGGATTTGTGATCGAATGGTATACGAGCAACTCCAGTTATTTTTAGTTGCACTACTGCCCTGGAAGACTTTACTGCATTGATTGTACCGGGTACAAGGAGTTGTTCTGTCTGGTAGACCGGAAGCTGAAATTGGTGTTGGTTATTGGCAAATTGATGGGGAATTAGTTGTGCACATGTTCAGCATCACGTTGGCGTACTGGTTATCACTAGGCTGGTATGTTGTTGTTGTTGTTGTTGTTGTTGTTGTTGTTGTTGTTGTTGTTGTTGTTGTTGTTGTTTTCTTCACGTTAAACCGTTCTTTCTACCCGTCGTATGCTACCAGGTTGTAAACCCTGATTGTTTGAGTTGTTTTTGGTTTTTCCTGAAGTTAATGTTGTGATTGGCAAATGGACGATTTAGAATTAGCATCCCTGTTTGCGTAAAATCACATATTTCATCGTTTTGGTTAAAATGTTTTGGTGCTCAATCTACTATTACGGGGGGGGTCCATAGTTAACGGGACCAAATTTTGTTAGTAAAAATAGGCAAATATATAGGTTTTTATGTACACCATAGGTCCGGTTAACTATAGACCCCCGTAATAATGGATGGACCTGATATTTTATACGTTCGCACTACCTCTGGATGGAATGCGCGTAGATTTTTCCAGTGGAAATTCCGTACAACGTACCTGGTATATTTTTCATGTGTTTTTTTATACTGTTTTTGGAGTTACTGTGGTATAAACTGTAAGCAAGAGCTTGCACTTCGAGTAGGGAGGAAGGACAGCAGCAGTATATACTACGTATAGGATAATAATATTTTACATACCACTGTTGTAGCATGATATACGCGAATCACCAGATATCTTGCTATTGTTACACTGGATCAGCAAAAACGAGTGTGTGGTGCTCTCACATATCCCTACGGTATCTGCCCCATGCTTACGTTGAGTTCAATCCTTCGCGAGCGACAAGTGCTATTACCCAGGCGGACAAGATGACCTGAGCCGCGGCCGGGTATCAGATTGGAGAACGAAGGTCGTGGTGAAGGCATCCGTCTCAGATTAGTAGCAAGGGTGGGGAGATGATCCACGTGTGTATGTACAAACATACTTGGAGTCGACACCCATGACTTTGTTTTGTTCACTGGGTATCGGATTTTGAAGTTTGAAGCTGGGTGATTGATAGTTGTCCGATCTAGTTGGAAGCAACCTGATTGTTTTGTAACCCCCCCCCCGCCCACAGCTGGTCGTCGAGTTAGATCATTTGTGCGAAGTAAAGAACATTTACTCTGCACAAGGGAATTGATCGTATCACGTAGTGTTTATGGTAAGGCATCCAAGAGGCAGTTACATAGTACTCCCGTTGCTGTCTCTGGGAGTGGCTACACCGGAAATTAAACTAACTCATTGAAGCTGTCATCCATATGCAAGTCCGCCTCACAAGCGGTTCTTAGTAGGATGCAGTTCACCCTTCATGCGACTCGCCGGACACCTCACGGCGCTTCGCGCTTGGCGCAAGCAATGTCTGCCTGGTCGGTGAAAACTGCTCCGTCCCGGCATTGTAGGGATGCGAGGGTCTATGGTCCTACGAATCCGACCGTGCATGAGATCGAGTACGTCTCTCCTATCGAGTACACCCCCCCCCCCCCCCCCCCCGTCATGCAGTGTTTAGTTCATACTGTTCTTGATGCTACTGCATAAAGTACGGTCACGTACGTAGGGAGGAGCTACAAGGTTATGGTACTACTATACTACGCCCGTGCGCGTACCTATGCATTGTTTATTACTGTTTTATTTTTTCAGTGGTGTGCAATGAGCATTTTTAGTGATTGGTTCATAAGGAAGACATAGCTGTCGAGATATTCGGATGGTATAATACTGACTTCGAGGAGTAAGATACTTTGAATTTTATCGAATATACTGACCTCGAGGAGTAGGATATTTAGGATTTTCGTGAGTTTTTGGAAATCGAAGGGCGATGTGTACACAGCCGGGAGGCGGTTGTGCTTGTGTAGTAGGTTTTCAACTGATGACCGTTTGAACATTGCGGACAGACGTCCGTAGTTATGGCAGTTGAGTGTTTGGTTGTGCGTGTGTAGTAGGTTTTCAACTGATGACCGTTTCAATATCGCGGACAGACGTCCGTAGTGACGGCAGATGAGTGCTTGGTTGTGCGTGTGTAGTAGTTTTTGAACTGATGGCCGTTTGAATATCGCGGATAGAGCTCCGTAGTTACAGCAGTTCGGTGTTTTAGAGATTGTTGATGCTTACGCGTAAGCAGTATGGTTTGGAAATTTGCATGGAACATTGAGTTTTTGGATTCTGGATGAGTTTGGTAATTGCTTAGCAGGGGGGCAGCTGTTCTATCGATTTTGGGATTTCTGTGTTTGAATCGGTGGCACTATACTAACTACTTGTAGTGCCACGACGACAGCACCTGTGTGTTGGATGATTGTAGACCTACAGTAGTACGGCATTGACACTGTGATCATGACAGTGTGCCGCGAATGGGGAGGCTGTAAGAACATGGTAATTGTTCACAGTCACGCAAATGTCTGATGTGTTCTGATTGGCTGATTGGTGTGATTTATGTAGCTGCAAATGGTCCAAGGGGCATACCAGGTACGCGGTGGGTTTTGTGCTTTCCCGAATGGGTTGCAGAAAAATATATTTCGATGGTTTTCTAGGGTCACGGGGGGAAGAGGGATGAGAGCCCCCTTAACCTCACTACTACTTCAATTAAAGTTACAAGAACAACAACACCATCTCTTCTTTTGCTCCCGCGTCCCATGGCGAGGTCGAGCGGCGCCACACCCGGTGCACGTGTTATCCCCTTACCCCTGTCTCACAGTCGGCGACCACAGAATTAGTATCTCTCTAGAACAAGGAATCAGGACAAGGAATCAGGACGGACACGGAGTGTACTGATGAAGCTGGGTGGAAAGATGATTTAATGTGAAGACGACAACAACAACAACAGCAAACCACAGCGCAGTCGTAGAACCGTGAATCGTTTTTGAAGCTCTCAATTTTTCCAGACTAACGGGAAGGCTCGCCGATACTGCTGTACCGAAGAAGGGATGTTCTTCGGAAATATCTTCTGGTCGAGACAACGCCTTCCGAAAAATACAATCTTCGACGTTTAGCGGCCATTACCTACCGTTGTCGAGAAAAACGAGCGCTATATAAAACGATCACACCCTTGTGCCAACTCAAAGCCCTTTACGGTAGTGTCAATTCACAGCCGCACTATATACAGTACGCACAAGATCTCTGCCGAATACGCTTCCCGCTCGGTCACCCCCCCCTGTTGGTCGGGTTTCTTACATACGTCAGTATATGGTTCAGTACATTATATATTGCCGGCGTCCCCGGTGGAATAGTAGGTGGTCCGCGTGCCTGCTAAATGAGCAAGTACCAATTTCGTGGGTTCGAGTCTCACCGAGAGTGCATTCGTACCCGCAAGGACTTTTTCTAGCATAAAAATTGATTAGCGAATAGCGCGAGAGCGTGAGTTGGCAACATTCGATGAAAATCGACGAGCAGTGGGAATGCTGAACCCTATTCGCGATAGAATGAAGGCACGTACCGGGGGGGGGAGAAGGGACGGACACCTGTGACCACGGCATGTCCAGAAGATCGCAGAGGGTAAAACCTCCTACGACGAGATAGGCAGGAAAGTGAAAGTTATATATTACAATGTTCCCCTCCGGGAGGTGCCTAGCGGAATGGCGCAAGAGCGAAATAATACTCGTATTAAATCCTGCACACCTGTTTAGTAATAGTATCTGCATCCACCCATCATTGATGTGAAGAACATACAAACATATTTTTGAGGACAGATTATACTGTATGTGGAAATAGTGTGGGATCACTATTAATACTACAATAATGAATATAAAATGGGTACCTGTAAGTGGATATTGATCCAGATGACTTGTTGCGATCATTTCAATGTATGCGGCCTGAACGGAAGTACAAAAAAGTTGCGTGAGGTCGAGGTTGCGCCATAATACTTTGTGATCGGCTGAGTAAGGTACATACAGCACATATCATGGTACAATATATATGTTTCCCCAGACTAAACGTTTCTTGGTGCTCAGGGTAACATCTTGAGGTTTCACAGAGAAATGCGCGAGAACAAATCGTAGGCCGAGTACTGAGAGTATTGGAGTCCTGGCGGCCAAACTATTGCGAGTACTGAGAAGGCCGAAACACTGAGAGTAATGCGAGTATGCTGAGCAGTACGGAACCCCGAGCGCACAGGCCAGTATGTACCCGCAGTATCGAAACACGAAATACTTGGAGTACAGGCAGTCCCCAGTACAGAACCTCGAGATACTGAGAGTACTCGCTGTACATAATATTCATCGCAGTACATATTCCCAAAATACTGTCAGCGATCTAAGTACGCGAGTTGTCCCCAGCGAAAGTACGGTAGTTTACTCCAACTCCCACTCGTGGGTCTACCTGGGAGTGTTTTGTGCCGAACAATGGGCCTGAGAATTGTGGACACAGTGCACAGACGGTCGAAATATACTTTATACTCGAAGTATACTGGGCATATTGAGGGTATTTCGGTACTGCGAGTACTCGCAGAAGCAGTACGAACACTATCAACTGACGAAATACTGCTAGACTAGTACTCGCAGTACCCGCAGTACAGAACCCCGAGATACTTGAAGCACCACAGGGAGTATCCACAACAGCAGCAGTAGCGAACCCCAAACTACAGTACTGTAGTGCGGTAGTGCGAGCTCGAAAGTATCCGCGGTACAAAAACCCGAAATACTGCGAGTGTACGAAGTACTTTACTTTCTCGAGCATACTTTGCTTTACTCTCAAGTATTGGGAGTAGTTGTGAAAGGTTGATTGAGGTATGAACGCACGCCACACGTAAGCGCGCCCAAACTCCGTGGCCCGGGGTAAAAATACGCAACTTGTATTATACCATACGGTCAGAAAAGTAAGGTGGATGCACTGGTACAAAAAAGTCAAAGGCGAAAAAAAACAAACGTGGATGGTGCGAGTTGAACCTCGGAAACGAAACTTTAATCAAGCGTATGACATCAGACATCTACGCTATTAATAGAGCAGTGCTCGTGCGATCGTACAACTGGCAAGTTGTGTTTTTTACGCAATCTAAATCACATTGCAGGATTTCCTACATTAGAGTAGCTTGTACAGGTAGGACTGCATGCGCAGCAGTACTACTGTAAAAGGCCATGCTATATGATACGGCAGCAGAAGATACGCGTACTGCGGCAAAGGAACGTGTACAGATGATGCCCCTTCAGCTGTGGATCTAGGATCTATCGGTCAGCAGTGTAGGTGCACACAGCCATATGCAGAAGATAGAAGAAGCAGCAGGGGGAGAGGTGATGGTGTGGTGGTGGCGTGGCCAAGTGATCGATCGAAATCTCCGATAAATCAACTTTGATAGCCGCAGTACGATCGTCCATACGCGCAAGGTGTGTCCACTGAATTGTCTTTTTTCGTGACATGCCGTGGCATGCCGTGGCACCACCTGCGGTAAAACCTCCCACGGCATCTTCCACGGCATACCACGGAACCTTCCACGGACCTCCACGGCACACCATGGGACTCTAACCCTAACCCTAACCCTAACCCCAACCCTAACCCCAACCTAGGTGCCGTGGACATTGGGGTGCCGTGGGGGTTGCCATGACATGCCGTGGGGTTGCCATGGAGTGCCGTGGCGGTAGCCGCGGGGGTTGTCATGGTACCACCCATGGCATGTCATGGCAACCCCCACGGCGTGCCATGGAATCTTATGCCACACCATGGGATGCCGTGGTGATGCCATGGTATGCCATGGGCGGTACCATGGCCATGGCAATGCCACGGCATGCCCACAACAAGGTCAAATAGTGTAGAACCCTGCGTAGGAAGCTCGAGGTAAGCAGCTCGAGGTAAGCACGCTCTGTGCACTGTTGCTATCGTTGTCTGGGCGGTGGTCCGTGCTCCGCGTGCAACAACATAAAAAATGTGCAGGGATACCTGGTATATACATCAACCTGGGTATATACGTATGGAAAAAAATCTGGCAGACGGTGGAATACGGACTGGAGGCTCCGACAGACACAACCAGCCACAGCAATACTGCGCATATGGGTGAGTCGCACACGCATTGCGTGTGGGCGGCAGCGTTGGAACGATGGCATCTATGCATGTTGTCTGTTGTGTACCTGGTATATATATGTTTGATTGAGCTGTGTGTTCACAGCTCATGAGGGCCTAGGGGAGAAAACAGACAATATTTTACCGATACGTAAGTACAAAATAAGGCCTCCCGTAGTGGAACAAGGGAAATCGTCTTATCCACTCTCGCCGGAAAAAACTTTAAGCGCCCGCCACGCGCTCCAGAGTACACGGATCGCGCCGAGACGTCGACCAATGTGTCTGGTCGGGCTTCCTGTGTCCGGGTACTTGGTGTTTTCGCCGAAAAGTGCTCGTACGAAAAGAAAAGTTGGCAAGAGTACGAAAATTTGACCAACATACGTCATACTATGCATATATCACCTTCTCTCGGCGGCGGCGTACTCGTTTGTGTCCTCCCTCAGACGGAACTTTCCACTGGATTGCGTAGACGGGCTTGACATGTGTATTTTCAGAGCTTGGAAGAAGTCGGCGCATCCGGCGGGCTTGTCCTCCATCTCCCTCGCCGTCGCCAGAACGACCGCGGAAAGAGCCTCGGCTGCCTGAGGGGTGGACAGAGAGAATCATAACTTTCTTGCATCTCCTTGGAATTGTCATCTGATTTTTATTCTCTGCGACGTCGGCAGGGGGTGTGGGGGGGGGTCCACTGGCATAGTACGAGAGCCGCGGCACCGGCCACTGCTTGTCGTTCCCCGTCGTACCGCTAGTACCCGAAAGCCCCCCCCCCCAGCCGACTGGCCGGGGCCCCAATACACGCGATCTAAGGCGACCGAGACCCCCAAAGGTAGAAAACCATTGACATACCTCATTCTGCTGATAACGCTGACTTGGAAATGTTACGCATTTCTAGGTCCGTAGGACAAAATAATTTTTTGAGTTTTGTTTCATTAAGTACCGACGGAATAACCTTTTTTTTTAAATGTAGTCATGGGTTCTAAAACTACCGATGTTTATTTTGTTGCCAGAGGCGAAGGTCTATATAGGAGACAGATGCTCACTCTTGAGTGCCTTTAGCTTGACGTGCATAGCTGCGCCGGGCACACCAGAGGTACACGAACAGGCGGCACAAAAACTTCCCGCTGCCAAGTGATAGGCTTCGACTATTTCGGTACTGGCCCCTGTATAGTACCGGTTACCCGCCATAATAGTGCTTGTGGAATCACGTGGTACAGACGGGATTAGCCAGCGTGGTAGTGTGCAGAGTAGCACCGGTTGCCGGTTATAGTGCCGGTATTGTTGGCTATTGTAGCGCATATATACCGGCACTATGTAGAGAGACCAATACTGCTGTACGGTAACTACGTCAGCTTTGAGTTCGAGAAACCTAAGCGGTTGAAACCTAGATTTGTAAGCTGCGTGGTGCGTTGGAAGTTTCAGCTGCAACTATTGATAATACGTCGGTATCTTCAGCCATTAATTGCACGCTTTGTGCCCGAGCAAGTATCGTACACACGAACCTTGATACTATTCTCCAGTATTGCACAATGTTTCATGATTCCCTTCATTGGATCTACAGTATATCACTATGTCCCTATTTATAAGAAAGCGACCACTATTAATAGTAGTTGTCGTTCTTGGCGAATTTCTGTGAGACACCAATGGCTAGTTTTCGCTTTTCATTGGGGCTCCACAACACACCAACGGGTGGTTTTTGTTCTTCGTAGTCTTCTGAAAGACACCAGCGGCTAGATTTCGTTCTTCAATACACATTTTGTACAGAAGCGTTCACCCAAACGCACTGAGGGCGATACCAACCGCTACACCAACAACATTCACGGGGTGTCCACGTGTACAATCGTATGATACCAGTTCTGTGTCGGCCTCTATCTCTAGCTCCAGCACTTCGAACAGGTCCACAACCGCTGCGCGGATCTGGTCGTGCGCGTCCTCCGTCGCGAACGAGCGCCCAATCATCTTCCGGAGAGAAACGGGCACCTAGAAAAAAAGGCGTGTTTAGGGAAGGGAAAACAAATGCGGCGGCGGCGGGAACATAGCAATTTTGTTTTAGAACTAACTGCACCCACGTTTTTTTTGGTGATTAGTGTGGGATATGTTTGCAGTAGTGGTAGTAAAAACAGAGGGGGGGCGGTAAGTGCCGTATGTAGTAGAACCCGAGTATCGTGGTAAGTAAGGGAATGGAATGCAGGTACTATTGGAACTGGCTAGGAAGGCAGCTTCTCTTGTTCAGTAGAATTTTTCTTGTGTTTTCGTATTATTCCTCATGATGAGAGAAGGGAGCTGTTGAGAGAGTGATTCGATAGGGGTTTGATTGAAGGCATCAAGCCCACTCTGTTTCCTTTCTATTAACCCACTGGATGGGTAAATACACTTGTCCAAGGAACGTTCCTCGGGCGCTTGTCCACTCTTCTCCTATCGGCTAACCATTGTGCTGCAAAGGAAACTTCAGAGCCCCGGGAATACTGGCAGGGTATGCAGGGCTTTGATACTACGGGTTGTATCATAACCACTTCTATATCCCGACACTATATCATATCACATTAGGCCACCCTGAATAGTCGTATATGCAGACCACACGACGGTCAATGGATTATACCAGAATAATCCGAAAAGACCGGAAAAGGAGGTCGAAGATGCGGCTATTCGAAACAACGTAGTGAGGCTACAGATTTCCCCACACCTCGTAGTGAGGGCTAGGCGAGTGGCTACTATTCCCTAATGGTCGGTGTCGCCGGGGCAGTGAAAGAGGCGGGGTCGTGTGTCGAACGATGTCAAGAGGCCACCCCATAAATTCATCCCAAAAGGAGCGGCAATATTCCCCGAGTTATCGGCGTGTCCGAGGGTTACGGTTGGCTCCTGAAGCGCCGTATATGGCGTGGCGGAGAGAGATCGGTAGCCGGAGGCTACATTGTGGTTGAAGGCGCCAGGTAGTGGCCGATAAGCAGTGATTTCGGTGCGGTGGGAACCCGCGCATAGACGCTGGTCGGAAGGCCATGGCGTCGGTGGGAACGGCAGAGACCGGTGGGTAGCTGCTCGCAAGGTCCGCAGGGGTCGGGGTAGGTTGTTGTGGAGAACCGGAAGAAGCTCCAGCTTTTGTTGACCTCGAAGCCGATGCCCCAGGTTAAGTTGTGTCGTCGGTTCCAGTACTTCAGCAGATTTTACTGAGTCATGGTGTCCCTCGATTAGTTGGTCTTGTGCAGCACCGTCAAGTGTTCGGTAGAGTCGTCAAAACCACCGCGAGAACAGGAGTCCAAAAAGTGCTACTGTAGAAAGTTGGGCGAAAGATCGCGGGAAAATCGGCCAAAGTATAGCTCCGAACGCAGCCTGGCTGCGGTATGCTACCAGGCAGTGGTATGAGACGGCTGTCACTTGGACTGTCGCGTGGCGTCCACGGGAGGGTAGTGGGTCAATTTTCCCGGCTGTGTTCCCTGTATCGCTGGGGAAAGGGTTGGCATAGACGTGTTTCAGGGGGGGGCTGTCGCCAAGTGGCGTCGGCGGTGATGGAGGCAGATCCGAATGAACGGCGCTTACTGGAATCTTCGCGTTCGCGGGGGGTGTGGTTGGCAGAGTCGAGGACCCGGGAGAGTCCACGTGGGCGCGCGTACGCGGGACGTGGATACCCTGGGGATCCTGTCTTCAAGTACTTGGTGGGCAGGGTTACTCGCTAGGAGACGTCATACTTGCAGTGGTCTGAGTCCTCGCAAGTAGTTTGGCTTGAGAGAAGGGCGGGGCAGGGGAGTCAGGGCGTGTCCTGGTCAACGGTGGGCGCGAGTCGTCCGTCTTCACGACGGGGCTGGCCTCAAGCTCAGGGGCAGCTGTGTTGTCAGTACGGCGGCAGCAGCTAGGATCTCATCGTTTGCGGGTCCCATGCTGTCGTTGATGGTTCGCACGTCTTTTGACGAGCACGGATGGAGCCGCCAGGAGGGTTGTTGGGGCGGGCTCAGGGTGCGATGGCCCGGAGGTCAAGGCAGGAAGGCCTTCTTGTAGTCCGGAACCGCTGGCAGCCGTAGTCGTCGAGACGTCCCCCAGGTTAGCAATGTCTGTAGGAGCCTCGGCGATGCCCGGCAAGCAACGTTGTTCCTCGGACGAAGACGTCGAGGAGAGCATCCCGGGTGGGCTCGGCGTGTTGGTCCCTTCTCGCCCACACCTCAAGGCAATCACCTGGGCAAGATAATCGGGGCTTGAGTGGGTGGGTGGGGGGTATTGGGGGACAGGGGGCGTTCGGGCTTGGCGCACATCATATGCGCGGGCTTCTGGAGCTCGAAATAGGTGTGCTGGTGGAGATGCGGCTGATGCTCCACCGCCGGCGTGTCAGTTGGTTCTGAAGGTGCCCGGCTGCCGTAGGTAGTTGGTCGCCTGCCCTATCCGCATGTTTGTGGGAGGGGCGGACGAAGTGGTGTTTGTCCCCGGGGCGTGTGTGGTCAAGGCCGTAAAGGGCGTTTGAGTGAGCGCTGAGGAGGCCGCAGCAGCCTCAATGCGTGGTTGTTTGCCCGGGGAGTGGTGGTAATGACCGCCGCCGTAGGAACGGCCATGCTTGTGTCGCCCATTGTGGGAACGGCCGCTGCCGCTCGGAGATGTGGCTATTACGGGGGTCCATAGTTAATAGGACCTATGGTTTACATAAAAACCTACATATTTACCTATTTTTACTAACAATATTTGGTCCTATTTACTATGGTCCCCCGTAATAGTAGACGTGGAAGAACGGCGGTAGTAGTGGGCGGTGTTGCGGTGTTTGCGTGCGGCGTTGTTTGGCGTGATCGATGGTGGGCACGGGCCTCGTAGGGGCGTGGAACCGGCGTTGGGCGGAAGAGCGTTGGTTGAGGCGGTGAATGGCTTTGGACGAGACTGATGAGTCGAACTTCACAGAAATAACCTCAATAGGTGTGTCGCCGTAGTCCAACTGTGGTTGGGCGCCGGTCGATTGAGGACGTAGACGCACCGTATGCACAACAACGGGACACGTGAGAGCTATGGGCTCAAACAGGGAGAATATCGGGCGCAAGGCAATGAGCGCGATGGTCGTGGGCGGGAGCTTCTGAACCCTGGTGGGTACAGGCGCAGTCTCATCGCCGCATGGGTGGGGGCTGTAGGAGCTGGGGGTGACGTGTGCACCGGGATAGGAGCACAGCGAGCACAAGAAAAGGGCGCAGGACGGTGGGCGCGGTGGTTGGGTGCGGCTGTCGTCGCGGCGGCATACTCTGTCGTAGCGGTCGCGGCTTTTGCCAGTTGAGGACGGACACATATTTCCCGAAAGCATCGGGGGCAATCGTGCCAGTTCGACGTCTCCTGTATATGTATTCGTCTTTCCGGTCTGGGCGTGTGAGGTGGCCATATCGAACGCCGAGGGCACCTCTGGGATTGGAGGGATCCATGGTGGTCTGGAATCGGGTTGGGGTGTAGAGGCAGCGCACGCACTGGAGCAGGATGCAGTACTATTAATAGTAGTATACGAACATCACCAACAGGACCGGAACGTGAATATTGTCGACAGACCCGGAATGAGCTTGGGTGCTCGGGAGGAGATAAAAATCACCGAGTAATCCCTCTACACAAGAGACAAAAAATCCCAAAAAACACAACTTAAGGCACAAATATCTGCACTGTCGTCTACGTACTCGTCAGGTACGTAAAATATAGGTTGTCCGAAGGGATAGCAGAGCCTGTTGCTGACGGTATACTCCTGGCATGCACTATGTGTACCCTTTGTTCCTCCCGGCATTAAAGTACGTTTGGTACCTATGGGGGCGGGGCAAGGAAGCACGTGGTCGTGCTACGAATATACTCAAAATATATCGCAGCTCGGTGCATGAGGCGGATGCATTTAGTTCCGAGTGTGACACGTATCACACGGGTGATAACATAACAAAAACCTCCCCCTGAGATGAATTTCAGAGCCTGTTTTCTTCGCAAAAGGGGGGGAGCTTCAGGGGGATACCGGATGCGGGTTTTTTCTGCGTTTGATCGTTTTTACGAAGCGCTCGTTTTTTTTTTTTCCAGAACGGGAAGTACAGTACACAAGTTGTAAATAATGCCGAACAAGGGTGTTTCCGAAAAAATATCTGGTCGAGAGCCACATCCCTAAAATATATTGTTCAACTTCAGTTATTACGGGGGTCCATAGTTAACAGGACCTATGGTGTACATAAAAACCTATATATTTGCCTATTTTTACTAACAAAATTTGGTCCCGTTAACTATGGACCCCCGTAATAGTAAGCTAGCACCCACACTGAAAACAAGCACTACAAAAAAGCGATCGCATCTCTGCTGTGCGAACTCTGCGCTCTGTACGTACGGTACGCACACACACGGTGGGCGTTTGGAAGATGTCGTAAATTTTTTCCCATAAAAACGCATATCTTGGCTCTTTGCGTACTTTCCAAATCGCCAAGAGAATCAGCATGGAAATTTCGCCCCGATCAGGTGTGCAATTTTGTCGTCACGCGTGTGATGCTGTACTCTTATTAAACAGCTGCAGCATCCGCAGTACCTTTCGGAGACATTTTTTTTCTAACCTGGAGACAGGTAGAGAGTGTAGTGGAGTACGTTTTGCTGCGGGTCGAGGGGGGTTAACAAAGGCCCGATTTTCTGGGCTCAGAAGAATGCATGCATGCATGCAATGGGATCAAGGTGTTTGGGGTAAGCGCAACCACCCCCCCCCTTCCCTCCCCCCCCCCCCCACCCGACCCTCCCACCCGACTGGCACTTCAGCATACGGAGCTCAACGTAGGCGCCACTGCTTCTGCTTCATCAGATTCAGGGGGGGGGGGGGGCGGAGAGTTCTCAAGGGATCGCACACGGCGCGAGTACCCTAGGGCGGCCCCGGTAGCGCCAGCACCACTTTTGTCCTCTTGCAAGGTCGGTTGACATCTATATGGGTCGCTTGATATCTTCGGGGGCTGTGTCCTCTTCTTCTTCCCAGTTGCTGTATTCGCCTTATTTTCATTTTATCTCTCCCTCGTAACTCAGACCCGAGGTCACACATGGCAGGATATCCTCCCCCCTTCCCTCTACGGTTCGCGCGATGCATTTTTTTCGCGACAACACTTCGGCCCTTTCTTGTCTTGTCGCGACCCGTTGACCACAATATTGTAATCGGTTTCGAGACAACGGGAGCCGCCCGATACCATGCACTACTTCGGACCACATGCGACAAATACACTCTAGAGCGCGTTCGTAGATATGTAGCATCCTCCCCCTAAAAAAATTGAAACGTCAACGCCAGAACTGTGTTCCACCACGAATGCGTGTTTTGTGCTTTTTGATGTATTTTCATGTCCCAGATGAAGCCCGCGGAGTGTGTACATCAATCGCGTAGTGATGCATGGTTTCAGAAAAACTTCGAGAAACAAAACAGAACAAAAAAAAACGCGGAAAGGTTGCGTCTTGAACGTTTCAAAAACTTTATATATATATATATATTTCTCTTACCGCAGGATCGTTCTCCATCTGCTTCCACACGGATGCCCGCTGCTGCCAAGCTACCGTCAGCAAATTGATGGCGTTCTGAAAACGTAGCGTGGTTCATTCAATCACGAGGGCCAGCAAGGAGCAAGGGTTACAGAGTTGAAACACAACATGGTTTAGCACGGTGAGGAAAAAGGCAAACCACGCAATCGAAAAAACGGAAAGTTTGAATGCTATTTCTCCAGTTGAGGTGACTAGATCTAGACCGGCTTGTTCCATCCGTTGCGCACCGGGCCGGGGCTTTTGGAGGGATTCCTCTTGAGCTCCGGATGAATCACGACGGAAATATTAAGGCCGTGATTTTTTTTGTAGTGCTTTCGTTTGACCCACGAGCCAATACGATACACAAACTTACAAACATAAGGGCCGTCTCTGTCTCGGAGTACAAGGAAAGGCTAGTTTATTACAGTATACGGTAGTGGTCCCTCTAGAGGGTCGGTGGAGTAGTGCCGGCTGCCCGCTATCATGCCTGAAAATCGCTTTTGGCACTGATGAAACTAACCAGTGTGGCAACGTGCGGAGTAATCAGCGCCGGTTGCCGTTATTGTGGCGGTATTGTCAGCTATTGTAGCGCATATATACCGGCGATATACTAGAGAGAGGGACCATTGCTGTATTGGCTAGATATCGTACGCCTCGGGAGGCGGAAACTAATTGAAAGTCTTGAGTTTAGTATGCGCCTGTGAATCTCACATTTTGACTCAATCAAGTCATTAGCTTGTGCGTAAAATCTCTGTGGTGTACTTACACCACTCTCTCCGGACACACAGGGAAAAAATCGAGTATATAATAAACAAACGGTCCCTATGCTCCGGCACAGAAGTCTGTTTTGGGGTGGTGGTGGGAGGCATAGAGCTCCTCGACCCTTTTTAGGACTGCAGTTCCGTTTAGGGGACAAAACAACTCAGAGTGAGTCCCAAAAGGGTTAAGGGAGGAAGGAGCCTCGGAAAAATTAGGTACACACGTAACGGACGTCCTGAGGATGCGCTTGATTTGTGCCAATATCGTCTATTTTTTTTACGAGCGTGCGTCTGCTTCACGACGACGACACCGTCCCTTTCGTTTACGAGCATGGTTATGATTCACAACAACACCATCTCTTTGGCTTTTTTACGAGTGAAGGAAGACAGTGGGCACGCTCACGCTCTCTCACCTCGAGCTGCGTTTTTCCCGCGGAAGAAGGGTCAAAATAGCACAGCATGTTGTCCAAGACGTCGGTGATGGGCAGAAGGGCCTCAAACGGTCCGCGGTCGATAACCGTCCAAGACGAGGTGTCGGTGAACAAAGCCTCGGCGAACAGCTCGGGGGTAGCCACGTTCGGCCCCATTGACTGTGTGGGAACGGACGCGGTCGGCGTCAGCAAGGGTGTCAGGGTTAGGGTTAGGGTTGAGGTTGTTGGTCACCCGCACACGTGTGTGTCACTGAACAAAGCCTCCGCGAACAGCTATGGAGTTGCCACGTTTGGCTCCATTCACTGTTGGCACGGACGCGATCGATGCCAGCAAGGGTTTCAGTGTTGGGATTGTTAAGGTCACCCGCGCGTGTGTCATTGACCACCGCCTCCACGAACAGCTGGGGGGGGGGTCGTTGGCACGTTTTGGAAGCCATTGACTCTGTTGGAACGGACGCGATCAGTGATGTTAATAGCAAGGGTACGGGTTTGATGATTGTTCGTCGCCCGTGCGTCAGTACGTGACGGCCATGAAATTAAAAATGTCGTCGGTCGGGTACGGTATTTTTTACTATATACTTCCCGTCCCATATATTTTCTTCGCCCCTTTTTTCTCTATCCCTCCTACTGTAGTCGTAACTCAGAGATCCGGGGTCACATCGCAGGCTACCCCCCCCCCCCCCCCCCCCCCCCCCCCCCCCCCCCCCCCCCCCCCCCTGCCGACTACGATTCGTGCCTTGTTTTTTTTTCACGAGAGAAGACTTCAGTCTTTTCTTCCCTCGCCGACTCGCGTCTAATTGGTACCAGGTATAAAATTCTTTGAGTGAGGAGGCTCAGAAAACCTAGAGGCCACTGCTGTACCCCTATCCAAGCAGCCTTATCGCAACACCTGCGTCCCCGAGGGGGTCAATAGCGTTCTTCACCGGCCGGCATCCGCGCGCGTACCCTGCTCGTTTGTATGGTCTTCCCTTTTCGCCTAGTCCTGTCATCCAATGCAACGAATAACAGTAATGCCATCCAACTGCGTAGCGGTCAGGGCATCCACCAGACTTGCAATTTACGAACCCATGTACGTGAACATTCCCCCCGGTATACAGGCGCGCGGTGTCACCGCAGACAGGGGGAGCAGCATCAATCGAAACTCCGGCTGCAGATGCCATGAACGGCCTCAACATCACCGACGGAATAATAGTGGTCGCTACAGTTTGTTCCTGCCACTTGCCCGAACGTAAGTCTGAAACATGGCGCGTGAGTCCTCGGTCTCGTTCTCGCTTTTCCCTGCTGTGCTGTGGAACGTGACCACGCCCGAGCTGGTGGCGCTGCCCATGCTGGCGCTGGCCGAGCTCGTCACAACCCCGTTGCCTGCTGAGGCGGAGACTTCACAGGAGGTAGCCTCGGCCCTGCTCTCCTGCATCTGCGTGCTAGCCGCCGACAGCAGCGTAGACGTATCCACCTGAAAAACGCGCACGCGCCAACCATTGCCAGCAAAAAACATATCGCGCGATGGACCGACACAGCTTAATGTCATGCTGTAGTGAACATTTGTGGACAGCCTTCGTCAGGAAGATGCACTCAACACGCACAGCATGGGCCCACCAACAAAGAAACGATAAGTCCGACATAAAAAAATGAAACCATCCTTGACCAACCATGAGCATAGGCTGATGTATACCTGGAAAGCATTCGGTGCAGCGCTCACCCCTGAGCACGATTTCTTGGCCCAATGTTCTTGGCGCCACGCTAAGATTGAGTTATAGATCTCATAAAATAAAATTGTTGAAAAAAAAAACGAACCGATTGAGGGAGGGGTTGATACCCAGCTTAATCTTTGCAAAGCTTGCGTGATAGTTATGGCATACGCCGGGCACGCGCGAACGCGATCTCTACATAATTTTGAGGCACCCCCGATTCCACGGTCACCAGGTTGGCAAGCTGCGTGATGCATAGTCATACTATACGTCGGCAGGGGCAGCGCGCACGTGTTCCATATTCATAGAGGCACCTCCGATTCCGAAGTTATCCATTTCTTCAGCCTTGCAAGCTGCGCGATACCTACCCGTGTTTTGCGTCGGCAGCGCGCTCGTGATCTGTCTATGATCCTGAGGCCCCTCCGATTCCGCCGCTGCAAGCTGCCTACCGCTATGCACCAAAAAATAAGGACTGTTTGTATGGCAACACTTAGTACAACGTTCCTTCTATTTCGAGACGTACAGTAGTGATAGGTGATATGTTGGCCGCGCGTGTTCTATTTTTTCATGAAAGGCAAGCTTACCACTTACTCCGGAAGGAAAGGTTGGACACCCCCTGTGTACAAGACGAAATAGAAGCCAACCCTAACCCTACCCCTAGGCCAGCAAGGCCCCAACCAACCATCGGTCGGCGGTGATAGTCCCTTGTTGTCTCGTGTACAAGCGGCAGCGTGCGTATGGGTCCAAACCACTTTCTCGAAACAAGATGGTAAAAGCTCTACTTGAGTTGATGACGCACCTCCGATTCCGATATCAGGGTCATGGTGCGGAAAAAGATGCCTCCCAGGAGGTGTCGGCCATTGGAAACGTGGGACCCGAAGGTGTCGAGGAACTGGCTGGCCTTAAGGAGCGTGTCCACGGCAAGAGCACTATCGAGAGCCTCTTCCGACATCGTCATGGTCGAGACAGGAATGCGGAACGACTTCATAGGACACGTGATCGCCTGATCAGAAACAAGCATCGCGAAGCGCGGGAGAGAGGCGGGACGGGTCGGCGTTCAACGATTGTCGCAAAAAGCGAGCGCGGCGGGGGGGGGGTTGGGCGTCGAGATTGCGCGGATGTGTAAGGCGGGGCAAACGTTAAATGGCCGGAAGGAGGATGTTGGGATATTTCGTTGAGCACACTTTGTTCCTGCTTTTCGTAGTGACACGGAATTACTTCGTAGGGCATGTGATTGCCTTGTTAACACATGTCGCGAAGCGGGGCGGGGTGGACGGGAGGAGCGGCGTCCGTCAAGATTTCGCGGGTTTGCAGCGGGGCAACGTTAGCCCGGGTACTTCTTCAGAACGTAATCTCCTAGACTATTTCCAAGTACGTTTGGCCCCATATCACGGGACCACTTCTGAAGGGATTACGTGGCCGGAGTGTGCATGCTGGAATATTTTGTTGAGCGCACTCTGCTCCCGCTTTTAGAGCGAATGCGCGTTGTCTGCGCTGCTTTTTTTTCTTTTCCAGGCTCTCATGATCTCAGTACTACTGTGTGTATAGATGCCTCCTTGTGTACATCTGTATTACGCGCGACAACAGTGGTAACCAACGCTGAAAAGAAAGGCTGATGTGCGCGAGAAAATAAAGCGGGAGAACAAGCAACCCCTTCTGATGCAGGCCCTTAATAGGAGCATGCCACGCAGCGTTGAGACATCTATGTATTTTCCGGGGGACATGCTGCGCAACGATTGTGAACTCCTACCAATACGGGGGACCATACTATCGCAACCAAAACCTACGACGAACCAAAAACCATGTACCCCCTCTATATTCACAGCTCAGGTTTGGCTCGAATTGCTTTGTCCCCTTGGTTAAACAGCACGACGTAGGACGGCATGCGCGGCGCTCGTACCTCGACCGTGGTTGCGGAAGTGGTTGTTTTTTTGTTGTTGGCGCTGAAAGCATTCTCGCTCGTCGAATTGCTCTTTCCTTCCTGAGAGTGTACGGTCACGTGTGAGGCGAAGCGAAACGTCGTGATCGTTGAGAAGAGAACAAGCAAAAAAATCCGAGGAAAATACGCTAGAGAAGCACCGCACAGCACATTTTGTAGGCTGTTGTTGGTGGCCACGGGCTATATATCATGGCAGATTTAAGGGAAAAAAGCCAGTATGAAAATATCGTCATCGCCATCATCACCACCACCATTACTATCATCATTTCACCACCATCGCCATCATGACCACCACCATTATTATCATCATTTCACCACCATCGCCATCATCACCATCACCATCGTTCTGAGTATGGAAGAAAAGTGCAAAACACCAGCCCCTCGGCTCTCCCGTCCGCCCCTCTGGCATGCGGGCCAGCGGGCGAATGGGGTGGAGGGGTGGGGGGGGGGGGGGGGGGGGGGCTTCACTACCGCAGTCAACAACCTGTGCGTCACTGCTGTCGACGGAGGCGCCAGCGGCAAAGGCGCCCGCAAAGCCCGACACGCTCGCACTGACGCCCCAAGACGTGGTCGACGCCTCCGCGATGCTGATCCCTCCGTTCTCGGTGGTCTTGGTGAAGTTCGAAGCCATGGACAGCTCTGTGGAGTGCATGACGGAAGCCTCGAAGCTGGCAGAGGCTCCCGCCCTGCACGATGGCAGAGCACCACATACGACGAGACGACGGTGGGCGTCGGGGGGTGGGGGCGGGGGGCGTACTCATTTGTTGCTCACCATAGTCATTTGGCCATTGACCACGCATCCCTTTTGAGATGGAGCACCATCCCTACTAACTATTAGAGACACCTCCCAACTTTTGGGCGCTCAATATGTTTTTTTCCATGTACGAGTATTACATAAATTGTTTTTGCTAATCATACGTATCCTCTTCCTGCTTCCACCATCTATCTCCTACAGTAGGACGGCGATCGTTTTCTCGCAAGCATCTGGTGTACCGAACTTCTCCATGTCACATTCGTCTATTTTCCTTGTCTCCTCCTCTTGACACGTCCCGTTCTTCTTTCACATTCTCCCACCAGGTGCGTATGTATTATGAGGGCTGTGGGTAGGGCTGTGTATTATTGCGGCAGAACATCTAAAAAATGGTCAGCACCAAAATAGGGTCGGAAAAAAGTATTGGAACATACCTGGTACCCGGTATGGTTTTGGGGGCCATTGCGGGTTCTACTGTAAGCACTATTATATGACACTCTGCGCGGAAACGAAAGGAGAGTTTAGACATTAATATCAAGACGAAACAGACCTTATTTTTGTGTCCAAAGTGGTATATAAGCCCCCCCACCCAGGAATAGTTGGCTAGACTTGACGGCTAGTTATTAGTTGGTTGTGGCGATGGAGTACGCCAACCATCCGACTTAATTTGATTGTATCAACAAATATAAGAAAAACGCAGTTTGAGTCACCACAACACGCGCCAAGTCGGACTACGCAGGCGTGACAAAAACCGCACAACCGCACGTAGATAGAACAGCTGTAATACGCAGCCAACTATATCACTGGTCGGCGACTATTAGTCGGCAGCTCACAGCTCTAGCCGTTGGCGATAGTGACGAAATAGCTGAATCACCTCGTATGTATAACCGACTGGAAAAAAACACGGCGAGGAACGGCGGAAGCATTCGACCTTCTCAAGTCCGAGAGACCGGGTGTGCCTCAACACCAAACCGAGTCGTACTCCGTACCACTCTGGCGTAAATATAAGCACCGGTTGGTGTTCATGTTAATGTATAGAAGGTCTTCATATTTCCGCCCAGAGTGATATCAGTCGCCGCGAGAAGGGGGTTGAGAGAGGGCTGCGGGGATGTTTTTTTTCTCCCAGCACTCTAACGTTTCGAAACCCCGGCCGGTTGGGGCACAAAAAGACACGACACATTGTTGGCACGATCTAGAGCGACGCAAACCAGATACTCCACAATAAGTCACAAGGGCTGCGCACCCCTCCCGAAAAACGCAAAAAACAGGCAGACACCGGCAGTAGTCGCACCTGCTGCTGTAGACACCGTGCGCACTTCGAATAAGAACAACCCGCGGCAAACACGCGAAAACAGGGACATGCAATCCCGTACAGCGCAGCACAGCGCAGCACATGCTGCAACGGGGTAACAGGGAGCAGACAGCCGGGTCTCGCCACAGCCTCAGAGCAGCGAGCTGAGGAGCTGTAACCCCAGTAGCTGTGGACCCGAGGTGCACTTGACCCTTTTAGTACCGCACTACACAGTGCCATAACATATAATCTCTGGTCTAGTTCCAAGCAGTTTGTTCCCGAAACGGGAGTAGTGCGGTCCTAAACAGGTCAAAAACATGTGGTTTTCGTTTGAGATCCCTTCCGGTAGCCCATGGGGTATTATCGTACACAGAGAAGTGTTCGCCTTATAGGGGCTTGCCATATTCTAGGGGCTCGAGCACCTACTTTTCTGGAGCTCTCCCCACGCCCAACCAAAACAGATTTTTGAGAAAATGGTAAGTAGGCTTATTATTGACCTGATAATGAACAATCAATTCCATCGCCTACATATATAGGTTCAATAGAACGAATAATAATGTTGCGCAGCACATTGTCAAGTGGGAGGAGGCATTGCCTCATTCGGTAGTTCCTCAGTTAAGGGGTATACTAATAGTCAGTCAGAAACACTGCCTTAGAGAGCAAAATGTGCTATAAGGCAGGCCCTATCGTAGCCCGCATCCCATATCATGGCGGTGGTGGAAAATTGTTAAAATGGGTTGTTTTGTATAGGAGACGATACGACAATATATGCACCAATTACGTGCAGCAGTATCTCAAGAAGACATTTTTTACTCAATTTTCACATCACGAGGCAAACGACGGGAAAAAAATGTGGAGTAAAGAGGGGGTGTGTATGGCTGTGTGAAATTAAAGAAATCAATGACCTGAGTCAGTGTGAGTTACTGTTGTGATAAGTTTCTACCCTCCGAGGCACACGATGCATCGGTCTTAGCTCACGTTTTTGCTGAAAACAATCAGCCGTCGGATGAGAGGCGTAGACCTCCCCGAGGGGGCTGAGCAAAATTCAGGGCTCTTTACAAGTTATGGCCCAACCCGCGGGTCACGTTCAGGAGGTCTTCAAAATCTCACGGGTCGGGTGAGATCGGGTCAAAGAAGGTTTTCACAGTCTCACGGGTCAGGTCAGGTTGACCTGATTAGATTCGACCCGACCCGACCCGACCCGCGAGGTTTGACCTGACTCGCGAGCAGCCTCGGAAAAGTTGGGCGCCATTATACCTGTACCGTAGCACTGGTCTTCGCACCCCCCTTACATTTCGACAAAGGTAGGCTTTTTCAGGATCGGCGCGTAGGGCTTCAGCGTGATGTCGTTTTCGTTAGGGAAGAAGTTGATGCCGTACAGCGCCATGCCCCCACCAGCCGCCGCGACAAGTTCCTCGTTGGTGTCGTACGACCTGAACATATACAGCATGTCACATCGAGCGAGTTCAGGAAGGTACGTAGATGTTTAGCTAGGGGTGTGAGTTACAGTTGGATTTCATTCACGGCTAGTTTATTCGCTGAGTGGCGAAAGACACGCCAATTAGTTGACTTTTATCTACACTTATTAATTTCTTAATGAAGCATACCAAAACACGCCGTTCGAGCCAAAGACATGCCCGTCAGACACAGAGGCAAGGACGCACGACCCCGCAGGTTTGCCGCACGCGACAAATTGCAATACTCAGTCAACTAAAACAAGTAAGACGTCGACGTTTAGCCAGCCAGGTATTAAAAACAACCCCTATTAAAAGCAGAGGCCGTGCCTCTCGGATTTTCGGTCACTCCCTCAGCCGGACGGACGGTGGTGGGGGAGGGGAAAGAAATGTGACAAAAAATAGAAAACAAATCATGTACAAGCAGTGGTCTCCCTCTGTAGTGTCGGTATGCGCCAGCTAACAATACCGGCAATATTACAGCAACCGGCACTACTCTGCACACTGCCGCTGCCGTACGAGTGAATCCCATCTGTGCCTAGTGACTCCAAACACATGACATCGCATTGTCTACTCTGCATACTCCATGACAATGCAGTATCTCTGTGTCGTAGTTTCGTGACCACGTAGCTTTTAACTCTCTGGGATTGAAGAATCGGCACGGACATTGGTTGTGCTGGATGTCGACGAGTAGACGGAACGGTTTAATGTGAAGAACACACACAGGCACTACTCGTATAGCGGGCAACCGGTGTTACTAAACCAGCACTATAGAAGAACCACTACTTGCTGTATGACGACTTTCAGCATTGGTCACACGAAGCGTGCCGGGCTGCTGCAGGTCGTATATGGGGTTTACATATGTGTCCGGACAGCAATAAAAAGAAGCTGTGCGGACGACACTCGGGTGCAGGCATTCTCACGATGGTCGACACTCGTATGCACTTGCTACATGTTCCTGCTACTACTCGTAGACGCTTCCTCATAAGACCGCGCGTTTCGCCTTGTCGGCCTCTCAACTGCGGATGGATGGACACGAGGAGAGGGGAATTTCATTTTTGTTTCGGTCGCTCTTTTCTCTTGGTCTCGAACGCATAACATTTCGAAGTCCGTAGGACAAAATGAAATTAAAGTTTTAATGACGACCGACGGATCGACGCCTTTTGATAGTCGTGGGCTATACCCAAGTAGAAATTTCGACCAGAGGCAAAGGGCTTAGGAGAGAGATGTTCACTCGTGAGTGCCTTTGGCTTGACGTGTATAGCTGCGCCGGGCCCAGCAGAGTTACACGAGTACGACACTGCCCTCTGCCGAGTGAGAAGCCTAGCCTAGGTCTACTATTGTGTGTGTTTTCCGGCAGCGCATGTTTTTTTTCCCTGAACTTCTCTCACCCGAAAAATTGGTCTTCGTCGTCTTCGTCGACCACTGGTGCCATGGCCTTATTAGACAACATGGCCATCAACGCAGACTTAACGTCGCTTTCGGCCATGCCTGGTATCTGGCGGAGGGCGCCACAAGGACATTGTCATTGATGGTACAAGTCGTTCGAAGTGGGTTGCAACTAGTGGGGGGTTCATCATGGTATCTACAGTATTAATGCAGGGTTTCAGAAGCCAGTGCAGTGGGGTGCGATCGTGCTTCGTTTTTTGGTGCCCAAATGTGCTTCTTGACACGCCAAGAGCAGGGCGAGACAGGTCAGCGATTGCCACGTGGAACCGGGCGCTCATGACGTTTTTTTTCCATGCGTTTCATTAAAAAAAATGTGTTTTTGCTTATCTTATCCCTTTCCTGTTTCGCCTTTTGTGACCACCATCCATGTCCCACGATAGCGATCGTTCTCTAGATATTATATGGTGTACTAATACTTCTCCACGTCGCATTCGCCTGTATTCCTCATCTCATCTTCCGACATACGCCGTTACTCCTTGCACGTTTCACAACATCTAGGGATACACGGGAGCAGGCAGATGATCTAATTTTCACGGTATCACACGAACTGTAGACAGGTTGGAACTTGTTCATGGCATTACGAACTGTAGCCCCGACAATACTATGAACGGGACAAGGCAGCACGGCTGACCATAGGCAGCAGTGTGCTCCAAGCGCGGGAACGAGGCCTACGCTAATACATAGCTATGCCCTATCCAGCACCACATAGCATGTTGCAGAAGGCACAGCAGTGCTGCGACGGCGTGTTAACTGTTTAACACAAAAATGTCAGCAAAAACCGACGTGATTCGTTCGGAAGAATGATGCCATCACAATAAAGTAGGCGGGGTTACTATACGGGAGGGAGGGGGGGAGAGGAGGCGGGAGGTGGCTGGTTTATATATTCAATACATTGCCATCATGGCATTTTCACGCTAACATCGTTAACTATTGCGCACCTTCAGCCTGGATTGAAAAATACTGATAGAGCTCTCCGTGAGCTTCGAAGAAGAATCGATGTTCGCATTTTCCAGCTGACCCGCGGCGTCGAGCCCGAGTCCAAAGTCCAGGGCCTGCTTCCTGATAGGTGGGACGTTGACGCCCGTGGAATACAGCAGCTCCAGGAGACGCACCTCTCCCCTGGACAACGCCGACGGAGCGCAAACGGCTGGCACGGTCGAGGCAATCGCCGCTGCACGCTCTGCCTTGGCCATTCTCACCTGAGTTGAGGGCAGCAGCACACGTTCGTACAAAGAGCGCGCGCGCGAAGGTGGAGATATAAACCCTTAGGGGAGCTTCAGAAGCAAAGATGCGGACCACAACATTGACCACGCGAAGTAACCCGGGGTGTCGGGGTACGGGGTGTGTGTGCGAATTGCACCGCAAGGAGCTGTACCACACATGCACGCAGTATGGTGATACTGGCGACACGAGAGCATGTAGGGTGTTGGCGACTATGTGCCCGAGAGTAGTACAGGTTAACATAAAATACTGCTACAACATACAGGAAAGGCTTCGCCGCCGCGGGCTGACGCCCGTGTCGGCTCCGCACATGCCCGTAATGACCGAGAATGTATGCAAATCAAGGCCCGTATATGCGACGATACTGCCAAGGAATGCATGTAAAATAAATCGAGTTTGAGTCAAGAGAAGGGGAACACTGGAATCAGATTCAATAAAACAGCAACGAATGTTGCCATCCGGCAACTACCAGGTAAAAAACAAATGTTATCTAAGATATGGCCACGAAGTATCGCGAAAAGCCGACTCAAACGTTTCGAATGTCACCATCATGTATCGCTCTCATCTGGTTCCTTTGGCATTTCCCCTCTTAGGCCTACCTCAGGGTGTCGTTGTTTCCTACATACCGGCGCTTGTTCGTACAACTGTTTAACAGCAGCAACGGCAGCGCTATTATTAATAGAAGAACTTGTAAGTATAGCTACAGCGTAAATCATTTGATAGTATACCACGTGATAACATAACGTTGATTGTGGTCGTAATGATACAGCCGTACAGCAGTAGTTGTCAGCAACAAACAGCAACATAGTATGCCACCCGACATAATGCGTAATAAATCAGTTAGAGAAGAATGGCGTACACAAAAGTTCACTACGCAGTAAGGCGAAAAGCTGAGGATTTTTTTTATTTTTTTATTTTTCATCATCACTTTTTACTTTCCAGCCCACTCGTAGGAGGTTTTACCCTCGACGATCTTCTGGACAAGCCGTGGTCACAGGTGTCGTCCCTTCTCCCCCCCGGTACGTGCCTTTATTTTTTGTCGCGCATAGGGTTCAGCGTTCCCACTGCTCGTCGATTTTCATCGAATGTGGCTAGCTCCCGCTCTCGCGCTTTCCGCTGATCAATTTTTTATGCAAGAAAAAGTCCCTACGAGCATGCACTCGGTGAGACTTGAACCCACGAAATTGATCTTGATAGGCACGCGGACTACCTACCAAGCCACCGAGGACGCCGGTTACCTACTACTGGCCCTTGTTCGTACAACACAGCGCTACTCTTCATAAGAGACGTTATACGCTCATATACCTGCTACACACTTTACTGGTACAGCATACCTGCTCGTATGGTATTTATTATACGACATGATGCATCGCGATAGTGCCGCAACACTGTTGTCAGTTGTCACCAACAAACAGCAGCAGCATACCGCAGTAAATACATTACGCCAAAAAAACGGGGGGGGGGAGGGGGTGATACCGCAATTAATATACCTGGTACACAAAAAACCTGCACAAGCCTATTAAAGGAGTGCTTGCTGACGGATTCGAACCTAGATTTTCCAATCGCGACGAAAGCGCACAATTAAAAATCTACGGAGCCGCCCAATAAATATATACGAAGTATACCATATAGTTGGCCCTGTGCTCTCAGCTCTCTTCAGCGTTTCTTAGACGTATATTTTTGCGTTGTTCGTGCTAGCACGAGGTGAGGTTCACCTCACGGGACGAAACTGCCTCCTCGTGATCCCCGATCCCGACTGTGTCGGGGGCAGCCTCTGGTGCGCTTGCGCCGTGCCCCGGCTGCCGGCTGGCCGGGTGTGAATACGTCAGCTGTGAGTTGGACCAGTTGAGTGGTCGATACTTAATTTATGACAATCTCGTGGCCAAAGAATTTGGTTGTCGGCCTACCTTTGCCCCGTCAGGCCAACTCTTGGCCCGTCAAACCCTCTTCCAAAATATTATACTTTTTACCACCAGGATGTCCTTGGCAGCTGTGGCCGGGGGTGCTGTGCTCGTTTCTTGCAGAAGCTTTTGATAAAAACATCAGCTGTGAGTTTGACGAGTTGAGTGGTCGATACTTGATTTATCACTGTCTCGTGGCCAAATATTTTGGTTGGCGGCCTACCTTTGCCCCGTTAGGCCTACTTTTGACCCGTCAAACCCTCTCCTAAAATATCATAGTTTTGATCATTGGGATATGCCCTTGACGGCTGCCTGTCAAGGGGTAAATGTGCCATCAACCGACATCTATAGTCGCTCGTGACGGTAAAAATATTCTGTTTTCGATGCCAGCGGCCAGATTGGACTTCTTCTCCTTTGACCGAAACGGGAGAGGACGAATCCTCCGCGGCTTTCGACAGCTCATGGCGGCAAGAGTGTGGGGAATATGGGCTGGGGTGGCCGGTCTCATACTCTGCCGTTGCTTCTGCATTGAGGGTTGGGTGTTCCAGAAACGAGGGTCGAAATTCCGATTCGGGTTATTTTACGTGTGAAAGCACGATTTTTGAGCAAAATATTGAGATTCGTAGGCTAGTATATGGTCGGGAAACGAGCGTCACGAGCCTCCTCGGCTGCTGTGCACGCCGGGAGACCAGCGACCAGGCTCCGTGAGGCTGAGAAGACGGGGTTTTTGGTTTCGACGGAATCGGATGGGTCTACGCCGCGGGAGGAGCCGTAAAGCGGAGGTACGAATGGTGTCTACGATTTTGTGTTTTACACGCGGCAGGCAGCAGCAATGGCAATGCTTGCTATCAATGGGAACGTCTATAGTCAGTCCCATTAGGCACCAGCAATGGCAATGACGAGTACTCGTCATTGCCAATGCTCCAGCATCACATGAGGCGTGGAGTTTCGATTGTATTTTATAAATTTTGAAATACGTCAGCTGTGAGTTCGACTGATTAAATAGTTGATACTCAACTTTGCAAGCTGCGTAATACGTCGCGTCTATATTCTATTTTTACCGAATTTTAGAAGTATTGTGATAAACCGAACGCGCGTATTCTATATGTAATTCCTTGTCAAAGATATAGGCCAGCGGCTCCCCTGGATGCTGCCCGGGTCAGCAGGACAATTTTAAATAATCATTCTGCGCACTGATACTATATAACCCGAACAAGGGAAATTGATATGATGTTGCAACATGTTGAAACCTTTTCATTTCACCAATATTTGTAGATTGATTGAGTGTTATTGATTTTTTAGGAAGGTATGGTTCTAAGTGTGAATAATTCTTCCGGAGATGAGCTGCTGCTTATTGTGAAGGCGCTTTTCTTATCGTGTAACCGCCAGGCAAAAATTAAAGTCATGAACATGTACCGGCTACGACGAGGTACGACGAGGTACGACGACGACGTCGTGCTTCTTCCTCCTCGTGCATCACTGGGCTCCCCTGCCCAGACTGTTGTGCCAGGGGCAGCCTTGGGCCTGCATGATGTCCTGTTACTGCTGCTGTTGCTGCTGCTGTTGCTGCTGCTACCGCTGCTCATCCGCTGCTCTGGTTCTGCCGTTATTAATATGTATGTGCGGCTACTGTCTTGTTCCGCTGCTGCTGCTGCTGCTCCTGGTGCTGCTGCTATGCGTGGAATATGTTTTCGCTGCTATCCCCCGTGAGCATGGTAATTATACAAGTAAACCCCCCTCGGTGATGTGTCTCCGCATTAAGTTGAAATATGGACCCATCCGCGTCGGAAGCTATACGAGTACCGTCTCGCAATTGACCTTTTTTTTGTGTCTCGGCGGAGGTCTCGTGCCAGCGTAGTTTTCTTATTGCACGTACCTGTACCCTATGCTGCTGGTGCTTGCTGCTGTGAGCTTGCTGCACCAACGTAGTCGCCGGCGCTTCGTAGTGTCTCGATTACACTCGATTGACTGCTGCCCGACTGATTGTTTTGTATCTATCTGCATACAGAATATACAGTACGGACGTCGAGCGTCTCGTACGTACAAGCTGGGCCAGCAAAATGGAAAAACCATCCGAAGGTCATATCTCGTGAACCACTGCGAATTAAGACTTGAAATTGCCAGGGCTTTTCTCGGGATTTTTCCCGTTGTGAACATACCGCGTGATTCCGCGGGCTACGGGATAATCCCGTGGTCCCGTCGAATTTTGAAAATCCCGTTCCTGTCCAAACTGATCCCGTGGAAAAGTTCGCGATCCTGATCCCGTACCGTGTTTTTTTTCAAATCCCGATCCCGTGCAAACTAGTCCCGTGAAATTTGGGCTAATCCCGTGAAATCCGTGCCCCGTCCCGTGCAAACCCTTTGAAATGCTTTTCGCGCCCCGTCTGGGCACTGCGCGAGCGTGTACACGAGAAAAAAGAAAAACGTCCAGCGGCAGTAGCAGCAGCAGCAGGCCTTGGGCGTGTGTGGTGTGCTGCTGCTGATGATGATGATGCTGATGCTGCTACTGCCGATGCTCTGCCGATGCTGTGCTGCTTCTCTGCTGCTGCTGCTACGTGTAGCTACTGTAATGTTCTGTTGTTGCTGCTCACGCAGTCCCCTTCGCGGGGTAGGTCGGCCTAAGATATATATCAGAAGAATGTTTGACGAGCCAAAAGGTAAGCCTGACGGGGCAAAGGTAGGCCGTCAACCAAACTCTTTGGTCACGAGACGTTGATAAATCAATTATCGACCACACATCAAATGGTCTTACGCACAGCTGACCTATTTGAAATGTTTCTGTAGAAATCGAGCAACAGCACACCCGGTCAGCCGGGAGCCAGGGCACGTCACGCTCTCACGCTTGCCGCTCGTCATGTTTTTACGCAAGAAAAACTTCCTACGAGCACGAGCACGCACTCGGTGAGACTCGATCCCACAACTTGACTTTAGTGGGGACGAGATTCGTCAACTACAAAGTAACTCCATCGGGGACGCCATTATAACTTTCCTCGTTGTGCCCCACCGTGCTCCCCTGCCTCGACTCCTGCGACATGGGTGGCCACGGGCGTGCGTGATGTGCTACTGCTGCTGCTACTACCGCTACTCTGCTGCTGCTCTGCTGCTGCTGCTAGGGGCAGTGCTGTGTTGTCCTGCTGTTGTTGCTGCTACTCATGCAGAGGCCTGCTCACGGAGTGGGTCGGCCTGAGATATATTGTTATGCCTTTCCCCCTCGTGCGCCATCGGGCTCCCCTGTCTCGACTCTTGTGCCAGGGGCAGCCTCGGGTGTGCATGATGCGCTACTGTCGCTGCTACCACTGTTCATCAGCTACCCTGGTGCTACTGCTATGTATGTCCTGATGCTGTGCTGCAAGTGCTGCTGCTTTGTCTGCGATATGTTTTTGCTGCTGACCCCCGTGTGAGCATGGGTATTTTGCAAGTCAACTCCTGTCGATGATGTATCTCCGCGTCTTAAAGCTGCAAGACGGATCCATCTGCTTCGAAAACTGTACGAGTACCGTCTCGCAATTGACATGTATACGGCGTCTCGGCGGAGGTCTCGTGCCAGCGTAATTTTCGTATGATATGCAAAGTACCTGTACGCTATGCTGCCGCTGCTGCTGCTGCTGAACTTTCTGTACCAACGTAATCGCCGGCGTTTGTACTGTCGATTAACTCCATCGACTGCTGCTCAACGAATTATTTAGTGTCTATCTGTACAGGAAGTATGCAGTACAGACGCCGAGCGTCTCGTACTTTGTAGTGCTGCTTGCTGCTGTATACGAACGAGTAATGCGTTGTTGGGCCGGATGGCGGATGGCAATGTGTGTTTTTCTCGTGTTTGCAGCGTTTTCTGTCTCTTCACTCAAAATACTTTTTTTTAATGCACCCCTTGGCAGTACTGTCGCACTAACAGCCTCGAGTTGCACACCGGCACGCCCTTAGCCATTACGGGCATGCGCGGAGCCGCAGGCAGGCGTCAGCCCGCCGCGGCGAAGCCTCCCTTGTATTTTATACGATGTGGGCCACACAAATGATGATGTGCACCTGTAGTCTGTATGTACCAGTAAAACAACTAGAATCGGAGCAATTTTATTCGTTCAAGAACTGAAACCATCAATCGTCTCCGGGACCTAATGCGAGCTCAGCCGAGGCCACCCTTGGCACGGTCGAGAGGGGCGAACAAGGTAAAGCACATCCATCAAACAGTGCACGGAGAGGTGGACCTCATCTCAAGCTAGGTCGTTTTCGGCTCCAAGCACAATCCGAAGTCGGCTTTTCAAATTGCTTAGCGTGGACCTCCGTCGGTCATCTTGTACCAGGTAGTCAGGTATTTATTTTACTTCCCTAGACCGGATTTCTGGAAAGAATGCGTTCAACACTACTCTCAAGTAAAACGAGGTCCGGAATGATTATTCCCAGCTCCTTCCAAATACCAGCCCGACTTTCTAGGTGGATGTCCCGTGCTCTGTAGTGTAGATAGTCGATCAATGAGCACTTGGGTTGCTGCTGAGCAAGCCTGCTGGAGAGCTTCAGTTCAGACAAATACTACTGTTACAGGTTGTTTGTCCATAAGGCCGCGCTCTCGAGCCAGGACAGACGAGGAACATCAACATATGAGATATCGTCATATGAGAGTGTGAGGATGGGCACCAGAGCTCACTTTACGTGTTGCGCTGTAGTGACAGCGCAACCTTTCGCGCGAAGGCACTCATATTCGCAACACGTGCCCAAGGCGTGTTGCAGGTTAGCGCAAAAACAGTTCGAAGTGCGTACCACGTTTCGTCGCGGGTGAACAACATTTTGCGGAGCCTTTTGCGCCGCAGGCGAAACGTTTTCTTGGGGGGTGTTTTTCTTCGCCGCAGGCTCGAAACAATTTAGGTTTATTTTCACCCCAGTTTTGTGTAGTTTTACAATTCTTTTTACAGCTGTAACACTCATTTTCGGAAAAAACAACTTGGAAATAGTACGTATACCCACATACCCATATGGGATACATTTTGGATATCTACAACGGATAAAAAGATCCGGCAACATGTATTTTTGAAGCGTATATTCCGGCAGTTCTTATCGAATACGAGGTGTATTGCAAATTTTGCCCTCCATTGGCCCTCCGGGGACCCCTGCAGGGTATGCAACACCCCTTCGGCTCATGTTGCGCTATGCGCACACGCTCCGGCGGGCTATGAGGGACCCTGATGAGCGCGCATGCCATATTTTGTTAGCTCGGCAAGGTGCACGCTCTACATACCGCTATGTAGATGTACTTGTACTGACTGACCTGAGGCAATGCTCACTGATACTTGCTTCGTAAGGGTTGATGCTTTCTCGTGGCTAAATATTCTACAACTCCGTACTTGGAATGATAGCGTCACCAGTATAGACCTACGAATGAAGAATAACCTACTAATAACACAACGCTCACATTTTGGGGACGCTGAGAAATTGAACAAAATAAATCACACGCCTCGGCGAGCCATACTCAATCCTATACGATAGCTTACGCTTAACTTTGGCTTGACGGTAATGTTCTAGGGCTTTTGCATAGATTAGGTGTTTCTTGTTGGCGGGCCCACACCGTAATCAAGTGTTATACTTGAGATAGGCGTCGGAATTGCCCTTTCGATATGGCAAGTAAGATGTCCGAGCACACGAGCACGCCACAACAATATTTGTGGTCAGTAGTCGGGGGTTGACAATAGCACGGAGTAGCTTCGGATAACTACAAAGACCACGCGATGCCGTCTCGTCATGTATATGCTTTAAAAGTATTCTTTGCTGCTGAGCACTGGCGACATACGACGATCAAGTTACCTATCAGCAACCCCACAGGCTGTTGGCTACTGCTGTAAAAGCGTTTCACTAACACTAGTCTTCTATCTTCCATTAACACGACCCCTCTATGGAGGTGATATCGTAAAAAATCTAACCAACGACTATTTTAATACATTTACCTGGATACGTGAGCTAACCTGACACTCACAGGGCTCGTTCAGAGCCCACGCATTCTCGTCAAGTGGCCAAGTGACGTATTCTCGTCAAGTGGCCAATTGACGTATACATGTTTTTGTTCCTATTTTTGAGGAGGGAGACAGGCTGAAAACGACATTTTGATCAACCCTCGATAGTGCGTTCGACGTTTTCCCACAGTATGACATGCATCGTGAGGGTACAGCAGAATATATTCACTCCGCTCGTGGTCGACCTGACAGCTATCGCACAGCCCGGTCGGACCACGAATACACCATATGTTGCATACGGCATGAACATATAGATCTGGTGGTGTCCAGCATCTTGAGGTAAGGTCGGGCGTATTACATCATTTCTGTTTTCAGAACGCCCCCCTTCAGGTAGTAAGACTAGCAAAACGTTTCTACTGTATGTAATATATGGAAGCAACGTAATGAGCGCACAAATGTTGGATTGCTTTTATCAGGAGTAGGGACGATGCTCCGTCTCGAAAGGGATGCATGGTTAATGGTCAAATGACTAAGGCAAGCCACAAATGAGTACGCCCCCCCCCTCTCTATAGTACATACATGGTATGTATAGGTTGGATGGGCGTCGGTTGGCGACGACGCTGTAAAACATGCTCCTCGCTGCGTGAGCTGGACAATCAGGATACCAGTTTATTTTTATTTACTTGTGTTGTGGTTACCACGGTTGGCGGTCGAGTTAGTGCGGGGAGGATCTTAACTCCGCACAAGGGAGATGATTGTATCACGCAGAGTGTATATGGTAAGGAACCCACGAGGCAGTACCAAAGTAAACCCTTTGCTGCCTCAGGAAGTGACCACACCTGAAACGAAATCGATTAATTGATGCTGTCATCCACATGCAAGAAAATTTACCTCAAAAGCTCATCCACATGCAAGAAAATTTACCTCAAAAGCGGTTCTCAGTAGGGTGCAGCTCACCCTTCATGCCACTCGCCAGACCCCACGGCGCTTCGCGCTTGGTGCAAGCAATGTCTGTGCCTGGTCGGTGAAAATCCGACGTGCTCCACTCCGGCATGGTAGGGATGCGAGGGTCTAATGGTCATACGGCTACGGCCATGCATGACCATGAATACAGTCCCCCCCCCCCCCCCCGGCGGAAGGGCGGCTGGTGGATATACGTACGTATGTGCTCTTGCAAGTGCAACTCGGGGGGGCACCAAGCTCTCCTCCACGTTGACCCTACGGTAGCTGCTCACACCGAAAATCATCAGCGCTGTGGTGACGCACTTCATTTTTCTGAGGCTCCACTCGTCATGTCCATAAAAATACGGAAGATTTGTGTGTACTGATTTATGTAATCAAAACGGTCATTGTATGTAGGGATATAGTGGTCTATATAAGTCACCCGACAACCGAGTTTGAGAATATATATGTGCAATTCAAGACCGACAAACAATCACGAGGTATTTTAGGCTCTTCAGCTGAGGAGCCCCGGTCAGTAAGAAATGATATTGGCTCAAAAAGTGCGATCCATAATTGCAGCCCCCTTAAAACTACCGCCGTAGCACGGCTCTACGTTGGCTATGTTCTGATATAATCCCCTCGAGTGTTGCCATGTGTCTCGTCACCGTACATAGCACGGCTCTAATCTAGCTGTTTTTCTGATGTAATTTCCCTCAAGTGTTGCCGTGTATCTCGTTGAAAGGACCACGCCATGTACATAACTGTAAAAGTCGTGCGTTCCACCCTTCAGCTGTGTCCCCACCTTCTTCGCGGCCGCAGCAGACTCGGCCACTTTTTGCTCCTCCTCGGTTTTTGGTGTCCCCTGTGCAACACAGGTGAAACAATACACCCGCGAGGTTATAAATGGCCAGGTCAGGCGTTTCGAAGGCCGCACGCGCGCACGTACAGTCACGCTTACGACGTTATTAGTGCAGATAGATGGAAGGTGGATCGCGACTGAAAACACTTCGCCCCCGGCGCTCTCTGGTATTGCCACCCTGAAGAGCAATATCCCCTGTTCCGATACATGCTAAGGTACGCTACGGCACACAACGGCACCACGAACGGACTGGCTGGCGAACGAAGATAACGAACGAAAAAACGTAGGGGTAGGGGATGGAGGACACAACCGCCAGCAAAGCATCGAAAAAGGCCCCCACTAATTAGCCTAACGAGCACACGACTGGAAGCCAAGGGAATGATTGTTGCCGAAAACAAGACGCTGGTATTTATGGACCTGGTATCACTGTAGCTAAAAACGTAACATACGCTAAGATCAACGATAGAAAATGCACCTTAAAGGCTCCTAACGAGCACACAGCTTGAAGGCAGGGCAAAGCAAAGCAAGCAAAAGCAAGCAAAGGAAAGCAAAACCAAAGCGATAGCAAAGCCGCAAAAGCAACCAGAGCGACCAAGGCAAAGTAACTTCAAGCCACCCGAATGTTACTAGCACCTCTTCGGCATCATCGCCCCCTTCGTCATCAGCAGTTTCCTCAATCCCAATCACGACGCCCATGCCCACAGTATGCATCAGGCTCCTCCACGACAGCCACCTCAGCTCAGTCAGGGACGAAAATTGCTGCGTCAGCGTCTGGGCCCAGGGTCGCTTGCGCGGGTCCACACCTTGGACCACCAAAGCCCCATACAACTCAAGGCCCGAGGCTAACTCGGCGTGGAGGGTGCAGAGCCCGTCGTCGGCTTCGAGGGCGTCCGACGTTACTTTGTACAGGGCTTTTGCCAAGACTGGGAGCTGGGTGAGATTGCGGCGCACGAGCTCCATGGCGACATCGCTGCCGCTCCCCACGGCGTCGAGGGCCTTTCTAGTGTCCTCGGGCAAGGATGCTCGCGCAAGCTCGGCCATGTCCGACATGAGCTTAATGCTCTGAAGCGTGGGAGGCGCTTTGAGAGCGATCACCGCCTTGTCCATGAGCTTGAGTTTCCCGATCACGGAGGCGATGCTGCTCGCGCGCCCGTTGGTGGTGGTGGTGGTGGCATCGCTGCTCGTTATCGCGCTGTGCAGAGAGGCGACCATGTTGCTGAAGCCCGACATCACAGCGGCGCAATCGGTATCGTCCGAAGTGGCTATCTTAACCGCTGTCTTAACCGCGGCTACTGTTGTGTCCGACTCCGCGACCGCATCGGCCGTTTCCGCAGTCGCCATTATTCTGTAGTGGTCGATGCTAGAGTAGAATCGTCTCCAAATAGCGGGCCTTCTAACCCTGCCGTGGCGCGATAATGGGAGGAGGGGGAGGGGGGGCGTACTCATTTGTTTTTTGCCCTAGTCATTTGACCATTGAACACGCATCCCTTTCGAGACGGAGCACCGTTCCTACTCCTAATAGAGACACCTCCAACAATTGGGCGCTCATTACGTTGTTTCCATATATTACATAGAAACTTTTTGCTGATCTTATCCCCTTCCTGTCTGGCCGCCTTTGACCACCATCTATCTCCTAGGATAGCGAGGGGGGGGGGGGGGGGGGGGGGGTGTACTCGATAGGAGAGATGTACTCGATCTCATGCATGGCCGTAGTCGTATGACCATAGACCCTCGCATCCCTAAAATGTCGGGACGGAGCATGTCGGGTTTCCACCGACCAAGCAGACGTTGCTTGCACCAAGCGCGAAGCGCCGTGAGGTGCTCGGCGAGTCGCCTGAAGGGTGAGCCGCATCTTACTAAGAACCGCTTGTGAGGCGGACTTGCATGTGCCTGACGGCTTCAACGAGATGAATTATTTTCCGTTGTGGCCACTTCCAGAGACAGCAACGTGGGTATCATGCAACTTCCCCCGTGGGTGCCTGCCTCACCATGAACAATTCGGTGATGTGATCATTCCCTTAGTGCGGAGTAAGGGGGGGGGGGGGGGGGGGGGGGGGGGGGGCAGGGGGGGGGAAGTAGACGCGTGCTACGGTGTGAGCAGCAATGTTTGGTTAAACGATACATTTCTGACGGGGCTCCTCAACTGAGGAACCAATCATTGTCGACCGAATACCATTACGATACTGCTTAAACTATTTGTTGTGATATACGAGGTACATACATGTATAGGTTTCGGGATGGTTCAATCGGGTTTGCCCTTTGTTTTCTCAAAATCAATATTTTGGGTAAAGATACATAGATCGGCTTCGTGTGCAGACACCAGACGGCGATGTCCAAGCAAGCAACCCCCAAAACGTTACATTGACGGAATACAAGACAATCCGCCCGAAGGCAGCCATACAAGTCCAAACTTCCCCATCGCCGCGCGTGTGCGCGCGCCAGGAGTGGAAGTGAAGTTCGACGGATCGTGACAGTACACCATGAAACAATTCACACGCGTCGCATGATGATCACTCGTCTCTTATCTCGAGCTCTGCATCAAGGGTTTGGTATGGGAAAGTGAACGAGAGTCCGCAGGCCCGCAGCAGCAGCAGCAGCAGCAGCAGCAGCAGCAGCAGCAGCAGCAGCAGCAGCAGCAGCGGGAGGCGCGCTTAGAGTGATGCTTACATATACCGTGGCTGCAACCGTCGTCCACCGTGAAGGGCGTTGAGTTCGCACATGGATGCCGATCGTTTTCTCGACAACGTAAGGGTGCTGAAGCCGAGCATTATAATTTCGGCAGGCTCTCGATCAGATGTTTCCAAAAAACCCTTGATCGGTATTGTGTTCGGTATTGGCAACCTGCTCGTTCCGGGGAAATCGAGCGCTGAAAACCGGTTACACCCTCTGCGCGAAGCCAACGCTCTCAAGGTACGTTGCTCAGCTGTGCTACATTCAAGCGGCCAGTGACCACAAAGGTTGGACAACGGATGCACATGTTTCCCAGCAACGAACGCAGTTCAGTAGAGCACAGCAAGATCTATTTCCTCCGCGCTTTGTGCCTATCGGCTGGCCTAGTTTTATCTCTGGGGCCATCGTGTTCCGTCAGATGAAAAATCGGCAAGCTGCTTCATGGCTCGTGACCGTTGTTATATGGGGTTTCTATAATTCGAAGTACACGAGCACGCCTGAAGGAACTCACCAGCCGCACGCGGAGAATGATTGGGAGCAAAAAACTTGTATCTCGTGACATATCATCATGAGTCGCAGGTTAGATACAGGGTCAGTGGTTACCACACACAAATCTAAGACCGGTCAGAAATGAATTTCCAGGTTATGAGCCTCGGGAATTATTATGAATCTTCAAGGGTACAAGCCTCGGCAATTATTGCACGTCAATGAAAATTGTTTGGCGGAAAGCGCGAGAGCGTGAGTGAGCAACCTCCAACGAAAATCGACGAGCAGTGGGGATGCTGAACCCTAGCGCGATAAAAATGAAGGCACGTACGGGGGAGGAGAAGGGGCGACACCTGTGACCAACGCTTGTCCAGAAGATGACCGCTGAGGGAAAACCTCTTGGGAAGTAAAAAAAAAAAGTAACCGTATGGAGGGCGGATCTGACATGGTCGAGAAACACGAGGACGTTATGAAATATGGCTACCAAGCTACCCAGACCGGCGGTAGTCTATACCGATCGGTATCATAGTCGCCCGTAGCGAGTAGACCACAACAGCAGTACAAAGTGCTTCGGCAGTACAAGCAGTGCGGTATGTTGAACGCCGATTCAGCAATGTGCGGTGGAACTCCCTAGGATCAGTTATCTCGGGTTTACACGCGGCAGAACCCTGAAATACCGTTTCGAGTTCAGCCGAGGTTTTTTTGTTCGAATTTAGTTTTCAACACAATCTGGGAGTCTTGAGACTTGAGAGCTCCGTGACCGACCGACCGTGCTCGCGCACGCTGGTTCACTTATTTTCTCTCTTCTCCTCCTCCTCATCCTGTCCTGTTGGACAAGACCGATAGGCCTTGAGAGCCATCTTCTTTCGCACTAATTACGTTCTTCAGAGACCTGAAGCTTGAACAACAACCAGTCGGTTCGACACCGGCTGAAGGGCCTATCTCTACGGCGGGCTGCCTGATCTAAGTGAGGAGCCGCGCACACGCGCCTATGCAGGATTCCGCTAAGAGACGTATGCACATAACTTCTCTTAACAACTTCGAGCGTGGCACAGGATGTCTCCCGAGCTCCTCGCTGAAGGGCGAGGCTCTTTTGACGCGCATTCTTAGCGGAGCACGGCTGCCAGCAGCAGAAAATGTGTACCATATATTCGTTCGCGTTTTTGCTTCATTTTCGTACCATTATTTTATTTTCCTTACTTTTCGCCTTCTTCGCACTCCTTCGTGTTTTTTCGTATTTAGCCATGAATATGTTTCAGGCATTGCTTACTTTGCAAGTGATACGGGATGGTATACCACAGACAGCAGTTCGCTACAGTAGTACCGTTCCTTTGCGTACTGGTACTGCGGCGCACGCGAACGCACTTGTTATTTTGTACTTGTTTCTTCTATTGAGACCACGAGCTAGATTTCAGGGAAAGATTGTGTTAGAAGGATTAGATTGGGTAGGCGATTGGCTAACCTTTCACCAGTAACCCAACCGAGTAAGACCTTTATAAGTGGCGCCGTTGGCAGGATATGGGTCGTTTGTCGTGACTTCGAATCTCACGTCCACCATGAAAACGTTTTGAAAGAATAGTGATTTTTTCATGTCAATGATCCGATAATACACTGTTCCTGGGTCCCCAGAGATTGTTAAGAACATCGGACTAGGCACGCACAGTCCCATACGAAAACCAAGGACTCCGCTTAGGGGGGGAGAGTGTTCTAAGGCTTAGATTGGGTAGGCGATTGATTCACCTTTTACCAGTAGTCCGACGGACTGAGACCTTAACAAATGGCATATCGCACAGGCAGTGCCGGCGGGAACGCCGACTTCCTCTCCCGCCTGCCTTTGCCTGCGACGGAGCGTGACCGCGACGGCCCCAGCAGTCTCACGCCGTCCGACGAAGAACGCGTCTTTCTCATCCGCTCTCACTGCCTACTACGTGGTGGACCCTTCGCCACGTGTGTCGGTTTGGGTGGGCTGACGCCCTCCGACCCGAGCTCAGGCTTGGGTGGGCTCTCCCCACACGATTTCCACGATTTTCGCCTACACGGGCCCCGAATAATTGTTGACGACCTCGATGCTACATCTGGAGAAATCGTTGCCCCCGTGCTCCCCTTTGCGCCACTTCGCGAGGTTCCAACTGAGCTCTTCCTGCCAACACATGTGCCAGCGATTCTCTCGCCGCTTACATGTGTGCAGACCCTGTTGCACCTCTGCCAGCTTCAACAAAAACAACGGACCTCGGCCAACGCGCCACTTCCTCCAAGCCTTCCCCACTACCGACCGACCGCACCGAACTCTAGCTCGGTAGCGGTCCCCGTCTTATCCACAGTCGCCCTTGACAAAGCAGTGTCGGAGACCCTCCCTCCTGCTTTCCCTGTTCATCACGACTCAGCCGAGCACCCAATGGGTTCAGGCTCTCAGGATCCCTCTGCTGTGTCTCATTCAACCTCGAGTGTCGCTGGACCAACCGCGATCAAGTCCCGGCTGTGCCCGCGGCTCCGCCTTTGCTGTCTTCATCCTCACAGACAGCTCTGCCCTTCCTTCCCCTGTTGGGGTTCATCTCGTCCCGGACCCGCCGTCGCCAATTTGTCGCTGCTGGCAAGCCTACGGTCGCCGTGGACTATGGTTTCGCTCGTTCGCATCCTATCAATACTCCACCCACCGTACCACGACCAGCCCCCACGACGCGCAACCGACTATGCCGATTCACCGCGTCACCGATGCGGACACACCTGGTACGCCCTTGCTTGGTGCACTCCCTCCGGATGTTCGTCGGCGTTCACTCCGATTGGGCACGTGAACAACGCGCTGAGCCGGTCTGTGATGCCGCCATTTGGTATCTTCTTCTTGGCAGTCCCTCGATCCTCCTCAACGATTTCTTCCTTCGCCTGGCGCCTCACGAACGTCCCCCGTTGTCCGAAGTGAGCTCTTTAACCGATAAAGACGCCTTTACACGGACGACGACGGCATCCTCCTCCTCGTGCGGAAGCTACCGCCCCCTGCTCCAGAATGTCCCGACAAGCCTGGAGGACGTGCCGCCCGCCTCTTGTACCACGAACCTACGCGAATCTACGTTCCGCTGCTTATGCGCCCGTGGATTGTGCAAGCGTGCCATGTGAACGCCTCCTGCCTGTTCGGGGTTAATTGAACGCTCTGTATGCAGGGAAGCTTATATTGGTGGATTGGTATGAGTATCTGCACGCGGAGGTGGCTTCGTCGTTGTCTACAATGCCAGGAGCGACAGTCTTCCAGGCAACACGGTGCGCTGACCCATTCTCTTCCTCTCCTTGCCGTTCGGCTCTGGCATCGCGGTGAGCGTCGACTACTTCGGTCCTCTCTCTGTTACGCCTCGGGGGAAATGCCACATTCTTCTTTTTACCGATAGGTTTAGCCGGCGCGCAGACATACGCGGTCTAGGGTGCGGAATTCGCGGCTGAAGGCACCCCCGACATCTTAGTTAATAAGTACATACCTCTTGGGGGGTGTCCGGTCAGCCTTTTACTCCGACAATGGACTGCACTTCAGTTCCAAGCTGTCACACGCCGTGTACAAACTTCTGGGCATGCGCAAAATCGCCCCAAGCGCCTATCACCCCAACGGCAACGGCGACGTCAAACGCGTCAATCACACCATGGCTCAGATGCTGGCGATGGTCCGCAACGAAAGACAGGACGACTGGGACATCCACTTGCCGTACGTGGAATTTGCTTACAACAATTCCGTCACCGCCGCCACCGGGTTGGCCCCCATTGAGGTGCACATGAACCGCCTCCCTCGTGTTCCCCTCACCAGAGTCGAACAACTCTACGCCCGAGGCTACCAAAGCCTCGCCTGCGACCAACTGGAATACTGTGACCTCGCCCTCGACCGCCAACGGTGTGCGTATGCGCTGGTACACGAACAACATGCTATCACGGTCTCTCGCGTGGGGCGCCGTAGCTCAGCGCGCGCTCAGACCCACTCAAACAACTCCCCACCTACATCATCGGTGGCTGGGTATGGATTTACGACACCGCTGTCACCGTTCGCCAGGGTGCCAAATCTGGCACAGACGCCAAGGCTCTGAGGGAAAACCTATCGCCCAACTGGACGGTTTCTTTCAAAATATTAGCTGTCGGCCCCGCCCCCTCCGACTCGACGCCGGACGGCCGCCCTCTGACTGCCAATCTGCTAAACGTGGACCTCCCTAACGATATGCCGGGGGCTGGCGCCCATTGACGCGTCGCGGTGGCCCGCTGCAAAGCTTGCACCAAACCACACGACATAACCGACCTCCCCCGATACCTTCCAGCTGGACTAACGCAATACGTCCTACAACCACACCACCAAATTTCCTTCCTGCCCCGTCACCGCCGACGACGCTTCTGTGCCCGTCAAGAGTTTGGAGGTTGACAAGATTTCCAGCCACCGGTTCGTACGAGGCCGGGGCGGAATCATCGTGGTTCTGTTCGACACATACTGGAAAGGTCTCCCGCGGTCGTCTTGGGAACGTGAATCGGACCTCCTTCAATCCCGTCAACACACCCTAAAAATACTGGGCCGGTGCGCCTCTCCAACTTCGGCAGGCAAACAGGGCGTGCCGCCGTATGCGCATGGGTGCCGCTCAACGCGCGCTCGCCCGCGACAAGGGCGCCCGTTTTCTGCCTTTTGGATACGTCGACTAGCAAACTTGAACTCGCCGGTTCAGCGGCAGCGGCACCGTCCTGCCTATCGGCGTCTACTTCTGGTCCAGGGGTCGAGATCATCTTTGGTGGCTCGAAAAGAAATCGCACTGCAGGCGGTGATAGTAACATGGGTTCCCGTCTCTGCTAGCAAACCGTTTCGAGAATCTAGGCACACCCTTTGCCATCTCGTCCCTACTTGGGCGTTCCAGAAACGAGGGTCGAAATTCCGATTCGAGCTATCTTTCGTGTGAAAGCACGTCGAGTTTTGCGCAAAAATGTTGAGATTCGTGGGCTAGCATATGGTCGGGAAACGAGCGTAACGAGCCCCTTCGGCTGCCGTGCACGCCGGGCGACCAGGCTCCGTGAGGCAGAGAAGACGGGGTCTTTGATTTCGACCGGATCGTATGAGTCTACGCCGCGGGAGGAGCGGTAGAGTGGTGGAGGTACAAACGGTGTCTACGATTTTGTTATTGGTTGACACACAGAAGGGCAGCAGCAATGAATGGCAATGATTGCCATCAATGGGAATGACTATACATAATCATTCCCATCAGGCACCAGCAATGGCAATGCCGAGTACTCGTCATTGGCATTGGGCACCAGTATCACATGAGGCGTGGAGTTTCGGTTGTATTAAGAAGGCGTTTTTCTTTTTTATCGTGTAACCGCCAAGCAAAAATTAAGGTCAATGTACCGGTTACGACGAGGTACGACGACGACTTCGTGCTTCTGCCTCCTCGTGCGCCACCGGGCTCCCCTGCTCCGACCGTTGTGCCAGGGGCAGCCTTGGGCCTGCATGATGTGCTGCTACTGCTGCTACTGCTGCTGCCGCCGCTGCTCATCCGCTGCTTTGGTTTGCTGCTGTTGTTGTTATGTATGTGCGGCTACCGTCTTGTTCTGCTGTTGCTGCTCCTGCTGCTGCTATGCCTGGAATATGTTTTTGCTTCTACCCCCGTGAGCGTGGTAAATATGCAAGTCAACCCCTCTCGTTGATGTGTCTCCGCCTTAAAGCTGAAATACGGACCCATCTGCTTTGGAAGCTGTACGAGTACCGTCTCGCAAGTGACATTTTTTTGGTGTTTCGGCGGAGGTCTCGTTTGCCAGCGAAGTTTTCCTATGATACGTACCTGTACGCTATGCTGCTGGTGCTTGTTGCCGCTGCTTGCGGCTGTGAGCTTGCTGCACCAACGTAGTCGCCGGCGCTTCGTACTGTCGACTAAACTCGATCGACTGCTGCCCGACTAATTGTTTTGTATATATCTGCATACAGAATGTACAGTACGGACGCCGAGTTCTCGTACGTACGAGCTGGCCCAGCAAAATGGAAAAACCATCCGAAGGTCGTATCTCGTAAACCACTGCGAACTGTAATAAGACTTGAAATTTGCAGGGCTTTCCTCGGGATTTTTCCCATTGTGAACATACCGCGGGATTCCGCGGCCTACGGGATAATCCCGTGATCTCGTGGAATTTTGAAAATCCCGTTCCTGTTCAAACTGATCCCGTGGAAATGTTCGCGGTCCCGATCCCGTCCCGTGTTTTTTTTCGAATCTCGATCCCGCGCAAACTAGTCGCGTGAAATTTGGGCAAATCCCTTGAAATCTGTGCCGCGTCCCGTGCAAATCCTTTGAAAGGCTTTTCGTGCCCCGTCTGGGCATCTGGGCACTGCACGAGCGTGTACACGAGAAAAAAGAAAAATGCCCAGCGGCAGTAGCAGCAGCAGCAGGCCTCGGGCGTGCGTGGTGTGCTGCTGCTGCTCATGCTGATGCTGCTGCTCTGCTGCTGCTGCTACATGCAGCTGCTGTCCTACACTCTGTTCTGCTGTTGCTGCTCACGCAGTCCCCTTCGCGGAGTAGGTCGGCCAGAAAAGGGAAAGGAAAACACGTACCGGGCATGTCTCCACTACGCACGCGTTAGCCTCGACAGCAACTAGCAACAGCAGGCAAACAACTGCTTGCTCATACTGGGAGTTGAACCCGGGAAAAAAAAAACGGCCCAGCAGCCAGCAGAGAATACAACGGATACGAAACTGGACCTCAATTTATTTGCATCTAACCAGGAAATTTCTCAATTTGCGGCCTAAGATATATATCAGAAGAGGGTTTGACGGGCCAAAAGGTAAGCCTGACGGGGCAAAGATAGGCTGTTAACCAAACTCTTTGGCCACAAGACTTTGATAAATCTATTGTCGACCACTCAAGCGGTCTTACGCACAGATGACCTATTTGAAATGTGTCTGTACAAACCGAGCAACAGCACACCCGGTCAACCGGCAGCCAGGGCACGTCACGCTCACATGCTTGCCGCTCGTTAAGTTTTCACGCAAGAAAAACTTCCTACGAGCACGAACACGCACTCGGTGAGACTCGATCCCACAACTTGACTTTAGTGGGGACGAGATTCGCTAACTACAAAGTAACTCCATCGGGGACGCTTTTAAAACTTTCCTCGTGGTGCCCCACCGTGCTCCCCTGCCTCGACTGCTGTGCCGTGGGCGGCCTCGGGCGTGCGTGATGTGCCATTGCTGCTGCTACTACCGCTACTCTGCTGCTGCTGCTAAGGGCAGCTGCTGTGTTGTCCTGCTGGTGGTGCTGCTGTTGCTCACGCCGGCCCCGCTCACGGAGTAGGTCGGCCTGAGATATATCATTATGCCTTTCCTCCTCGTGCACCACCAGGCTGTTGTGCCAGGGGTAGCTTCGGGCGTGCATGATGTGCTACTGCTATATATGTCCTGCTGCTGTTCTGTTCTGCTCCGGGTGCTGCTTATTTGTCTGCGATATGTTTTTCTGCTGGCCCCCGTGTGAGCATGGTTATTGTGCAAGCCAACTCCTCTCAGTGATGTATCTCCGCATCTTAAAGCTGAAAGACGGATCCATCTGCTTCGGAAGCTGAAAGAGTACCATCTCGCAATTGACATGTATATGGCGTCTCGGCGGAGGTCTCGTGCCAGCGTAATTTTCGTATGATGTGTACCTGCTATGCTGCTGCTGCTTGCTGCTGTTGATCTTCCTGCACCAACCTAATCGCCGGCGCTTCGTACTGTGGATTAACTCCATCGACTGCATGCGTTGTTGGGCCGGATGGCGGATGGCAATGTTTGTTTGTCGCGTGTTTGCAGCGTTTTCTTTCTCTTCACTCAAAATTGTTTTTTTTAATGCACCCCTTGGCAGTACTGTTGCACTAACAGCCTCGAGTTGCACACCGGTACGCCCTTAGCCATTACGGGCATGCGCGGAGCCGCAGGCGGGCGTCCCGCCGCGGCGAAGCCCCCCTTGTATACGAATATATACATATCTCGCACGAGGGCCGTAACCCGTATGTACAACTCGCTGTAGTGTGGTGACGGATATACTCGGCAGATGGGCAGTATTACTGCTGCTTGCTGTTGTTGTGGTGACAGTATACCCTAATTTCAAGTAGCCCTCAGTTCCTGGAAGCACGGGAGACCGCTCAGAACTGGGCTCAGTTCCGAGAGGACTCAATCGCTGATTTTTGCCTCCTTTTGGCGAAGAAGGGGAGTGACGGCAATTTGGATAGTGACGTGACCGCAAATGGATAATTACGCGACGTGAACGCAAGTGACGGCTAAATCCGGGGATACGAACGAAATGCCTCCGTTTTTTAAAGCCTTACAATAAACTTGAAAACCGTATTTTACGATTTTTGTATATACGTTGTTTATTTTTTCGCCACCAGGTGTTAGTTTTTTACGATATTCTGTTGTTTTTTCTTCGCCGTTGCCAAGCGTACGTGCGGAGCTCGAGGGAGGATAAAATGGGATGATAGACGATATGCAGCGTGCTTCCACTTTTCTACTTTCCCCGGGTTTCCAGAGAGATATGGAGACGCTTTTTTGGGAGGGGGGGTATTGGGGTTTGCGGGGTTGGGACGGCAAAAACCGTCACCGACGTGACGTGGTGACGGCGCGTACCGGGAGACGGCGTTTTTGCCTCTACGAACTGAGATCAAAAACAGCAGAAATATGGATGACTTTATGTCCCATAATAATAGATGGTTCTTTCGTGATTTATGGGCTTCTGCTAAGATCAAGGTCGGGGCACTTTGTATCCCTAGGCAGGTTTGCCTATTAGGCAGGTACTCGTTAGTACTCACGTGTGTTGTTTGCTTAGAGATAGAAGAAGAGCAGCTTTATTCCTTTCGTGCACGTGGAGACTGGGAGCAAGGCTAGTGCCTCGCTGGGAAAAAAACCCTGGTTTTCCACGTAAGATACGCCTCCCAAGTACTACAAATACGATCCCGATACCTGAACCCAGGTAATTACCGGGTTTTCAGCCTCATTCAAAGCAGTACCATAACACTAGCCTATTCTGATGAGCCGTCTACTTCGTATATATTATGCAGAATTATGGGAAATTCGTGAAACCCCGTTTCTACGAGCTAGAACATAAGTCAAAGATGCGGCTCCTCAAAGCCCCCTCCCACACCTCTGAACGGTAAGGTAACACAGTCGGCAAGGTACGTTAAAAAAAAAGAAAGAAAGGAAGGCCTAGCCTTAAGGGACAGGAATAAATCGTCAATGAAAGCCATCGCCATGCCACCCGCAACGGGGGTGGGGCGAGACAGTGTCTATAGAAAAGCGTGCCGAAGACGCCACTTGCTGATATCAAGGTCGGGACACTTTGTATCCCTAGACAGGCATGCCTATCAAGCAGGTACTCGTCGAGACTCACCTGTGTTATTTGCTTAGAGATAAACGAAGGGCAGTTTTGTTCCTTTCGTACACGTGGAGACTGAGAGCAAGGCTAGTGCCTCGCTGGGAAAACCCCTGGTACTCCAGATAAGATACGCGTCCACTCCAGAGGGCGCGGGTGTGCTTCGGGCGGTACAAGCAGGAAATCTATGACCGCCGAGGTGCTCGAAAAGTTACTCTACGGATGTGTTTTTCCTGGAGCCCAAGCAAGGCTGAGTGCGGCAGGCTACGGGAGAGATCCACCACGAGATGCTCCTCCGATGCCTTGGCTGGCGAAAACGAACGCGCGAAGACCACATTCTATCCTATACCAGCGCGCTTATCAAGACAACTCCGAGAGCGATGAGACGACGGTACGCAGGTGTAGGCTATATTGTTTGCGGGCTTTGTGACACGCGTGGGAGAGGAGCGTCTGCCGAAGAGGGTGATGTTTGGGGAGATGGTCAGGGGTAAAGGCTGCTCCGGATGGCAGGAGTGGGACTGGATGAGGTACCTTGAGAAGGACCTCAAGGAGTTTGACATCAAGCTCGGAGGGTGGCGCAAGGCACCACAGAAAGCCGGCAGATGGTTCCGACGGGTCGAGTACAGGGCGGAGGTCTTCATGCGGAAATAACATAAGGATGAGAGGGAGGCATCGGCAGAACGCCACAGGATGGCTGCAACCGCGACTACAACCGTTGACGCCAATTCACGCGCACAGGAGGGCAGGGAAGAGGGGGGGGCGAACGCAGGACGAAGGGGGAGGAGGGGAAGGGGGGGAGGGGGGTGGTTGTACTCATCGTCGTGCATGGCCGTAGTCGTATGACCATAGACCCTCGCATCCCTACAATGCCGGGACGGAGCACGTCGGGTTTTCACCGACCAGGCAGACATTGCTTGCACCAAGCGCGGAGCGCCTTGAGGTGTTGGGCGAGTCGCAGGAAGGGTGAGCTGCATCCTACTAAGAACCGCTTCAGAGGCGGATTTTCTTGCATATGGATGACAGCATCAATGAATTGATTCAATTTCTGGTGTGGCCACTTCCAGAGACAGCAATGGGTTTACTATGTAACTGCCTCGTGGGTGCCTCACGATATACACACTACGTGATATGGTCATCCCCCTTGTGCGGAGTAAAGGTTCTCCACGCACAAAAATGATCTAACTTGACCTCTAGCCGTGGAAACCGCCCAAACCAAAACAAAAAAAACCAGGTACCCTGGCTGTCTTTAGCTCACGCAGTGAGGAGCGTGTTTTACAGCGTCGTCGCCAACCGACGCCAGCCCAACCTATATATACCAGGTATATAATATTATAGTCGTATGATGGGGGGGGGGGGGAGGCGGTCTGCCCAACAGACTGACGTCTGGGTATGGCGATCATCGTCATGATGCACTCCCTTCTTTTGGACCCACGTAACTAGCATGATGCCACCCGGGCAACATTGCCTGTCTCTATGCACCAGTGCCTGCCTTTCGTCTCATCTATCCCCCCCGCCCCTTTTTGTCCCTTTTCGTCCCCCTTTTCCCGTTCCTTTTTTTTCCTCTTTCTTCTTTTCCCGTTTGCCCCTTTTTGTGTCTCTGCATCTTCCTTTTTGCTTTTTTGTTTTCTGGTTTTTCTTATGCTTTGCTTCGTCGCCTTCCCTTTCCTTTTTTGTTTATTTTTTTTTTTTGCTTCCTTGGTGTTCTTGGTAGCAGAGTTAAGAAAGTTTGTTTTTCGTTCTTATGTCTGTTCTACACCCCTCGCGTAGCGTTCGAACCTGTAATCTGCGAAAATCTGCGTATTCTCTTGTATGTTTCCTTTCCGACTTTCTTGCGTTCTTGCTTGATTTTTTCTCTCTCTTCTCTTTTTGAGTTTTGATTTCGGTTTCGATTTCGATTTTTCAACGTCGAGTTGTTTTTTCATCCTGTCTTTTTCTTGCGGGTGTCATGCGGTCTCATGCGGTCTGCTCGGTTTCTGTGGCGACTTGAACAGCGTGCCGCAGAGTACCGCATGTACCTGATACGTACATGCGCGAACTCACTTTTTATTTTTGTTTGAGGTGTAGATTTGCTTCAGTTATCATGTGCATTATTCTTTGCCTTTAAAAAAAATATATATTCTTTCCGAGGTATTCTTCCTCTCCAGAGTTCTCGGAGCCTGTCCTGCGACCACGGACTGAATTGTATTGTGGCCATGAGTTAATGTAAGAACAACAACAACAACTATTCATAAGATTCGTACGCCTCCCAAGTACAACGAATACGACCCCGATACTTGAACCCATGCGCAGTGATTACAGGGGTTCCAGCCTCATTCAAAGCAGTACCATATTAAAAACACTTTTCGGAGGTCGCTGAAAACTCCAAAAAAGAAGGCTAAAAAATCTCATAAATATGAAATCGGTCTAAATATTTAGTTTTCACGCGCGGGGGGCTAGTGAGTAGTATAATGGCTAGATCGCCGTTAAAAAATCTGGCTTTCACCCAACGTTTGCTGGTCTCCTGGCGGCTCTTTTGAATAATGAAGCTGATCTTATCGAAAAAAACTGCTTCACCAGTCCAACAACAAACGTCAACGAACAGCTCAACGAAATACTTAATTCGAAACACTTAATTCGCATGAAATAAAATTAAGAGAGCGTGCTTGGGATTAGCGTAGGACGGCAAGATCACACATAATATATTCCCGCTCTAGACCAACAACGAAAAACAGCAACACTCCAGAAAAAGGTCATCATGGTGAAAAACAAACCAGCTGGGAAGGATTTCTGGACGATTTTTTCAGCGGCTTTTCGTATAAGAATATTTACTTGATTTCAGTATACCCTCCCTGAAGTATACGCAAAAATATGCTCCCTACCACAGGGTATGATAAGCACATACACACTAACTTGCTGTGCAATAGGCAGTCTCGGGATATCGCTTTCATGGTTCAGCGATGCGCATCAAGGCAGAATCTTTTTGATAAGGATTTTCAAGCACGCAGCAGCACACACGGCAAAACATAAACAGGAAATGATGCCCACCACCACCCCCACAAACAACTGGAAGCAGCGACCACAACGATCGCCACCACCACCACCGCCGAGTTGTTGGTGGGTGGTCTCTGTGCTCTGGCACCTTGTGCATCTGATACAGATATGCCGGAGAACATATTAATACTGCTTGTTTTTTTTTCCCAGGACACACATGTAAACAATGATCACATCACAATCATATGCCTACTTTCAGATATCTTTCTTTCTGAGCGTGCTCGGTCGGTACATCCCTGGCCTCTCAGCAGAGCTCCCACTTGGACACCCCCTCCTTCGAGTACTTACCCAACGGGAGCTTTTTTTTTCCTTTTTTCTTCTTTCGTTTCGTGTGCGTGTGTGTACTCAGAGCCCGGCACCGCGGGCGAGCCCGGCGCCGTCGCGGGTGTCAGGGGGCCATGGAGGGTAAAGTGGAGATTGCAAGGAGCGCGGTCGCCGTTTTCATGGCCAGGCGTCGCGTGTACCTCGAGACACGAGGGAAGCATGAATGGCCAGGCGTCGCGTGTACCTCGAGACACGAGGGAAGCATGAATGGGCTCTGTTTTGCCTCCTTCTGTGGGGTTGGATATAACATGTACGAGTCTATAAGGGTCGTTCGGAATTGCAAAATAACATTTAAGCGGTGCTTATTTTTGCGATCGAGCTGAATTTGACAGAGAGAGCATCGCAGTCTGAACACCAACATTGTCGAGCTGGAGAACGAGGGCCACGGTGAGCACCGGGCTTCACGCGAGGCGGGCGACGGGGCTCGCTGTGGCAGAGAGGAAGGAAAGCTTAATCCGGACCGAATCGGTGGCGACGCGGTCGCGAGAGGGGTGGGCGGCGTACGAGGCTGAGAGAGAAGCTCTGCTCTTCGTTTTTTTTTTTTTTTTGACCGATGCAAGGTGTTCCAATCACAGGCAGCAAATAATTACATGAGAGGGGGACGGGAATGTTTTTTCGTTCTGGATTTTACGGTTTCATTTTTATTGTTTGCGGCACTACTACATGCCGTGCTGTGCTTTCTCTTTCGTACATACAGCATATCAAAAGAAGGAAATAAGTACCCTACCTGGGGTATGTAAAAACCACACCCTGGACAACAGACAATGGCCTGTGCAATAGCAATAGAATAAAGTGCAATGGATGGGTCTATTGTCATCGGCAAAGTCTATCGATTGACACGTTCCTCAATACATTGTCGTTCGATAATGCCTATATCGATAGGTTCCGTCCCCAATATATTATTCAGGGCAGTGTGCCGAAATACCCGGGTTGAAAGCTGTTGTCACCGACTATGACTCATCGACGGATAGCTCGCAGAATCTATTGCGGTCGACAGTGGCTATCGATGAACACATTTCTTGATCTATTGTGGCCGGCAATGGCTATCGAAAGATGTATTTCTTAATCTACTGTGACCGGCGATGGCTATCGACAGATATGTTTCTGAATCTATCGTGACCAGCAACGGCTATCGATAGATGCATTTCCTAATCTAATTTATGGCCGGCAATTGCTATCGATGGACACCGTTGAGAATCGATTGTGGTGGACAACGTCTATCGATGGACACCATCACTCGCCTATTTTCACGCCTACAAATGTACCCTGATTTATTATGCAATGCAATATTTTATGCCGCAGCAATGTCATATTCTCATCTTGTGATCACCAGTATGGAATGAGTGCATGGTGTCGTCATGAGCAGCAGTGTGGGTGCATGGCATAGCGTGAAGGAAGGCTGTAACGTTCTGTGTCTCTACAAGGCAGTGGGCATCATGGGGGTTGAGTGTGTTGCATTATCGGCTGTGTTGTTGTGGTTGGTACTCTGTGTTATTGATAGGGATTCCTGATCGGTCACACTCTGTAAATATAAGAGATAGATAATTGCCGCCACACAGTGACCCCGAAAACGTTCTTTCAGCTATTATTGTCGACCACAATAGACTGGCCTCACTGCGTATCGATGAACATTGTCGGCAACAATAGTTTTAGATATTTTCGGCAATGGGCCGTTAGCATAACGGGATATATGAAGTAAGATCTGTATACACCCTGGACAATAGAAAGGAAATAGAACATTGCCACTACAGTAGCCCCGAAAAAGCGTGTATCAATCGATATTGATAACGACAACAGACTGGCAACGCTGGCTAACGATAGACATTGTGAACCACAATAGACTGGCAACACTATCTATCGATATAGACACTGTTAACCACAATGGACTGGCAACGCTGTCTATCGATAGATGTTGTTAACGACAATAGACTGGCAACGCTGTCTATCCATAGATATTGTCAGGGAACAATACTTTTTCGGCAATGGAGACAATATGCCTTTGCCCTAACAATGGAGTCACAAGGTTGTCCATAGATGGCCATTGTCCTGAACAATAGACGTTGGGGAAGCAACCGCGATAGATATTGTTTGAACCAAAAAACCAAACACGTTTGCCTATCGATGGCTATTGCCGCCAACAGTATACACGCAATTGTATCCATCAATAGCCATCGTCACCCACAGTAGACTGTTGGGCGTGTTTTGTGCAACAGACTATTGCCTAAGCCTCTTGTATGCCGGGGAATGATGCATGTCGATGGCCATTCTTGACGACCGCCGAAGCTTCCATTGCCGCCAACAATAGGTACGCGATTGTGTCCAACAATAGCCATCGCCACCCACAACAGATTGTTGGCCGGGCTCCGAAAATATGAATCTGACTTACTTGATATCAGTATAGGACAAAAAAACTCGAGTTAAGAAACGCACTTTCTTGTAAAAAAGTTGACCGGCATCCGAAAAATAAATCTGATTTACTTGATTTCAGTATGGGACAAAAAAACTCGAGTTAAGAAACGGAAAGCTGGGAATTTTCTTGTCAAGGTGGTTTTATTTTCCATGTCCAGATTATTTTTCAAAGTGCAGATAATATAAGATGACGTAAGGGTAATAAATCGAAATTATTTCCGAAAAAAAACAATCGAAAATAAAGATGACCAGGATCCAAAAAAACAACTATTGCTTAATTGGTTTCGGTATGGGACAAAAAAACTCGAGAGAAACAGAAAGCTGAGGATTTTCAGCATATTATATAAGGTGGTTTCAGTTTAATGATCCACATTTTATGTAAAGTGGAGTTAAGAAACGACAAAGTAATGGTATTAAATCGAATCAACTTCCGAAACTACCAGCGGACACAAGTTGACGAAAGTTACCAATATATCCTGGTGCGCGAGTTCGAATCAATTTCCGAAACTACCAGCGCACACAAGTTGACGAAAGTTACCAATATATCCTGGTGCGCGAGTTCTTAGCGACATCTACAGCATACAATGTCTTCTTCAAATGAGTGTGAGAGCGTATGGTCTCCAACGACATGATGACGTCGGTTCACGTTACCAGATACGTACAGAACATGATCATTGACACGCCTGGTACATATTTGGCAACTTGCTGTGTTCCGGAAGAATTAAATCTCATTCCTATCGGAAAGGCTATTCTCAATTATTACGGGGGACCGTAGTAAATAGGACCTACGGTACAGACAAAACCCTATATATTTCCCTACTTTTACTAACAATAATCTGTCCTATTAACTATTAATATGGTCCCCCGTACCAGGAAAATCGGGTACGCGATCGGGTCCAACAGCAGCAGCAACCAGCGCCAGCCACGGGCTTCCAAAATAGGCTATTGCCTTTCGTATATCGTGGGATGAGTGCGAAATATCCTCGATATGGCTATATTATTATTGCGCATTATACTCGCCTTCGGACAATATGACCTGGGGATGGAACGTTGATGAGGAATATATATATTATACCGGTAGCTAAAATGAAATGATGTGGGGATGTGGGGAATGGAAATTGGGAAACGGCTGGCAGAGAAGTGTATGAGGGATACTACTGATTTACGCAAGGATATTTGGTTTGTATAGGAACGGCATCTTTTTTTTTTTTTTTTTCTTCATCACTTTTACTTTCCAGCCCACTCGTAGGAGGTTTTGCCCTCGACGATCTTCTGGACAAGCCGTGGTCACAGGTGTCGTCCCTTCTTCCCCCCGGTACGTGCCTTTATTTTTTGTCGCGCATAGGGTTCAGCATTCCCATTGCTCGTCGATTTTCATCGAATGTAGCCAACTCACGCTTTCGCGCTTTCCGCTTATCAATTTTTTATGCAAGAAAAAGTCCCTATGAGCATGCACTCGGTGAGACTTGAACCCACGAAATTGATCTTCGTTGACAGGCACGAGGACCACCTACCAAGCCACCGGGGACGCCGGTATACTACAACTCACTGACGACAAAAATAACAACAACTCATCGACGACTAATAACACCAAGACCATGTCTTCTATTGCTCCCGCCCCTCATGGCGAGGTTGAGCGGCGCCACACCCGGCGCACGTGTTACGCCCTTAAGGCGCAGAAATATACATAGCCATCCGCAGGAGCAGCCGCAGTCCGTGAACGCGAAGCGCGAACCATCAACGGTCAGAAAACGTGGAATGGTCAAAACTCGTCGGATGCACGAAGAAGTAAACCGTCGCAACCCAGGAATTGAATTCAACATCAAAACATGATGCTGGGGGACTACGGAGCTAATTCACCCCCCCACCCCCCGACCACCTAGCTTCACGTTGCTCATGGGGACTTTTTCTTGCATAAAAATTTGATAAGCGGAAAGCGCGAAAGCGCGAGTTGGCTACATTCGATGAAAATCGACGAGCAGTGGGAATGCTGAACCCTATGCGCGACAAAAAATAAAGGCACGTACCGGGGGGGAGAAGGGACGACACCTACCTGTGACCACGGCTTGTCCAGAAGATCATCGAGGGTAAAACCTCCTACGAGTGGGCTGGGAAGTAAAAGTGATGGATAAAAAAGAAAAAGAAAAAAAGGCAAGCATAATATAATAACAATAATAATATAGCGTAGATATACCGTTCCGATATAAACCGAATATCCTTCCGTAAATCAGCAGTATCCCTCATACGCTTCTCCGCCAGCCCTTTCCCAATTTCCTTTCAATCTATTGTTTTTTTTTTTTTTACTCATCACTTCACTTTCCAGCCTAATTCGTAATAAGAGGTTTCACCCTCGACGACCTTCTGGACAAGCCGTGGTCACAGGTGTCTTCCCTTCTCCCCCCCGGTACGTGCCTTTATTTTTAATTGCGCATAGGGTTCAGCATTCCCACTGCTCGTCGATTTTCATCGAATGTAGCTAACTCACGCTCTCGCGCTTTCCGCTAATCAATCTTGTTGATGCAAGAAAAAGCCCCTACGAGCATGCACTCGGTGAGACTTGAACCCACGAAAGAAATTGATCTTGATAGGCACGCGGACCACCTACCAAGCCACCGGGGACGCCGGCCAGCAATGGCCATCGATAGACATCTCACACAATCTATTGTGTCCGGCAATAATGGCCATCGATCGACATCTCGCACAATCTACAGTTAGTTGTGGCCTGCAATGGCCATTGATGGACGCGGTTCACCATCTATTTATTGCGTTCGACGATGTCTATATCGATCGACAGCAGTATTATTACCAGTATATTGTCGCCGACAATGTCTATCGATTATTATTATTATTATTATTATTATTATTATTATTATTATTTTATTATTATTATTGTTTTATTATTATTATTATTTTTTTTATTATTATTATTTATTATTATTATTATTATTATTATTATTATTTTTATTATTATTATTTTTTTATTATTATTATTATTATTATTATTATTATTATTATTATTATTATTATTTTATTATTATTATTATTATTATTATTATTATTATTATTATTATTTTATTTTTTATTATTATTATTATTATTATTATTATTATTATTATTATTATTATTATTATTATTATTATTATTATTATTATCATCATCATCATGCAAAAAAGGCGGGGAAGTGGTACCGGGGGATCCTGGAAGCAGCCGAACGGTTCATGGTGAGGTGGCACGAGGCTGACGCTGAGCTGAGCAGGCAGCGCCGCGCATCCGCCGTGGGTGGTGTCCAAGGGAATGGGGGGAGGAGGGGCAACAAGAGGAGTAGCAGAAAAAACCCGACCAAGGGAATGCGGAGAGGGGGGGGAAGAGGAGTAGAAGGGAAACTGCAGTGGACGAAGACACTGCAGACGGAGATGGCAGATAAGGTAGCCAGGTACCGGGCAGACTAAGAAGTAGAACATGCCTATACTACTCGTACCACCAACTGGTGCAGCTGGTTCGAACGTGGTCTTCCTTTGTCTTCTGCTGTTTTTGTTTATTTTTATTTCATTTTATTTTCTTCTTTGCGGTGACCCTATGTGATTTTCATTTCTCTTCCTTTCTCCGATTGAAAAGCCTCATTGAAGGAGTCGTGTGACGTGGGTGGATGACGAGCCTGCTTTGCTTGTTTCGTACTAACTGTCTGACGCCGAGGGGCCGGGCATAGTTGACGAACGCTGGACGATGGTGGCAGACAGGGTAGCAAAGTACCAGGCGGGACAGCAGGGAGACCCTGGCTGTGCTACTCGTACCATAAACTGCTGCCGCCACCTGGAGCATGCCTTGTGCTTTGTTTGGTTTGCCCGTTTTTCCCTTGGTTCTTAGTCTTACTCTGTTGACGACTAGTAGTGGTGTTTTTTTCTTTTTCCTAGCTCCTTCTTTTCAAGTGTCTGCCAGATCCCCTGCGGCGTCCCCTACGGGGGGGTACGATGGTTTGTTGCTATACTGAAGTATATACACATGTACCAGGTATATTTTTGTTTCTTTTCTCTTTGGGATTGTCTGTTTTTTTTTGTTTTTTTTTTTCTCTTTGTTTCTCCAGGTCATGGAATGGGTATGTAGTGCCTGTCGTACGCAGTATGATGACATGACATCGCATTGCATACGTGGCAACGTAGTATCTCTGTGGCGTAGCTTTGTGACCACAGAACTTGTATCTCTGCTCTCTAGGATTGAAGAATCGGCACGGACACTGGTTGTGCTGGATGTCGACGGGTAGAAAGAACGGTTTAATGTGAAGAAAACAACAACAACAACAACAACAACAACAACAACATTATTATTATTATTATTATTATTGCACAACATATTGTTGTTTTGTTGTTGTTTTCTTCACATTAAACCGTTCTTTCTACGCGTCGACATCCAGCACAACCAGTGTCCGTGCCGATTCTTCAATCCTAGAGAGCAGATATACGAGTTCTGTGGTCACAAAGCTACGCCACAGAGATACTACGTTGCCACGTATGTAATGCAATGCCATGTCATCATACTGCGTACGACAGGCACGACATACACATTCCATGACCTAGAGAAACAAAAACGAAACAAAGAGAAAAACAAAAACAAAAACAAAGACAATTCGAAAGAGAAAAGAAACAAAAAAAGAAACTAAAATATACCTGGTATATGTATATACTTCAGTATAGCAGCAAACCATCGTACCCCCACGTAGGGGACGTGGCAGACACTTGAAAAGAACGAGCTGGAAAAAAAAAGAAAAAGAAGAAAACACCACTAGTCGTCAACAGAGTAAGACTAAGAACCAAGGTAAAAATACCAGTCAAACCAAACAAAGCACAAGGCATGCTCCAGGCAGCGGCAGCAGTTTATGGTACGAGTAGCACAGCCAGGGTCTCCCATATTTTTTTATTTATTTATTTTTTTTATCCATCACTTTTACTTCCCAGCCCACTCGTAGGAGGTTTTACCCTCGACGATCTTCTGGACAAGCCGTGGTCACAGGTGTCGTCCCTTCTCCCCCCCGGTACGTGCCTTTAGTTTTTGTCGCGCAATGGGTTCAGCATTCCCACTGCTCGTCGATTTTCATCGAATGTAGCCAACTCACGCTTTCGCGCTTTCCGCTTATCAATTTTTTATGCAAGAAAAAGTCCCAATGAGCATGCACTCGGTGGGGCTTGAACCCACGAAATTGATCTTGACAGGCACGCGGACCACCTACCAAGCCACCGGGGACGGCGATATAGATACTATTAATACCTGTGTACAGCAGTATATTATATAATAGTAGTGCCGTACACAGAATTGGACACGAAGAACTACGTACGTACCTGTTGTAAATAAATAAATACATAGAGCTGAGGCGATACATTGCTGCTGTGCCACTAACCGGCGTCCCCGGTGGCTTGGTAGGTGGTCCGCGTGCCTATCAAGATCAATTTCGTGGGTTCAAATCTCACCGAGTGCATGCTCGTAGGGACTAATCTTTTTCTTGCATAAAAAATTGATGAGCAGAAAGCGCGAGAGCGTGAGTTGTGAGTTAGCTACATTCGGTGAAAATCGACGAGCAGTGGGAATACTGAACCCTATGCGCGATAAAAATGAAGGCACGTACCGGGGGGGAGAAGGGACGACACCTATGACCACGGCTTTTGTCCAGAAGATCGTCGAGGGTAAAACCTCCTACGAGTGGGCTGGAAAGTAAAAGTGATGATTAAAAAAACAAAACAAAAAAAAAACGTACTATTTTAATACCAGGTACACCATTACATCATCATCAGTAGGTCTACAAAGTAGCATACAGAGCAGGGCTCTTTTTAATCCGCCGCCGGGGCTTGTTGGAGGTCGCCCCCCCCCCCCCGCGCAGGGGCCAGGGCGGCCGTACGTAGTAGGCCAAAATTTGGGATAAATTCACTAAGAAAACGCCGGAAAACACGAAAAAAACACTCGACAATATTTTTAATAATTATCTTACTATATACAGAGTAGTATGTTTTTTGCCGGATCGTTTTTCTAACCTAACGAAGATAGTACCCCTTTTAGGGCGAATTCCAGTCCGTCGCCCTTAGGGAACAAGCTATTTAATAGTTAAATTCTAAGTATTAATAGTAATATTAATAATTGGTCCCCGAAACGGCCCTGATGGGTTATCCGTTTTAGAGACTCTACTCTGACTCAGGAGTCAAAACATGTCCCATACGCGTTGTACGTACGAATATACATGTGTATATATATGTATGTATGTGGGCATAACTTTGGTGCTGCTACAGCATCATATATTTCCAAGTTGTTTGCCCCTAAACGATTGCTTCTTCATTCAGTTGTAAAAATAGCTTTATAAACACACACAGCAATAATACTGCGGCGAAAACAGCCTACTACTCGTATTATACAGCAGCAGCAGTCTTTTCGAGCCTGCGGCGAAGCAAAATGTCCCTAGAAGCATTTTTCTCCTGCCGCAAAAGGCCGCGCAACATTTTTTTCGCGGCACGGTGTTGCGTGGTTTTGATTGTGCATGTTGCCAATGGGCAAAAAAAGCTGTAACACGTCATCGGCATACTGCGGCGAAACCAGCCTACTACTCGTATTATACAGCAGCAGCAGTCTTTTCGAGCCTGCGGCGAAGCAAAATGTCCCTAGAAGCATTTTTTCTCCTGCCGCAAAAGGCCGCGCAACAATTTTTTCGCGGCACGGTGTTGCGTGGTTTTGATTGTGCATGTTGCCAATGGGCAAAAAAAGCTGTAACACGTCATCGGCGCGTGTTTCGCCTAATATGTGAGTGATTGCGCGGGTTGCTCTGGCGCAACAGATACAGCAAGCAGCAGCAGCAGCAGCAGCAGCAGCAAAAGCGCAACACCTCGAAGTAGCCCTTCTACAGAGTTACTATTTATATATAATGCTGATATGCATGCAGTCTCGATTTTTGACTGAAGCACAGGAAAACATTATTATTATGTCGTATTGCATTTGAACAAAAAAAAAAAATGCATGCCCACTCACTGCTATACCAACTGCTGCTGCTTTTGCTGTACATACCAGATGACCTGTGATGCGCTAACCAACGCGTCCGGTCGTCGTCACTCTCTTCGCCGAATACGTTTCGCGCTGCTGCTGCTCCTGCTGATTCTGCTGCTGAATATAAAATGATGATGATGATGCTGCTGCTGCTGCTGTTGCTGCGGCTGTGTTGCTGCTGGACATTAGGTTGTTGTTTGTTGTGCTGACGACCGGTTCTCCACCAGCTTTCATTCAGCGAAATCGCAATCATGGTTGGTTTACGATTCACGACCGTGCACGGCGGTAGTGTCCCCGTCCATCATGGTTGACGAGATGGCAGTCGAAGCTCTTTTAGAACTACTTCAGTCCCGTGAAGGGGACAAACCATTCAAATTCCCAGTAATTTGTCCCGAATCGTCCCCAGAACGGGACCATTGCATTTCATTTCTGTTTGGGTTCTTTAACTCTTTTAGGACCCCAGTCCCGTTTCGGGGACAATCACCTGGAACAATTGGACTGTTTTTTTCCCCTAATTGAGACCGCGGTACTACACAGGGGTTAAAGAGGGCGGAATAGCAACGAACTTCGTTTTTGTTGCGGGTCGTCCATGTCATTTTCCTTACTATAATAGCAGACAGAAGTACGTTGTTGGCATTTTTCGTTTGCTTGTGTAGTCCATCCAGCGGTTCGGACAAACAAAGAGATCGTTATTTACGCACTCGGTGTGTGAGGGGGTAAAATACTTGCTTCCTCATGAATCAGTACAACTCTGTACGTACTTGGGTATTTACAGTATAGTATTGAGGCATACCTGGTACGTATGTACGCACGCTCATTTCACTTTTTCTCCTTTCAATTTGGGTACAGTATTCAGTCGTATGTGCTTCAGTCGTACGTATGTTTTTACTCATCACTTTCACTTTCCAGCCTAATTCGTAAGAGGTTTTTTACCCTCGACGACCTTCTGGACAAGCCGTGGTCACAGGTGTCTTCCCTTTTCCCCCCCGGTACGTGCCTTTATTTTTTTTATCGCGCATAGGGTTCAGCATTCCCACTGCTCGTCGATTTTCATCGAATGTAGCTAACTCACGCTCTCGCGCTTTCCGCTAATCAATCTCTTTTATCCAAGAAAAAGCCCCTACGAGCATGCACTCGGTGAGACTTGAACCCACGAAACTGATCTTGATAGGCACGCGGACCACCTACCAAGCCACCGGGGACGCTGGTCGTAATATGTGTGTACTCTACTAACTGCTGTTTGTTGTTGTTGTTGTTTCTCAGCGTCCAGGTCACAGGAGGAGTCGTATTACAGCTCGTGTGCAAACAGACGGCAGTTGTTGGTCTGCCCCACTATATTTTCTATTTTCTTTTTGTTCTCTTTCGATTTGTCTTCTTTATTTTCGTTTTTTTCTTTGTTCTCTTTCGTTTCTCTACTTCATATAATAATGTGAATGTGTGTCGTGCCTGTCGTATCCAGTGTGATGACACGGCATTGCATTGTCCACTGCCGTGCTTACAGATACTGCATACTGATACATACATACGTGGCAACGTAGTATCTCTGGGGCGTAGTTTTGTGACCACAGAGCTTGAGAGTAGGCTCGAGTAGGTTTAGCAATCTGGGAGAAAGGATCTTTAGGGGCGATTTTGACTTGAAAACTGCGTAGCGCGGTCTGCACTTCGGAATCGTCGTCCGCAATAATAGAGAAATTTCATGGTTCGATGCAAACGCGGCTCAGCCGCGTTTGTTCAGCCGCGTTTGTTTATGGCCAGTTTCGGCCCGTTTCGGTATTAGGTATGGCGATTGGCGTGTATACCAGCTCGTAGCTGGTGTGTACGCCTAGACTCGATTGCCGATGGCCGGTCAATACACAGTCAAAATAAATGTTCGAGGCAAACGTATAGCCACTGTTAGGTGACTTGTACGAGAAGCTTCAATAGAAGAGAAGAAGATGTGGTGACCCCAAGCCACAGTGTTGATTCATTTGCTCAGCTGGAAGCTGATGATGGTGAGCAAAAGTAGAGTGAGCTCAAAGGGGAGCGATGCGCGTGTGCACTCACTGCTCGAAACAAAGGACGACCCCTACAAATTCGTTCAAAAAACAAAAATAGGGAAATACCCTGGCATTCAGTTCAATATACAAACAACACGGAGACCCGCAATTCTACTGCTAAAAACAATAAAACTTGGGGTACGTACTCATGACCCTCTTGTAGCCTATATTGTTACTTCAACCACAACTAAAACTATGCTACTGGTCCCGACGGGATACTGAAGATACCCTGTCCATTATTTACCAGTGTGCACGCACCAGGTACTGCTGTACATGTGTGCTGCTGGCTGTAGATTCTGTACGTACGTAATACAGTAGATCCACGATGCGCTGCTTGTTATTGAGACCTATTATTATGCAATATGCACGAGTGCACAGCAGTAGATATTATTGTAAGACTGCTGCTGCTGTATACTGCTACAGTAATACTACTCACAGACTGGAAAACTGTCCGCGGTACTTAGAAATGCGTAAATGTATACCAGATGACGCAAGTGTTATCGAGTAACGACTATGATGGCTACTGACAAGTATCATCCTTAATACCTCCTCCCGTTAAGCATACACTTTCTTACTCTGCGTTACATGCTAAAATTTCTCCAAAAGAAACACTTGATGTTGCTATTGGGAACAAACACTATGTACCATGATGTACCTACCGCATGAGATCCAAGGAGTGGATTCAACACGTACAGGACAACAAAATAACCGAACATAGAATCGTTCTGTTCTTCTATACTGTTGTAACACCTGCTTGTATGAGATGGGTGTATACCTAAATTATGGTTGCTACAGGAGTACCTGGTAGCCTTGTGTTATGCAGCAGCGACTAGATGATACTGGTTTCTGCTGTAATAGGTGTCATCCCTAATACGACCCCTCGATGCGTTAATACATCGCACTGAACTGGATTTTGAAATTCAACTCTGGAACAATGTACTCGTTGCTTCTGCGTTACATGCCATACTTCAAAAATGCACGCAACAAGGCCATAATTGTTGCGGTGAAAGTATTCAACTTAAACTACTGAGAGCCAACTCATTCTGTTAGAATACCCGGGGGGTTACACAAAACTAGCTGATGTAAAATATCCAGCTCTGCTACTTTTCTGCACATGTTATGCAAGCTTAGCTACCAGTCCAAGAATCATCAAACCGTGAACTACATTCCAGTCAGTTAAACGACAAAGGAATACTAAATATGTGAAGTAGTCTAAAACAGTAAATTTGTTCATCATTCCGCAACAAGAATAGGAGTGAACAAACTATTAACGTTCCTGCCGCCCACAATACAAACAAAGGAACATGTTTTGGATTCTGCCAGCTTAACGCTGTAACAAGACATACTGTTATCAGAGACATCCCCCTCGTGTATGCTAATCTCCTGTTTGGACTCATCTAGGTGGAAAGTTCTCCTGCCGTACATCCTGAAGCTCCGGAGATGACGTACTCTTTTCAACTACACATTCGAACCTAATGATTCGACTTGGTTACAATGCACCCTTACTTGGTACTGACTGCACTTTATCTTTAATATTGCACAACACCGGTCATTGTACTGCACTGTAGGGAAGATGGACGGGATGCGCTACCAATGAATGCAAAAGATCCAGTGATCAGTTCGTTGACCCAAGGAAATGAAATTCTTATCCGCCCCGTACAAATTGAACATGCGACAACCTACAGCTTCGGTAAGGGAGACAATACAGTTCACGCTTCCAGTGGCTTGACCTTGTTGGTGTAGACGTCGGTAGCCGTCCGATGTGCTTGGTCCGTCATTCCTTGCTTAGGACTTGAGGCTCAACTTATGTTGAAGTTGGAGAGGTAGTCTTTTACTTTCCCTCAAAACTGATTGTCGTCTCAGCTCCGCCTCCACTTGTTAATTAAGCAGTCAGTGTCTGCTTCTTGGTCCCGATGTTGATGGGCTCTCCGTCCAGCAAGAAGAGGATTCCTGAAGTTGGCTTGCGGTTGTACACGAAGGCCGTTGTCGCCAGTGGTTCTTGATCGTCCTGTGTCGATGCCGCAGATCCTGTCCCGGGGTTTGCCCGTGGTTGTCCTTCCGCTATCGTGAGCGTGTGGACCTCCTTCAGCTGACGGTTTGTCTCTGTCTGTGTTCTCTGGTTTGGGCTCGGCTCGTGTGGAGGCACGAGTCAGACACAGCCCTCAAGAAGCTGACACCACCCCTGGTGAAACAGGCGGTGATGTCTGCGCTGATACTCCGGTGATGCCAGACGATGATGATCCAGCTGATGATGCGGTGATGCCAGACGATGATCCAGCTGATGATCTATCTGGTGATCCCAGATGATGTTGATCCAGTGATCCCAGACGTGCATGCTCCGGTGATCCCAGACGCTGATGCTCCGATGATCCCAGATGATGATGTCACGATTATCCCAGATAGATATTGATGCTCCGATGACCCCAGATGTCGATGATCCGATGATCCCGGGTGAGGCTGCTCCGGGAATGAATGGCATCGTAGTGTTTCGGTGGGGATTTTGATCACCCAGTTTTCCTCCTCCGAGATCCGAAAAGGGTCTCTATTGGTGTAGGCGAAATCCACACACGTGTCCGGGGGGTCTTCCCCCGATGCCCTCTTGGCGTGCATGCTGTCGAAGGTCTCCTCGACGCTTGGATTGTGTACCGTACTGGCGGTCTCATGATGCGGTGCATTCAGTGTGACTCCAGCCAGAGTGGAAGATTCAACCCCCCGGGCGAAGCAGCAGATGCGTCCCAGGGTGAAAAAGAAGATGTAGCTCCTGATGATGATGACGACACTCCAGCTTGTTGCGGTAGTGTTCTAGTCTCTGATGATGGCGTTCCGGTCCCTGATGAGGAATCTTTAGTCCTTGGTGATGGTGTTCCGGCCCCTAGTGAGGATACTCCAGCTCCCGTCGATGATGCTCCGGCTGTTGTTATCGATGACGTGTCCTCTTCCAGAAGGTTGCTTGCGGACGGCTTCTCGTCGTCGTTGACCGGAGGTGATATCGCGCTCAGTACAGCGCCGTGACTTTGCGGCGGGTAACGTTCCGAGTCGTCGTGAGATGTAGTCTTGTGTAAAGAACACCACTTCTGCTCAGCTTCATCGTTGGATCCTGCCTTGATCTTGGAAGATTCCTTGTTGTACTTGTTGACTAGTTCTTGAAGAGCCCGCTGACCATCCCGGCACGTACAAGTCGAGTAGTCACCAATTACCCTGTCAAAAGACGCCTGAGCTCCCGTGCCGGTCGTTTCTTCGGTTGGTCGGGGTTTCCCTCTGATCAGGCTTGCAACCTCTAGGCGCGCCACGCTGAGCACTGCCGCCAGCCTCTTGCGCCAATCGCGAAAATCCCCTGGTTTGTCGCCGTCGGACTTCGTCGGTCCTTTGATAGCATTGGCGAGGTTGCCGCTGTTGTTGTTGAAAGCTGAGCCCCCCATGATGATGAGTAGTACTTGGTCAGGCGGTCTTGTAGGATACTACGCCAGCAGTACCGTATGTACAGCAGTATCTCTTGGAGTGGCTGCCGCACAATGCTCGGGGATCCCGAGGCTTTTAATTTGTCGTACGTACGTATGATACAGCAGTACAAAACTCGACTTTGGGTCGAGATTTTGGAGTCCCACACTAGCTTCGTATGAGAAATATGGCACGAGGTGAAATGTACACACACCTTCAACAACGCAGTGATGCTCGCTGGGTATCTCGCATAGATGAAATAGTCCTGACTGCAGTAGTACGGTAGCAGTTGATAGCAGACGCCTATCTATGCGGGACCCTCTGGATGCGCGCAGTGTAACTGATACCGCTCACTTTACGTTTGAAGTTGGTGTCGTACTTGTATGATTCTACAGCAGTAGTACGAGTAGTGCACTCAGGTACAGTCTTAGCAGTACTACTGTAGCTACCAGTACTGCTGTGTGAATAACTTGTCGTATCCTCGCAGAAACTATTGAAAATAGTTCTCGTTCCAACAAACAGTCGTGTGGGGTCACAGACCTACGTGAAGTGCTAGTGACGACTGCAAAAAAAAAATAATCTCTCTGGGGCCGACGACCCTCTTGGAAATTTATAGAAGTTCAGCGCTCCTTTGACTAATATCAGAATACTTGTCGGGAGTTAACTTCTATGTCGCTGTAGTAACGACTGTCATGTAATCTCTCTGGGGCCGACGACCCTCTTGGAAATTTATAGAAGTTCAGCGCTCCTTTGACTAATATCAGAATGCTTATCGGGAGTTAACTTCTATGCCGCTGTTGCTCAGAGTGACTGAGGCTTATGATCCACGAAATGGACTACACTAGACAGAGCTCCTTAACCCCAGCGGTGCTGTGGGTTGTGGCGAAGTTGTCCTTGACAGCGTACAGCAGAATCTTACTCGACGCGTTGATCGAGGTTTTTGTATTTTCTAGGCTCCCTCGCATTGGAAGGTCCTGTCAGAAAATGGTGAAGTCAGGGACTCCTTTGACAGACAGCTATCACGCTTGTCGGGAGTTTGCTTCTGTGCCACTGTTGTAGTGACGACCAAAAAAAAAAAAATCTCACTGGGGCCGACGCCCTCTTGGAAATTCGAAGTTCAGCGCTCCTTTGACAGATAGCAGGGTGCTTATTTATCGGGAGTTAACTTCTATACCGCTGTTGCTCAGAGTGACTGAGGCTTATGATCCACGAAATGGACTACGCTCAGCAGAGCTCCTAACTTTCAGGCGTGCTGGGTTGTGTGGATGTGGAGTTGCTGTTGAGCAGCGTACAGCGGTTACACTCGAGTTTTGCTCGAGATTATTGGTCTTCGTCTATGAAAAGACAAAGGGGAGCAGGTGAGATTTTCACAGCTCCTTATTACGCGGTGGTGCTCTGTGGGTGTCTCTATCGTAGTTACAGCAGTTTGACTACAACAGCAGTAGTGAACTACAGCCGTAGTAGAATGCCCTACGCAGGACCCTCTTAGAAGCACGCGGTGTCCGTACCACGTGTCACTCACGTTTCAACGAAGTATGTAGATCTTCGATGTTTGGTTCCTCTCGTCGTGGAAGAAGCTCCCTTTTTCGTACGTAGCAGCAGGTTTCTTGATCTAGAAAAAGTCCAGTCCTCCTCCTGCTGTATAGCGAGCCAGTAGCAGTTCAGGGTGGCGGTCTTGGGCCACCGTTGCTAGTAGCTTGCCGCGTTTACGCGTTCCGAGGCCTCATAACCTATTAGGTATGGCGATTGGCGTGTATACCAGCTCGTAGCTGGTGTGTACGCCTAGACTCGATTGCCGATGGCCGGTCAATACACAGTCAAAATAAATGTTCGAGGCAAACGTATAGCCACTGTTAGGTGACTTGTACGAGAAGCTTCAATAGAAGAGAAGAAGATGTGGTGACCCCAAGCCACAGTGTTGATTCATTTGCTCAGCTGGAAGCTGATGATGGTGAGCAAAAGTAGAGTGAGCTCAAAGGGGAGCGATGCGCGTGTGCACTCACTGCTCGAAACAAAGGACGACCCCTACAAATTCGTTCAAAAAACAAAAATAGGGAAATACCCTGGCATTCAGTTCAATATACAAACAACACGGAGACCCGCAATTCTACTGCTAAAAACAATAAAACTTGGGGTACGTACTCATGACCCTCTTGTAGCCTATATTGTTACTTCAACCACAACTAAAACTATGCTACTGGTCCCGACGGGATACTGAAGATACCCTGTCCATTATTTACCAGTGTGCACGCACCAGGTACTGCTGTACATGTGTGCTGCTGGCTGTAGATTCTGTACGTACGTAATACAGTAGATCCACGATGCGCTGCTTGTTATTGAGACCTATTATTATGCAATATGCACGAGTGCACAGCAGTAGATATTATTGTAAGACTGCTGCTGCTGTATACTGCTACAGTAATACTACTCACAGACTGGAAAACTGTCCGCGGTACTTAGAAATGCGTAAATGTATACCAGATGACGCAAGTGTTATCGAGTAACGACTATGATGGCTACTGACAAGTATCATCCTTAATATTCGGCTGCGGTTTTGGGTCAGGGTTTAGAGTCAGCTATAGTTGCTGGCGTATATATGTATGTTGTGTCGGCCGTACCTAGTGCGAAGGCATGGTATTGCGTAGGCTATTAATGCATTACGGTGTGTTATCTTTGTGTCGTAGTCTGAGACCACAGAGCTCTCGTATCTTTCTAGGGTGAAGAATCAGCCCGGACACTGGGCTTGCTGGATGTCGACGATTAGAAGAACGGTTTAATGTGAAGAACACACATACGGGTTGGGTTGGGTGTTGGGTCTTCGCCCGTACCTTGATCCCAACAGGAACCAAAATACCTGAACAGCCTACCAACCTATAGATCCTTTCTCCCAGATTGTAATGGGACCTCGAGAAGAATCGGCACGGACACTGGTTGTGCTGGATGTGGACGGGTAGAAAGAACGGTTTAATGTGAAGAAACACACACACACACACGCCGCGCCCAGGTGGTCTCAGGTTTGGTGTACGCCAAGATAATTTCGTAGTGCCGAGCAGGCGATTCCGAAAGGAAGGTCGAGATACTTCAAAGCTGGCAACGGGGGGGGGGGGGGCGCCAGAATAAATACTCTTGGCGCGTCCACCGTGACCGTGGCGAAACAAACGAAGCGGGATGACCCTCGGCAGGTTGAAGTGGGGCCCGAGGTACCTACTAAATGGTAACCGTTTATACCTTCAGAAAATGCAAAAACAATTCAGGTTTCGGAAGCACGCGAATTGAAAAAGAGCCGTGGCCCAAATCAGAGGGCTACTAGTCTGGAGGACAGGGGCGAGTGGGACTGGATGAGGTACCTTGAGGAGGGCCTCAAGGAGTTTGGCATCAAGATCGGAGGGTGGCGCGAGGCACCACAGAAAGCCGGCAGATTAGATGGTTCCGACGGGTCGAGGAAGGGGCGGCGGTCTTCATGTATGCGGAAATGCCGTAAGGATGAGAAGGAGGCCTCGATCGGCAGAACGGCACAAGATGGCTGCAACCAACCGCGACTACAACCAACCGTGTGACACCAATGCACATGCATGCGCAGAATGGCAGGGGCGAAAGGGCGGGGGCGAGGGGGGAGGCGGGGGGAAGTGCGGGGGGTGGGGACGGGGGGGGGGGAGGCGGTCTGCCCAACAGACTGGCGCGTGGGTATGGCGATCATCGTCATGATGCACTCCCTTCTTTTGGGACCCATGTAACTACCATCGTGCCACCCGGGCAAAGTTACATGTATGTCTGTATGCACCAGTGAGTGCCTGTCTTTCTTTTCGTATTATCTGTCCCCCCCGCCCCCTTTTTGTCCCTTTTTTTTTTCATTTTCTTTTTTTTCCTCTTTCCTTTCTTTCCCGTTTGCCCCGCTTTGTGTCTCTCTGTCTGTATCTTCCTTTTTGCTTCTTGCTACAGCAAGTAGGTACTACTGCTCTATGTATGTATCTGATTTGTCTTTCTTTTTGGTAAGCTTCGTCGTCTCTTTTTGTTTTTTGTCTAATCGTTTCTTTTTTGGTTCTCTGTGCGTTCTTGGGCGGGTTCTTCTTTCAACCCGCCGACCTTCTAAATGATATCAAACCCCCCCTGCTCGTACACCCCCACGAGTAGAGTACTACGTACGGCAGATGGTCTTCTTCCTCTCTGTGTCAACCCTTCCCAGCCTGTCTTCTTAGTTCAACCAACTGCACCCGATCCCGTCATCAACTCTCTATGAACCTCTTGCCCATCCCCTCTGTCCAAGCATGCAACGATTCAATACCTCTCCACAGACCCCAGATTTCCTCCGTTCAATCTTCTACACAATTTTTTGTTGTTTTTATCTCTCTCTGTTCACCCCTCGCGTGGCTTGCGAGCCTGCAATATGTGCGAATATCCGCGCTTACTTGCATTCTCTTGCGTGTTTCCTTCCTTGATTTCTTACTTTTTTCTTGAATGATTGAATTGTTTTTTTCTCTGTCTTCCCTTTTTGATTTTTTATTTTTTCGACTTCGTTTTCGATTTTCGACGTAGAGTTGTTTTTTTCAGCCTGTCTACTCTTCCTGGGTAGTAAGCGGTCTTCGGGTTCTGTAGCGACTTGTACAGCGTACCGCATGCACCCGATACATACGTTTTTTTTTTTTTTTTTTGTTATCCATCACTTTTACTTCCCAGCCCACTCGTAGGAGGTTATACCCTCGACGATCTTCTGGACAAGCCGTGGTCACAGGTGTCGTCCCTTCTCCGCCCCGGTACGTGCCTTTATTTTTTGTCGCGCATAGGGTTCAGCATTCCCACTGCTCGTCGATTTTCATCGAATGTAGCCAACTCATGCTTTCGCGCTTTCCGCTTATCAATTTTTTATGCAAGAAAAAGTCCCCATGAGCATGCACTCGGTGGGACTTGAACCCCCTAGCAATCTGGGAGAAGGGATCTTTAGGTTGGTAGGCTGTTCAGGTATTTTGGTCCCTGTTGGGATCAAGGTGCGGGCGAAGACCCAACCCAACCCCTGACCCTAACCCTAACCCTAACCCTAACCCTGACCCCAAACCGCAGCCAAAACGGGCTAAAACTGGCCATAAACGCGGCTGCGCCGCGTTTGCATCGAACCAGGAAATTTCTGAATTGCACACGACGACCGCGCTACGCAATTTTTAAGTCAAAAACACCCCTAAAGATCCCTTCTCCCAGATTGCTAAACCTACTCCACGAAATTGATCTTGACAGGCACGCGGACCACCTACGAAGCCACCGGGGACGCCGTATATGTTGTTGTTGTTGTTGTTGTTGTTGTTGTTGTTGTGTTGTTTTCTTCACATTAAACCGTTCTTTCCACCCGTCGACATCCAGCACAACCAGTGTCTGTGCCGATTCTTCAATCCTGGACAGATTCAAGTTCTGTGGTCACAAAGCTACGCCACAGAGATACTACGTTGCCACGTATGCAATGCAATGCCATGTCATCATACTGCGTACGACAGGCACGACATACATACCCATTCCATGACCTAGAGAAACTAAACGAAACAAGGAGAAAAAAAACAAAAACAAAGACAACTCGAAAAGAGAAAAAGAAACAAGAAAAAGAAACAAATATAATATATACATACCTGGTATATTACGGGGGGGCATCAGAATGTGTGTGTGTGTTCTTCACATTAAACCGTTCTTCTACTCGTCGACATCCAGCAAGCCCACAGTGTCCGTGCTGATTCTTCACCCTAGAAAGATACGAGCTCTGTGGTCACAGACCACGACACAGAGATAACACACCGTAATGCCGTAATGCATTAATAGCCTACGCGATACCATGCCTTGGTGCGGCCGACACAACATACATACATACGCCAGCAACCAAAATACACCATAAAGAAAGAGAAGCAACGAAGAAACCAAACCGAAAAAGAATAAGAAAAAGAAAAGGAGAAGAATCCCAAAATCCCAAATAAATAAATAAAATGGGAAGCCAAAGCTCAGACACATACTTACCCCGAGCATGAGCCAAAAGGGACGTGCAAGGGGAAGAAACGAGAAGGAAAAAGGGGACTATGCATCCCGGTGAACACTTAACTAAGTAAAAAGAGCAGTAATGAGTGGGCCAAAATACGCTCGTCACCCACCCACTATGTAGTACTTCTTTCATAAGGATAAGAAGGGAAAAATATAGGAAAAAGTTAAGTCATGGAAAAAAATCAAAATACATACCGAACGGCCGCAGCAGTTGGCGGTACGAGTAGCAAAGAACAGTCCAACCTATTAGTCGGCCTGGTACCTTGCTACCCTATCTGCGGTCTCTTTGCTACTCTCTTCTACCGCGGTTTCCCTTCTACTCCTCCTGTTCCCCCCCCTGCCCCCATACACTTGTACGGTGTTCCTTCTACCCCTCCTGCTGTTACCCCTCCCCCCATTCCCTCTAACACTACCTGCAGCGGATGCACGGCGCAGTCTACTCAGCTTTGCCTCAGCCTCGTGCCACCTGCCCATGAACTGTTCAGCTGCTTCGAGGATTCCCCGGTACCACTTTCCGTCTGTTTTGCTGCAGTGGGCCACAGTGCGGTCCCAACTCCAAAGACTAAGGGGGGGTCTTCCGTTGATCCCTCGGTGGCTTTGAACACTCTAAGGTCCTCAGCAATGGCCCTAGGCCAAGTCTTGGGCTGCCCGCCTGGTTTCGCCCCCCCCCCACCAGCGATCGTCCCGAACATCAACCGACTGGGCAATCGCCCCTCGTGTTGCCGCGCCAGAGTCCCCGCAAAGAAGAGTCGCCGTTTACGGATGGTCGTTTCGATACTTTCGCATCGTGTTATCCTGAGCGCCTTCGCATACGAGAGGGTGGTGTGGTTGGTGCGTAGTCGGCGCTGGAAACCAATGACTCGCAGAAGGACTTCGTGGTGGGCTGATCGAAGCTTGGCGAAGTGGTCCGCATTGAGGGTCCACGTCACGCAACCGTACAGCAAGGTCTCAATCACCTCGGCCTTTAGCATCCGGACTTTCAGACTAAGCGGTGCGTTCGTCCTATCGTACAGTTCCGGACCATACCGTTTGAGGCATGCCCGCATCAGACGGATTCGTCGCTCGATTTCGAAGGAAAGGTCAGCGTTCTCGTGGATAATGCCTCCTAGGTATAAAAACTGGGTCGTCTGTTTATACTTTTGGCCTGCAGCTTCGATCGCGAGCGGTGAGGTGGTAAACGTCTGATCCGGTGTTCGTAGGAGCATCGTCTCTGTCTTCTTCTCGGATACCGTGAGACCTACTGCTTCGAAGACAGTCACGATGACTGTCATCATTCTTGCAAGGCATTCCGCCGACTTCGAGACTATTCCTGCGCCGTCTGCATACAACATGCCCCACACAGCTCTTTGCACGCATGCCAACGGTTCCTCTTTTCCGACAACCCTGCCCTCTTCGAGATGAACCAAATCCCTTACGATGCATTCGTCTTTGCTGAGGCGTACCAGCACGATGTGTATCGCAGCGGCGAAGAACACGTTGAACAGTAACGGCGATAGTACGCAGCCTTGCCGCAGCCCCTGGGTTACATTGAACCAGTCCGAGTGTTCACCGTCATCCGCACGCACGCGAGCCCGCATGCCTTCGTGAAAATTGCGAATGATTGTGAGCATCTTGGTTGGTACGCCAAGGCGTGTGAGTACCTCCCACAACAGTTCTCGGTCGACAGAGTCGTACGCTTTCTGCAGGTCGATGAAGCACATGTACAGGGGGATTTTCTTCTGCCGCCCGAGCTCCTGCAACCGGCGCACGACAAACAGCATATCGACGGTTGACCGTGCGGGGCGGAAGCCGCTCTGTTCTTCAGGGAGTATATGCTCGGCCTCGCAGTAGCTGCTTAGACGGGACGCAACGATTTTCAGCAACACCTTGCCTGCGTGAGCAACAAGCGAAATACCTCTGTAGTTGTTGCATTCAGTTCTATCCTTCTTTTTGTGAAGGGTTTTATGATCGCATATTTCCATTGCTGGGGGACTTCTCCCGTTACCCAAACGTTAACAAGGATACTGTGAAAATACTGCACGAAAGAGGGGTGGTCAAGTTTCAGTACTTCGACCGGGAGACCATATGGTCCAACGGTTTTCCAGTTTGACATACCCTTCACTGCTTCCATCATCTCGTCAACGGATGGTCCATTTCCAAGGGATAGTTTCAGCGGTCGTGGTGGCAATAGTAAATAGGACCAAATATTGTTAGTAAAAATAGTGGAATATTTAGGAGTTTGTGTGTACCGTAGGTCCTATTTACTATGGACCCCGTAATAGTACGTGCGCGGACCTCCGTTTTTATTTTTTTCTGAGGTGCAGATAGATGTGCTTCAGTTATTATGTATGTGTGTATACTATTCATATTATTACTTCGTATTATTTGCTTTTTGTATTATTTTTTAATATTATTATTGTTATTTCTACCGAGAGGTATTCTTCCACTCCAGAGTTATTGGAGCCTGTCCTGCGACCACAGAAGATTTATTTTTATTTATTTTTTCATCACTTTTTCTTTCCAGCCCACTCGTAGAAGGTTTTACCCCCGACGATCTTCTGGACAGGCCGTGGTCACAGGTAGGTGTCGTCCCTTCTCCCCCCGGTACGTGCCTTTAGTTTTTATCGCGCATAGGGTTCAGCGTTCCCACTGCTCGTCGACTTTCATCGAATGTACAGCTAACTCACGCTCTCGCGCTTTCCGCTTATCAATTTTATGCAAGAAAAAGTCCCTACTACGGGGGTCCATAGTTAACGGGACCAAATTTTGTTAGTAAAAATAGTTAAATATATAGGTTTTTATGTACACCATAGGTCATATTAACTATGGACCCCCGTAATACGAGCATGCACTCGGTGAGACTCGAACTCACGAAATTGATCTTAATAGGCACGCGGACCACCTACCAAGCCACTGGGGACGAATGCATTGTTGTTGTTTTTGTTCTTTTCTTCACATTAAACCGTTCTTTCTACCCGTCGACATCCAGCACAACCAGTGTCCGTGCCGATTCTTCAATCCTAGAGAGATACAAGTTATGTGGTCACAAAGCTACGCCACAGAGATACTACGTTGCCACGTATGTATGCATTGCAATGCCATGTCATCATACTGCGTACGACAGGCACGACATACATACCCATTCCATGACCTAGAGAAACTAAAACGAAACAAAAGGGTTTTTGCCAAAATCAGGTATACCTGGCCACTTTCGTACCAAAAATAGTTACATACTGAAATCAAGTACAAAACACACACCAGGAGCCCTGCTATTGGCCAAGCTGACATTGTAACTGATTTTGGCACGAAAAGGCCAAGGTACAATTACATACATACCAGGAGTTAATGTCAGAACAACAACAACAACAACGTCTAGTGTGTAGCTTTCAACTGATTTTGGCCAACTTTGAACCAATCAGAGAGGCCATACGTACACTGTGTTTTCTCTCCGTATGCGTCCGCCCTCCCTCGGTTGAAATTCTGCTGTACATTGACGTATAAACTCTGTACTCGTACGTCGGACGTAAAAGCACGTATGTATATATATGCATACATGCGTACGTACGCTGGTTTCACTTTTTTTCTCTTTTGAAGTGTGCGATGTGCTTCAGTTAGTTGTCGTGCGTACTGCTCTGTTGTTTTCTCATGTTAACAGCAGTCTTTACACCACCATGGACACTCGGCGTTTCGTCTGCACCACCCTGCATCGAGGTGGTCTCAGGTTTGGTACGGCAAGATATTTCGTGCCGAGCAGGCGGTTCCGCGAGGACGGCCTGGAAGCTTTAAAAGCTGTCAACGGGGGGGGGGGCGCCAGAGCAAATACTCTTGGCGCTCCCGCCGTGGCGAAACAAACGAAGCATATTAATAGTGACTCTTTGCACGTCCAAGTGGAGCCCGTGGTACCTACACTCTGAAGAACACAAAACAATTTAGATTTTGGAGGCCATGTGGCACTCTTAATGCTTTAGGCGCATTCTTTTTTTTTCCGGATTGTCATGGACATCACACCGCTCGTGGCGCGCGTTATTTACTTGGTTTTAGAATGTACCTGATTTTGGCTCAAACGGATCAGGTATACCTGATTTTGGCATTTGCCCCCAAAAAAAACTGCATCGTGGCTATTACATACCAGGTACAGTAGCTAATGTCAGAACAACAACTACAATATAATAAAATATCTCAATCAGATCCTTGGGTCGACATCGGGTTTCTTTTTCTTGTTCTTTTTCGGTTTGGTTTTTTCGTTGCTTCTCTTTCTTTATGGTGTATTTTGGTTGCTGGCGTATGTATGTATGTTGTGTCGGCCGCACCTAGTGCGAAGGCATGGTATTACGTAGGCTATTAATGCATTACGGTGTGTTATCTCTGTGTCGTAGTCTGTGACCACAGAGCTCGTATCTTTCTAGGGTGAAGAATCAGCACGGACACTGGGCTTGCTGGATGTCGACGAGTAGAAGAACGGGTTAATGTGAAGAAACACACACACACACACACACACACACACACACACACACACACACACACACACACACACACACACACACACACACACACACACACACACACACACACACACACACACACACACACACACACACACACACACACACACACACACACACACACACACACACACACACACACACACACACACACACACACACACACACACACACACACACACACACACACACACACACACACACACACACACACACACACACACACACACACACACACACACACTAAAACCAAGTAAAAAACGCGCGCCACGAGCGGTGTTTGGTACATGAAAATCCATTAAAAAAATAATGTGCGTGAACATTAAGCGTGTCACATGGCCTCCAAAAAAATCTGATTGTTTTGTTTTCTTTAGGGCACAGGTACCGCGGGCCAGGCTTCGTTTGTTCGCCACCGCGGGAGCGCCAAGAAAATTATTTACTCTGGCGCCCCCCCCCCCGTTGACATCAGCTTTGAAACTGCTCGACCATCCTCCTCGCGGGATCGTCTGCTCGACACGAAATCGTTTTGGTGGACTAAACCTGAGACCATCTCGACGCGCCGTGGTGCAGACGAAATGCCGTGTGTCCATCCATGTGGTGCTGTAAAGGCTGTGACCATAGAAAGCAACAGAGAACACATCACACTCACAACAACTATTATTAATAGTATTGATATTTAACTGAAGCACATCGCACACCCCAGAGAAGAGAAAGTGACATCCGCGTACCTACTACGTACGTGCGTACGAGTACAGAATTTATTGTAAATACGACACAAGAATTCAACCAAGGGACCGCAGACGCATACATACGGCGTCCCCGGCATGCCGGTGGCTTGGTAGGTGGTCTGCGTGCCTATCAAGATCAATTTCGTGGGTTCAAATCTCACCGAGTGCATGCTCGTACGGGACTTTTTCTTGCATAAAAAAATGATAATAAGCGGAAAGCGCGAGAGCGTGAGCTATCTACATTCGATGAAAATCGACGAGCAGCGGGAATGCTGAACCCTATGCGCGACAAAAAATAAACGCACGTACCAGGGGGGAGAAGGGACGACACCTGTGACCACGGCTTGTCCAGAGAAGATCGTCGAGGGTAAAAACCTCCTACGAGTTGGGCTGGAAAGTAAAAGTGATGATTCAAAAAAAAAAAAAAAAAAACATACGACGGAGAGAAAAAACGGTGTACGTACGTATGGCTCTCTGAATGTGGTTCAAAGTTGGCCTAAATGAATTGAAGGCTATTATTAATATTAACTGGTAATAGAGTAGACAAAGTCAGGTGTGTACCTCTGGTGCAGCTGGTTCGAACGTGGTCTTCCTTTGTCTTCCTGTTGTTTCTGTTTATTTTTGTTTCTTTTAATTTTCTTCTTGCGCTGACCCTGTGTGATTTTCATTATATATTTTCCTTCTCTTCCTTTCTCCGATTGATACATAAGCCTTATCATTGAAGGAGTCGTGTGGGGTGGATGAAGAGCCTGCTTTGCTTGTTTCGTATTGTCTGACGCCGAGGGGCCGGGCATAGTTGACGAACGCTGGACAATGGCGGCAGACAGGGTAGCAAGGTACCAGGCGGGCCAGCAGGGAGACCCTGGCTGTGCTACTCGTGCCATAAACTGCTGCCGCTACCTGCAGCGTGCCTTGTGCTTCGTTTGGTTTGCCTGTTATTTTTCCCTTGGTTCTTAGTCTTACTCTGTTGACGACTATTACGGGGGGCCATAGTAAATAGGACCAAATATTGTTCGTAAAAATAGGTAAATATATAGGTTTTTGTGTATACCATAGGTCCTATTAACTATGGACCCCCGTAATAGTGGTGTTTTCTTCTTTTTCCTCTTTTTTTTTTTTTGTAGCTCGTTCTTTTCAAGTGCCTGCCAAATCCCCTGCGGGGGGGGTACGATGGTTTGTTGCTGTATATACATATACCAGGTACCAGGTATATATTTGTTTCTTTTTTCTTTTTTCTTTTTCTCTTTCGAATTGTCTTTTTTTTTTTTTTTTTTTTTTTCCTCTTTGTTTCGTTTTAGTTTTCTCTAGGTCATGTAATACATATCGGATAGCTATATCACGTATTTCACCTCATATACGTCGATATATCATCTTATATCACCTTATATATCCGTTCATAGCGGACGTATATATCATATACCAAATATCATATCACCTTTTAGTCACATCGTGCTGAAAGCCCTTATATATAGCGATGTAATACGATATGATATATATCGCACGTTCCGGCGAAATAAAACATGACTAAGTACTATGGAAATATCATATCGTATAGGGGGTATATATAGGGTAGCCCTATACTGATACCAGGCTCTACTGGACAAGCCGTGGTCACAGGTGTCGTCCCCTATCCCCCCCGGTACGTGCCTTTATTTTTTGTCGCGCATAGGGCCCAGCATTCCCACTGCTCGTCGATTTTCATCGAATGTAGCAAACTCACGCTTTCGCGCTTTCCGCTTACAATTTTTTATTCAAGAAAATGAGCATGCACTCGGTGGGACTTGAACCCACGAAATTGATCTTGATAGGCACGCGGACCACCTACCAAGCCACCGGGGACAGGTATACCTGATTTTGGCTAATTATTTTTTTCAAGATATATAACATTATATATGTGATATTGCACGATATATATGATATATCAACTTTTATGACTTAGTCATGTTTTTTTGAGGGGTCTATATAGATATCATATACCCCCCGATTTTTAGGTGATTTCATACCAGGCTCTAATACCCTGGCCACTTTTCGGCCAAAATCAGGGCTAAAAACAAGTACAAAACACACCCCAGGAACCCTGCTATTATTGGCCAGGCTGACATCGTATTAATAGTAACTGATTTTGGCTCGAAAAGGCCCAAGGTATTAGAGCCTGGTATGAAATCACCTAAAAATCGGGGGGTATATGATATCTATATAGACCCCTCAAAAAAACATGACTAAGTCATAAAAGTTGATATATCATATATATCGTGCAATATCACATATATAATGTTATATATCATGTACCTTGTGATATGTCACCTCAAATCTCTGCCCTTTTTTTTTTTTTTTTTTTTTTCAATTATCACTTTTACTTTCCAGCCCACTCGTAGGAGGTTTTACCCCCGACGATCTTCTGGACAAGCCGTGGTCACAGGTGTCGTCCCTTCTCCCCCCCGGTACGCGCCTTTAGTTTTTATCGTGCATAGGGTTCAGCATTCCCACTGCTCGTCGATTTTCATCTAATGTACAGCTAACTCACGCTCTCGCGCTTTCCGCTAATCAATTTTATGCAAGAAAAAGTCCCTATGAGCATGCACTCGGTGAGACTCGAACTCACAAAATTGATCTTGGTAGGCTCGCGGACCACCTACCAAGCCACCGGGGACGCCGGCTTCTGGTGATATGTCACCTCAAAATCTCTGCCCTATAGATAGTGCTTTCGTGTGGTATTATCACCTATCTATCTATATATTATGTACATCACCGCTGTGTCACATCGGTACTTGCTCGTGGTTGGGGCCTGTGCCACACTGATGGTAAAGCACTGGCTCGGTACTTGGCGATCTGTGCCGCTACGTACTACCCGGTACACCAAATGCATGAATGATAATACAACAACCCCTTCTCCGCGAGGATATATTGCTTTTAGATGTGTGGCGGCGCTTGACGATGTCGAAGGCGACTGCTGTAGTTGTGGCTCGCTTGTGGCCGCAGGCGATGGCGCGTTCAACTCGCTCATCGCGGATCAAACCCGCACGACAGGAAGACAGCAGCGGGCACAGACCCCTGGTACGTCCCCTTGTGTGTGCGTCACGCTTCGTACTGGTACTCGAACATACGTACCAGGTATAAACTGCACGTGAATCCCGCACAAAATGTACGCTCGAAAAATGCAAGGTAAGTCGTCAAGACAGCAAGTGGTCATATTATGTCACATATCGGATAGCTATATCACGTATTCCACCTCATATAGGCCGATATAGCATCTTATATCACCTTATATAGGCCGATATATCCGTTCATAGCGGCCGTATATATCATATACCTGTTCGTAGAGTCCAAGCCTGGATGCCCTGACCACCACGTGGTCTGATGAGTTTCTTTATAATCGTTGTATTAGAGGACAGAGGAGGGGAGAGAGAGCGGAGCCTAGCTCGTAGCTCGGAGCAGAGAACGGAGCAGAGAACGGAGTGCTCAAACTCTCCTCGTGAACACACGGCATAATTCATAATAACGCCTGCAAAGATATACGCAACCCTCTACAACTTGTAACCGTCGCTGCTGGAACGATCCAAACGAACACCCTCCCTGGCTCTTCACAGCAGTGACGAGACCGAAAAGACATTCAAGACTTGCTAGGACCTAAGAACAGCCAACGACAGTCCCGCAGGAGGAAACCCGGCCACCGGGTCAAAACCCCCTGTATAACACATATACTCCAAACCATTGCAATTGAAACAACGGCCGCATTCCAAACGATGACCATGGCCAGAAAATAAAATGCCAAGCGGTGCCCTACTCCCCCATGCCCCTCAAAGTAGCGCAGGGTTGGCGACCTGACAAATTTTTCCTCGCATCACTCAAACATGGTACTCATCGAATAATGCTCATACCCCTCACTCACCCTCCAAAGGCAGATTCTACAAGAACCTACGATGAGACTTAAAAGGGGTCGTAGCAAGGGATTTCGTCAAAATATCCGCGTGCTGCTCTTCCGAAGCTACGAACTGAATGTCGATCTTCTTAGCACGAAGTAGCTCTCTGACAAAATGAAAACGCACGTCGATATGCTTACTCCGAGCAGAACCAAGAGGGTTTTCAGCCAACGCTATGGCCCCCTGGTTATCCTCGAAAACCCGGACACATGATCCGCTTAGCTCTGGACAGATAAACGACAACACCGCGCCCGCAAACAAGCTTCCTTCACCCCTTCACCCAGGGCGACATACTCTGATTCTGCTGTCGACAACGTAACACACCTCTGCGTACTACTTGCCCAACTGACGGCCGCACCCCCTAGGGTAATTACCGTCCCCGATACCGAGCGCCTATCGTTCGACTTATCCGCATAATCAGCATCACTATACGCAGTCAAATCCAAACCCGAGCCCCGTACAAAAGTCAATCCCATAAACCTGGTCCCGTGCAGGTAAGCCATAATCTTCAAAACTGCCTTCCAGTGCCTCTCCGTTGGGTTGTGGGAGTGGCACGCCACAGCACGCACAGCGTTCGAGATGTCCGGCCTCGTCATGGTCGACAGCCACATCAAGCTGCCCACAGCCTCCCTGTACGGCCAGTCTCCTCCAAGTTCGCCCTCCTCTCTTGGACCTAGTTCCACACCGGGGGTCGCGGGGATATCAGAGGATGAGTTAACACCAAAACGATTCAGCATGCTCTCAATGAACGCCTTCTGCGTAATCTCCAATGTCCCCAGTTCCCAGTCGCGTTTGAAAGCACAACCAGTGTACCAAGTCAGTTCGCCAAGGTTATTCGTGGGAAATTTCATAGCTAGCGCGGCATGGAAATCTCTACATGTCTCATCCGATCCTGCGATCACGATGTCATCTACATGAACGGCCATGATCAGTTCTACCTTGCCGTCCACAACCATGCGAAACACACACGGGTCAGACCTACACTGCTCCATTCCGTACTCTACCACGGTCTCTACCAATAATCCGGCCCACTGCCGTCCGCTCTGCTTTAGACCATACAGTGATCTGTTTAGGCGGACGATCTTTCCTGACATGTCACCGCACCCACCGGGCAGTTTCATGTATATCTCGGCGTCGAGTTTCGCGCGAACAAAAGCTTGTGCGACGTCTAGATGAAAAATCTTTAAACCATGTTCATTTGCAACAGCCGCCAGAATTTTAACTGACGCTGACGAGGGAGTAGGTGCAAACGTTTGAAAATAATCTACATCCTGCACCTGGCTAAAACCCTTAGCCACAAGTCTGGCCTTTGTCTTTACTATCAAGCCATCCTTATCCGTCTTGTAGGTAAACACCCACTTCGCACCTACAGGTTTCCGCCCTTTTGGCGGTGTCGCGGCTTCGTACGTACCGGTCGTTTTGTGACCGTCCAACTCAATGTTCATGGCCTCGTGCCACGCCGCTTTGTATTGAGAACGCTCTACATCTGCTACGGACTGTGGGGGCGGTTCTACGTCTTCCGGGAAACCACTCGGCATGCACACGCTCAACTCCCCTTTGTTCTCCACAGCAGGTCCTCCGGCCATCAAAGCCACTGCGTCCTCCGTCGTCCAGGGCGTACGATGCGTCCTCCGTCGTCCAGGGCGTACGATCCAGCATACTCCCAGGCTTCGTCCACGACTCGTACGCTGCCGCAAGCAGCGCGTCTGCGGCTCCTTCATCCATCCTTACCTGGTGCACAGCAGGTTCACCCTCCAGGCGTTGGCTTTGACCCCGGGTCCGGACCCGTACAGTCGGGGGGAGCCGGCCCCAGCTGCTGAGCTCGTGTGCGGTCCTCCCCGACAGGACCGCGGGGGGATCCTCACCGTTCCCTTGGACGGTGTCGGAGGCTGATGCTGCGCCCGGGTCGTTTCCGGCCCTCCCTGTTGGGACCGAGCAGGCGTCCACGGCGCCCCCTTGAGACGAACCCATCGTTTCGGGTGTTTCGGCCCTCCGTGCCGGGACCGAGGAGGCGTCCACGGCGCCCCCATGAGACGAACCCATCGTCTCGGCTGTTTCGGCCCTCCCTGCCGGGACCGAGGAGGCGTCCACGGCGCCCCCTTGAGACGAACGCATCGTTTCGGGTGTTTCGGCCCTCCCTGCCGGGACCGAGGAGGCGTCCACGGCGCCCCCTTGAGACGAACCCATCGTCTCGGGTGTTTCGGCCCTCCCTGCCGGGACCGAGGAGGCGTCCACGGCGCCCCCTTGAGACGAACCCATCGTCTCGGCTGTTTCGGCCCTCCCTGCCGGGACCGAGGAGGCGTCCACGGCACCCCCTTGAGACGAACGCATCGTCTCGGGTGTTTCGGCCCTCCCTGCCGGGACCGAGGAGGCGTCCACGGCGCCCCCTTGAGACGAACCCATCGTCTCGGGTGATTCGCCGCTGGCCTCGGCGGCGGCAGGTGACTGCTGTGCGCGCTCCAGCATAAACGCGTCCAGGTCCAAACCCCACGTGCCGGGACCGAGGAGGCGTCCACGGCGCCCCCTTGAGACGAACCCATCGTCTCGGCTGTTTCGGCCCTCCCTGCGGGGACCGAGGAGGCGTCCACGGCGCCCCCTTGAGACGAATCCATCGTCTCGGCTGTTTCGGCCCTCCCTGCCGGGACCGAGGAGGCGTCCACGGCGCCCCCTTGAGACGAACGCATCGTCTCGGGTGTTTCGGCCCTCCCTGCCGGGACCGAGGAGGCGTCCTTGGACTCTACGAACACACTAGTGTAATTCATAATAACGCCTGCGAAGATATACGCAACCCTCTACAACTTGTAACCGTCGCTGCTGGAACGATCCAAACGAACAGAGCCTAGCTCGTAGCTCGGAGCAGAGAACGGAGCAGAGAACGGAGTGCTCAAACTCTCCTCGTGAACACACGGCATAATTCATAATAACGCCTGCGAAGATATACGCAACCCTCTACAACTTGTAACCGTCGCTGCTGGAACGATCCAAACGAACAATACCAAATATAATATCACCTTTTAGTCACATCGTGCTGAAAGCCCCTATAAATAGCGATGTAATACGATATGATATATATCGCACGTTCCGACGAAAAAAAACATGACTATAAGTACTACGGAAATATCATATCGTATAGGGGGTATATATAGGGTAGCCCTATACTGATACCAGGATCTACAAGGTATGCCTGACGTTTTCTACTGTCTAGCTTTCAACTGATTTAGGCCAACTTTGAACCAATCAGAGAGGACAAGATGCTATCATCAAAAGGTCCTTCACTAAAAGGACCGAACTGACTGCAACAACTACAGAGAGAGGGATTTCGCTTGTTGCCCACGCAGGCAAAGTTTTGTTTAAAATCGTCGCGTCCCGCCTCAGCAACTACTGCGACACCGAGGAATTTCTCCTGGGAGGAACAGTGCGGCTTCCGCCCCGCACGATCAACGATTGATACGTTGTTCGTCGTGCGCCCGTTGCAAGAGCTCGGACGACAGAGGAAAATCCCCCTGTACGCGTGCTTCATCGATCTGCAGAAAGCGTACGACTCTGTCGACCGAGAGCTGTTATGGGAGGTACTCACACGCTTTGGCGTACCAACCAAGATGCTGAGAATTATCCGTAATTCCACGATGGCATGCGGGCTCGCGTGCGTACTGATGATGGCGAGCACTCAGAATTGTTTGATGTCACGCAGGGGCTGCGGCAAGGCTGTGTGCTATCACCGTTACTGCTGTTCAACGTATTCTTCGCTGCTGCGTTACACGTCGTACAATTAATAGTAGTATACTTCAACCAAGACGAAGCCATCGCAGGGGGTTTGGTCCAACTTAATGATGCTGGAGTAGTTCGAACGGAGGAGCAGGAGCCGTTGGCGTGCGTGCGAAGGGCTGTATGTGGCATGTTGTACGCTGATGACGCAGGAATTGTCTCAAAATCTGAAGGGTTCGCGAAAATGATGACAGTCATCGTGACTGTCTTCGAAGCCGCAGGTCTCACGGTGTCGGAAAAGAAGACAGAGACAATGCTTCGACAAACACCAGGCCAGACAACCCTCGCACCACCGCCCCCCATTTCACCCCATTTCACATTTGGCGACGTCGGGTAGGACTGGTCACCGCTTAGCTAGACGCACCTGCTTCTCACAGACATCTTCTACCCTCTCCGGCTGTTACCCTGTGAGCATGATGAGAGGCTCTCCCTTCCTCTCATCTCACTTGAGGAGCATTAATAAGAAGCTCGTAAATGAACTACAAGCAGCGTGCTCTACCCAGCACCGACATTCCTGTGCCCCTTACCAGCTTATATCTCTGCCCCCCCATTTTACCCCATTTCACATTTCGCGACACCCCACGATTTCACATTTGACGACGTCGGGTAGGACTGGTCACCGCCGAGCTACTGTAGACGCACCTGCTTCTCACAAGCATCTTCTACCCTCTGCGGTTGTTGCCCTGTGAGCATGATGAGAGGCTTTCTATTTTTGAGTTCCGAGTCAATTTTTTTCTTGCGTGTACTATTTTCTGGGCTGCACCCGCAGCAACTTCCTAGCCTCAACGAATCAATGCCATCCGCTCGTGGCCACGCTTTCTTTCCGTTTGCCCCCCTGATAAAGTCGACTTCTGACGATGGTCCACGAAAGGCCTATTTTGTACAGTAGCAAAAGATGAGAGCCTTATCCCCTATAGTAGTATAATACGATTACGTTATGATACTGCTTTGTATGAGGTTGAAAGCCCGGTAATTACCTGGGTTCAGTCACTGGGAACGTATTTGTAGTACTTGGAAGGCGTATCTTAGATGGAAAACCACGGTTTTCCAGAGGCGCACGAGCTTGGTCTCAGTCTCCGCGTGCACGAAAGGAATAAAACTGCTCTTGATCCATAGCTAAGCAAGCAACACTCGTGAGTACCAACGATTACCGACTTAAAAGGCAGACCTGTCCAGGGATACAAAGTGTCCCGCATGCTCGAGTTCCTTACCGCGTTCGACTACACTCTCGACTACCGCAAGGGCAGCGCCAACGGAAATGCTGACTTTCCCTCCCGTTTGCCAGAGCCCGCCACAGAACACGACCGCAGTGGGTCCAGCTGCCTCAACCCCGTCGAGGACGGTGGTATCTTCCTCATCCGAGCCTGCGGGCTTCGCACTCGCTCTTCGCCGACCCCTGGTGTCGGTTTGGGTGGGCTGGTGTCCCGCAGTGAAAGTGCCGTCTTGGGTGGGCTACCTCTCGCCTCTTCGGATTTTCGCGATTTTCGCACACACGGGCCACGTATGAGGATTGACGATCTCTCTGCTCCCACCACCCAAACGGCAGCGGTGGGGTGGAACGTGCAAACCACACGATGGCCCAGATGTTGGCAATGGTCGTCAACGAGCTCCAAAACAACTGGGATGAACAGCTCCCTCACGTCGAATTTGCGTACAACAATTCCGTCAGTGCCGCCACGGGTCTGGCTCCCAACGAGGTACATATGGGTCGGCTCCCACGCCTCCCACTCACGATTTTCGAACGTGCTGGAGTCGCCGGCCACCAGAGCTCGACCTGCGACCACCTCGCCTACTGCGACTTGGCGACGGACCGCCAGCAGCGCGCGTAAGATATCGTTCGAGAACACCACGCCCCCACTGTCGCTCGCGTGAACCGCCTCAATTCCGCCTCTCCGACGCTCTGCGTCCGGTCCCCAAATTTGACGTTGGTGGTTGGGTGTGGGTGTACAATACGGCGGCCACCATCCGCCGGTGCGCGAAACCAGACTCGGACGCCAAGGTCCTCAAGGCCAAACTCTCACTCAACTGGATGGGCCCCTACAAAATTCTCGCAGTTGGCCCCTCCTCCTCAGCGGACACCCCGGATGGATCTCCTCTCGGAGCAAAGCTCCTGCATTTGGATCTTCCTTCCGATATGCCCGGCGCTGAGGCTCGCCGGCGCGTATCTGTTCAACGCTGCAAGCCCTGTGCCAACCCCCACGACCGTGGCGACATGCCGAATTATTTGCCGGCGGGGTTGACGCAATGCGTGCTCAATAATTTCTCCAAGAAATCCCCTCCGTACCACGTCACCGAGGACGACGTTTCGACCCCTCTTGAACGACTCGAAGTAGAAAAGATTACTGGACATCCATCGGTTAGAGGTCGAGGTGGCGTCATCGCGGTGATGTACGAGACGCACTGGAAGGAACTATCCCGGCCATCATGGGAACGGGAAATGGACCTTCAGCTTTCTCGCCACGCAATTTTGCGCTACTGGGCCGGCACCCCGAACCAACACCGCCAAACCAACCGCCTGTACCGCCGAACGAGAATTGGCGCGGCACAACGGGAGCTTTCTCGGAGTAACGGCGAGCGGTTGCTGGCACCCGGCTATGGTTGCGTATCGCACGCCGATTGGCTCCGCCGATACAGCAACACTGTACTTCCCAACGGGGCCCACTTTTGGTACAACAAGGGTGACGACGGTCTGTGGTGGCTCGGAAAAATCAGCGCAACCACACCGACGGATGCAGTATATTTGGTTCGATTTTTGGACGACCCGGGACCAATCAAGCTTCCTCTTTCTCCGGCGCACTACACGACTTCGACGAGAGCTGTACGAGGTTCTTGGTGTCTGCAAATTCACTTGGCTAGCACGTTTACACGGGGGGTCCAGCGTAACGTAGATGAATCTCGAGGTGCCGCCGTGGATAGCTGATTTTCGCTTCTTGACCGCCCTCGTTATTTATTTATTTTTTGTCGTCTTCCTGGACCTTGGGGGATGAATTTTTGTCTGCCCGATATGTTTCTGGTGTGTTTTTTTTTTTTTTTTGGACTGGGTTGGGCATGTGTTTTTGCGTATTCTGTCCTGCCTACCCCCCCCGCTCAGTGTTGGGACTGGTCTGGGCACTCGGCCGCTCAATTGCGGCCCAGGACGCGCTTTCAGAGTCGTGGACTGGGTTTAGGTGGTTCTTGCCGTGTTCCGTGTATTTTTTATTTTCGTTCCCGTACTCACTTTTCGCTTTTCCGTGCATCTTCCTCGCCTCCCCCCCCGTGCGGGCGGCATGGCGATGGCTTTCATCGACGATTTCCTCCTGCCCCTTAAGGCTAAGTCTTCCCTTTATTTTTTTAACGTACTTTGCCGGCTTCGTTGCCTCGCCGTTCAGAGGTGTGGGAGTGGGTTTTGAGGAGCCGTATCTTCGACTCATGTTCTAGTTCGTGGAATCGGGGTTTCCACGAATTTCCCATAATTCTGCATATACGGCTCATCAGAGTGGGCTAGTGTTATGATACTGCTTTGTATAAGGTTGAAAGCCCGGTAATTACCTGGGTTCAGTCACTGAGAACGTATTTGTAGTACTTGGAAGGCGTATCTTAGATGGAAAACCAGGGTTTTCCAGAGGCGCACGAGCTTGGTCTCAGTCTCCGCGTGCATGAAAGGAATAAAACTGCTCTTCTTCTATAGCTAAGCAAGCAACACACGTGAGTACCAACGATTACCGACTTAAAAGGCAGACCTGTCCGGGGATACAAAGTGTCCCGCATGTTTGATCTTAACAATTACGTAAAATAGTGATTTTTTCTTCTCGTTTTAGGGATTTTTTGTTTCACGTATAACATAGTAATACTGCAACATAATTGCAAAACCAAGCGTCGTGCCGTCGGCATGATACCTCCTATTCGTACAGCAGCAGTAGTAGATACTCGTACGTATGAGCAGAGCTTTAAAAAGTTGACGCACCTGCCCGTGTGTACTGCTGTTGCGCGACCGCTGCACAACTATTTGAGCACTGCTGTATAAGTACCTGGTATATATTACGGCACAACCTCGCTCCGTTTTGCGTTTTGGTACCTCGTACACATTGCGCTCGTTGTGCCTTTTGCAAAATGTCCCGTCATATGCTGCCCGTTTTGAAAATTCGTTGTGCGCCTTTCGCAAAATGAACCGGCATGCTGCTGCCCGTTTTGAAAACACGTTGTTCCTTTTGCAAAAAGAACTGGCATGCTGCCCGTTTTGACAACTCGATGTGTTCTTTGTTAAATGCACCGACATGCTGCTCGTTTTGAAATTCTAACCCTGCATACATCATCGCGTGCGGTGCTGCTGCACACCTACACTCATATGCTGCGCAAATGTTGGAACATTTTTAGTCAAGTACGTTGCGTGAATGGTGACAATTGTCCCCGCACGATGTCGTTTACTACCGACTTGCTGTGCAAATTAATGTTGATTTTGTATCGGCATACTGCGCAAATGATTGATTTTGTATCGGTAAGCTTCGCAATTTGAATAATAACATTCCGGCGCGAACATAATTTTATTTTTTATTTCTTATTTTTTATTTATTCATTTATTTTTTTTTGAGTGACGTGCAACATTCGGTTTCCGGTCTTATCTTCTCAGGTCTACGAATTTCATACTAGTAATAGCACCTTTACACCGTACCTACAACATAGTAGACACGCAACATTTCCCAACAATGTACTCACACGGTGCAGGTTTTTTGTTTTTGTACTTTCTTTGCCACGTGTAGTACATGAATAAAAAAATCTGCTTTCTATTGATAATTATCCTTGCATGTGGCAGAGGCAAGCACTTCAATCGATGTTAACCGACTGGTAAAGCATGAGCTTCGAGCTCGAAAGAGCTGATGATGAAAGAGATGGCACTCCAAGGCCTTGTCGTTGATTATTGCGGTCTCGCAGAGGAGACAGGTGGGGGAGAGAAGGAGAGTGGGCGAGTGTGCGTTGTGCACGTGTGTCGCATCTCGATCTAGAACTCAAAACAAAAATACTGCAGAGGGACCCCGGACCCTCGAAATGCAGTGTAACCTCAAAACTAAAACAAGCAAAACTCGGGAGAACTCAGCCTGTTTTTCGGGGTTCTACAGTTCCACCGCGTACTGAACCGTAACAAGTAATCCCGCATTCTGAACAAACTGCTACTCGTATGACAGCTCAGTGTACTGTTGTACTCTACGAACTATATCAACAGATGACTAGCTATGTCCCGACAGCGAACCGATAGGCTACTGACTACTGTTATTGTTGTTGTGTAGCAACTGACTACTGCCAACGCTGCTGTTGCGTAACAACGTAGCTATCCTTAATACTTTCAAGCGCATTGGTAACACCCGCTTCGCCCCTCGTCTCTTTGATACGGAGAAAACACTCTGTACCTATCTTTCGACCTGGATTCATACTGATAAACTTGGGCAAACACAGACGAAGTGCTGCCCAAATTGGTCTGATACCACCCAGCGAGCCATGCGTGAATACCACTAGTTCGATTCTAACCTGGCTCAGCATGCCAGAAAACCGTATAGTTATTTTCTCGTCGAGTACTATGAGGTAGCGAGTCTAGACAGGTCTAGAACACCGCGTAGTTATTTACTCGTCGGGTTCTAAAAGGTAGCGCACGCATCTCCCCTGTGCCGCATGAGGTAGCGAGTCTAGACAGGTCTAGAACACCGCGCAGTTATTTACTCGTCGGGTTCTAAAAGGTGGCGCACGCACCTCCCCCGTGCCGCATATCTCTGTTTTGTTTTTTTGTTTAGTTTCTCTATTTTTTATTTTATTTTTTTTTTACTTTTTATTTTTCTCTTCCTCTCATGCATCTCTTTTTCCTGGATTGGCTTCTCGGTGATTTTAGTCTCCACAGCTTCGAAGCCGCTACCGCTCCAGCTGTGTTTCCTCGCCTTCTACTTTTTGAGGTTGGATGTACTCCGCTCTACCCTTCTCTGCTCCAGTGCCAGCGTTACTCCTCAACCCACCCTGCCACCCAGCAACACCGTGGACACCTCCAACAACTCTCGCAGCGAACGGTATGCTGCCCGCACGTCACGTGCTCCTGAGGCGCGCAAGGGGGGAACCCCAGACATCGAGGACACATTGGGCGAGATGACAACGTTGTTCGTGACCAAAGAAGAATCTCCGTCGACGGAGGAGATCTTGGATGGGGCCCTTCCTAAGCCCAAAACAGAACAAAAGACGGCAGGTGCCGACCTTCCCGCCGCGGTTGCCGAACGTGATGCTGCTCGTGACGCCGAGTTTGCCAAACGCGAGGCTACCCGTGACGCCGTGTTCACCAAACGCGACGTTATCCTTCGCCATCTCGCGAAAGCTAACGCGGAGTTAGTGAGGAGTTAGTGAGCTCACTAACTCCGCGTTAGCTTCGGCGAGATGGCGAAGGATAACGTCGCGTTTGGTGAACACGGCGTCACGGGCAGCCTCGCGTTTGGCAAACTCGGCGTCACGAGCAGCATCACGTTCGGCAACCGCGGCGGGAAGGTCGGCACCCGCCGTCTTTTGTTCTGCTTTGGGCTTAGGAATGGCCCCATCCAAGATCTCCTCCGTCGACGGAGATTCTTCTTTGGTCACGAACAACGTCGCCATCTCGCCCAATGTGTCCTCGATGTCTGGGGTTCCCCCCTCGCGCGCCTCAGGAGCACGTGACGTGCGGGCAGCGTATACCGTTCGCTGCGAGAGTTGTTGGAGGTGTCCATGGTGTTGCTGGGTGGCAGGGTGAGTTGAGGAGTAACGCTGGCACTGGAGCAGAGAAGGGTAGAGCGGAGTACACCCAAACCTCAAAGTAGAAGGCGAGGAAACACAGCTGGAGCGGTAGCGGTTTCGAAGCTGTGGAGACTAAAATCACCGAGAAGCCAATCCAGGAAAAAGAGATGCGTGATAAGAATAAAAAAATAAGAAATAAAAAATAAAGAAACTAAGCAAGAAAACAAGAGATATGCGGCACGGGGGAGGTGCGTGCGCTACCTTTTAGAACCCGACGATTAAATAACTACGAAGTTTTCTAGACCTGTCTAGACTCGCTACTTATGATAGTACTCGACGATAAAAATAACTACACACGTTTTTTCTGGCATGAGCCAGGTTGGAATCAAACTACTAGTGGTATTCACGCATGGCTGGCTGGGTGGTATCTGACCAATTTAGGCAGCACTTTGTCTGTGTTTGCCCAAGTTTGTCGGTAAGAAACCAGGTCGAAAGATAGGTGCAGAGTGTTTTCTCTGTATCAAAGAGACGAGGGGCGAAGCGGGTGTTTCCAATGTCCGCTTGAAAGCAGAAAAAAATTAAACAAGTACTACACGTGGCAAAGAAAGCAAAATAAAAAAACCTGCACCGTGTGGGTACATTGTTGGGAAATGTTGCGTATCTACAGCAGTACTATGTTGTAGGTATGTAAAGAATGGTGCTTATTACTAGCATGAAATTCGTATACCTGAGAAAATAAAACCGGAAATCGAATGTTATACATCACGCAAAAAAAAAAAAAATGAATAAATAATATGTATTTTTTATTATTTTTAAGGGCCCCCATCTTATCGAGGACTTTTGGTCCTTTCAATTTGGTTCGATTTTTTTTTTTTCTAATTTAATTTGCATCTGATTGGCCGTAGAGTGACTATCGGCGTCCCCGGTGGCTTGGTAGGTGGTCCGCGAGCCTATCAAGATCAATTTCGTGAGTTCGAGTCTCACCGAGTGCATGCTCATAGGGACTTTTTCTTGCATAAAATTGATTAGCGGAAAGCGCGAGAGCGTGAGTTAGCTGTACATTCGATGAAAATCGACGAGCAGTGGGAATGCTGAACCCTATGCGCGATAAAAACTAAAAGCACGTACCGGGGGGGAGAAGGGATGACACCTGTGACCACGGCTTGTCCAGAAGATCGTCGAGGGTAAAACCTCCTACGAGTGGGCTGGAAAGTAAAAGTGATGATGAAAAAAAAAAAAAAAAAAAAAAAAAAAAAAGAGTGAACGACCAGGCAGGATTCGAAGGGGCAAATTAGAAAAAATCAATTTGAGCGAAACGTCTGTTGGGACTTTTTTCGTGCGATTTTTCTAATTTCAATTTCGAATTTGGGAGTTGATCAGCCTTAATGTAGCATGTTCATGGTGGGTCAACACCTCCGGTGGAGTCTGGGGTGATTCTTGGCCGCTTCGGTGACCACCGTCGAGGCGATAACACGCGAACCTCAACGACTGGCGACCGGAGCAATAGCCGCGCCCACGGCCACAGACCATATCACATCGTACCCCGGCGGAGGCGCCTCAAAAGAAATCATGGCGGCCGCAAGCCCAATCTTTCGGCCCGCTCGATCGGCCAACCATCACGAAAACCGAGCAAACCAGCAAAAAAACAAAAAAACAGAGGATACGCTCGAGACCTCGATAGCTGCACCACCGTTGCTGTTCCGCACGTGGCGCTTGAGGGCTCCCTCCGCCCACCCGAGACACCCTGAGAGTGATAGCTTCCTATCCTGCGCCCCACCAAAAAGAAAAAAATGCTGGCGGCGCCGCGCACGTGACAACGCAAACCTTCACTCTCGTCCACGCTCGTCGCTGTTTGTCGGCTGGGCGTTGTGTGACGCGCTGCGTTATTCCAGGTTGTTTCGATTTCATTTTTTGTTTGACAATGAATGCGCCGTTTCCCGATAGGATACAAACACGTTTTTTTTTTTCGAAATCAAATTAAAATTCATTGGAATTGAAATTTTATTTCCACATAACGAAATTTAGTGTTCCCCGTTAAGATGGGCTCTAATAAATAAATGAATAAAAATAATAATAATAATAATAATAATAATAATAATAATAATAATAATAATTTTAAAAAAAATGAATAAATAAATAAATGAATAAATAAAAAATAAAAAATGCAAAAAAAATAATAAAAAAATGAATAAATGAATGAAAATAAATAAATAAAAATATGTATCTATAAAAAAATAATTATGTTCTCGCCGGAATGTTATTATTCAAATTGCGTAGCTTACCGATATAAAATCATAAAACCAATCATTTGCGCAGCATGCCGATACAAAATCAACATTTGCACAGCAAGTCGGTAGTAAACGACATCGTGTGGGCACAGAGTCGTCACCATTCACGCAACGTACTTGACTAAAAATGTTCCAACATTTGCGCAGCATATGAGTGTAGGTGTGCAGGAGCACCGCACGCGATGGTGTATGCAGGGATAGAATTTCAAAACGAGCAGCATGCCGGTGCATTCAACAAAAAACACATCGAGTTTTCAAAACGGGCAGCATGCCGGTTCCTTTTGCAAAAGGAACAACGTGTTTTCAAAACGGGCGGCATGCCGGTTCATTTTGCGAAAGGCGCACAACGAATTTTCAAAACGGGCAGCATATGACGGGACATTTTGCAAAAGGTACAACGAGCGCAATCAATGTGTACGAGGCACCAAACGCAAAACGGAGCGAGGTTGTGCCGTAATATATACCAGGTACTTACACAGCAGTGCTCAAATAGTTGTGCAGCGGTCGCGCAACAGCAGTACACACGGGCAGGTGCGTCAACTTTTTAAAGCACTGCTCATCCGTACGAGTATCTACTACTGCTGCTGTACGAATAGGAGGTATCATGTCGACGGCACGACGCTTGGTTGCAATTATGTTGCAGTATTACTATTACGGGGGACCATACGCGTAGTAAATACATAGGTTTTATCTATACCATAGGTCCTATTAACTATGGACTCCGGTAATATGTTGCACCTGAAACAAAAAATCCCTAAAACGAGAAGAAAAAATCACTACGTAATCGTACTATACTACTATGGGGGATAAGGCTCTCATCTTTTGCTACTGCTGTACAAAATAGGCCTTTCGTGGACCATCGCCAGAAGTCGACTTTATCAGGGGGGCGATCGCACCGGCTCAAACGTAAAGAAAGCGGGGCTACGAGCGGATGGCATTGATTCGTTGAGGCTACTGCTGTGACAAGACTATGAAGCTGCTGCGGGTGCAGCCCAAAAACTAGTAGTACACGCAAGAAAAAAATTGACTCGGAACTCAAAAATGGAAAGCCTATCATCATGCTCACAGGGTAACAGCCGTAGAGGGTAGAAGATGCCTGTGAGAAGCAGGCTCGTCCACAGTAGCTCAGCGGTGACCAGTCCTACCCGACGTCGCCAAATGTGAAATGGGGGGCAGAGATATATTCCAGTGCCAAGCTGGTAAGGGGCACAGGAATGTCGGTGCAAGGTAAAGCACGCTCGTTGTAGTTCACGAACTTCTTGTTAATGCTCCTCAAGTGAGTTGAGAGGAAGGGAGAGAACTCGAGTAAGCGATAGTGGGCTTCGCCAGAAACACAGCTCAGCCCAGACGTCGATCAAAACCGAGCCTACACCTATTGTAGATACAGCGGTCTATCGGGACGTTGTCATACAGAAGGTCCCCAGACTTACAACATAATGTTCCGTGGCTGGTGGGCAAAGGGGATTTCTGCTCCACTGAATATTCCCTAAGAGCTATGTACAACTATATAATATTCACCTGCAGATATCATATTCGTCTACAGGTATGTCTGGTATCTGCAAAGAGTTATGTGCAACCATGCAAGGATCCGCATACAGGGTATATGCTTCCGATACAATGGATGTGCTACTCCATCATAAACACACCGCGCTGAAGAGATTTTTGATGTGCGAGTTGCAGTTCGCGAGATGCGAGATATGGACATTGTTCGTATTACTTGCGGAGGCGTTGTTGCATAGGGATTTAAACTGCCTATAGTAAAAGCTGCCCATAGTAAAATTCATATAAATTAGTATTTAGACTAACTATTAAGGGAAAAATTTGAAGGGGTCCCAGAAATGGCATTTTTTGCCGAAAACCCGCGATTTACTCGACGGGACTGTCAAAAACACCGGTAGACTTCTCAAGATGCTCCCCTTACTTAGTTCTCCTCGAGCTTTCTCGAGCACTTTTCCATTTATCCAGAGTCAGTCGTAGTTGGACTGTTCGTCAATATTTCCAGTTCTGAGGACATCGCGATTTTTCATCAAAAATCCTTGAAGATCCACTATTTCTGGCCCCAGTTCTGACCAACAGAACAGCGTTATTTCTGACCCTCCAGAGAAAAGTGATTGGCTGCTCCAAAATTTAAATTAGAACTCTGCCAAAAATTAAATTAGGAATCTGGAGAAACGGGAAATTGTTCCTGAAAGCTCGCAAAAAACTACGGGGAGCATTTTGAGGAGTCTATCGGTGTTTTTGACTTTCCCGCCGAGTAAAGCGCGCATATTCGGCCTAAAACCCCAGTTCTGAGGGCTCAGAAATAATTTCCCATAATAGTTGGTCTTAGGCCATAAATCGGTCAATTCGTCGAATAATTCGAAGGTAGAAAAGTGTTGACATGATCGTATCAACAAGGGGAAGACGTTTGTGTGACACTGGTTTTGTTCTGTGAAACGTGCAAGGCTGTTATATTTAACGCCTGCCAAAGTACTATTAATAGCACAATGCTGCATTGAACTTTTTGAGCTTTTTAACAACCCTAGGGATATATTTACTACTCTGCAGACCAACGCCCAGATGGGTAGGGTGACTCGTGTACTGAGTCAAGCTGGGGAGACTATTGAGAGGTTTTAGTGGGTTCAACTCCTACACTACCTGAGTCGGGAGAAATAAAATCTAGACTCAGTTGCCTACATCCTCGGAGTAAACCACAGTTTGATGACGGCACGGACGGTCAGAGACAGACCCGACTAAGGTGGAAGAAACGAACCGGGTTCGAACCGGTACACGAAAGCTTGAGAAATAAGTGTGGACAGGGATTTCCTCTCGCTCTCCGGGTCGCTAAAAAAAATAAAGAAAAACGTTCACGGCAATAACTTTTGCACTTTGGTTTTTGAGATATGGAAAATTAAAATTTGGCATGGTTGTGCATAATAACAAGATGAAAAAACTGACGACTGTTTTTTTTTTTTTTTCGTGAATGAGGGAGGGTTAAAGTTGCCGAAAAAATCAGAAAAAACAGAAAAATGTATCACGAGAACCAAAAAAAAAAAACATGCGTCAGTTTTTTCATCTTGTCATGACGCACAACCATGCCAAATTTCATTTTCCAACTCTCAAAAACCAACGTGCAAAGTGCGAAGATGTTAAGTCTCGGCTGTCGCTGGAACCAGTCCGTAGCTATTTCGAATTTTTTTTTTTTTCCTTTCGATTTGTTTTATGTTTCTTTCGTTTCCTCACTTTCATCGAATGTGTCGTATGTCGGACGTGTCGTATCTGTTAGTACGATGATATGGGGCATTGCATTTGTCTACTATTAATACTCTGCTTACTCGTACTGCATAGCAATGTAGTGGTATCTCTGTGGCGTCGTTTTGTGGCCGCAGAACTTGTATACCTCCACTTATAGCAGATAGTAGCGTAGTAGGTAAGTAGCTAAAGAAGCATGATTATTGTTGCTTATTTGGGTTGATTTTAACTGAGCACAATCAAAGCAACGGGCAGGGCGGTGCTTGTTTGCTTTTTCTCAAAATACCTACCGAAATTTTGTTGATCATTCGTGCTCATTCGCTTATTTTCTACACTGTTTTTCATACTTCAGCGCCGCCGCGGCACTGCTGTATGCGTCCGTAAGCATGGTAGGAACAGTGGAGGCCGACCTGCTCGTCGTGGCCAAAAACATGGATAGGGAGAAGTGGTAGGTACACGTCAACTATTTCGCCGGGGTCCATATAGTAAATGGGACCTACCTGGTACGGTACACACAAAAACCTACCAGGTAATATATTTTTATATTTTTGCTATTAATAACAATATTTTATCCTATTTTCTATGGTCCCCCGTAATAAAGCAGCTTCAGGAAACATCCTTAAAAGTCTGTGTGCCTGTGCAAAGGTTGCCTCCTTTGAGATTGTGTGCTTTTGAACACCCCCCCCCCTCCTGCCGCCTATCTATGGTGACTGCTGGCGAAGCACCTTCCGACGATGACGGGTTGGCTCATGAGACGCGCGTGCCACAGATCCGAGTGCTGAGCGTAAGGTGGGATCTGCTGTCAATCGTGATCTTGACTCGCTATATTCGCGCTATCACCACTATTTATCAAGGTGTGTTCGCCTCTCTCATTTAGCAGATTTTTCCATGGCGTTGTAAGTACGCCCAAGCTTCCTTTCCTTCCCTCGCAACTGAAACAGTATATTTGAGATGGTCGAACCATTTAGCCGACGCTGTTTTTGATGCAGTAGCGAATGGATTTCCTCCCCTACCGCTGCACTCACACAAACCCGGGTGGTGCGAGACCGGCGGAAACCTCAGCCGCCAAAAAAATAGCATGGGATGCGAGGGAGGATGCCCGACGAGTCATGCGCATTAAGGAAAAAATCGCGTGGAACAAGCTGAGGACGGCGTGCGCGAAATCGGCGAAGGGCGATTGACGCAGCGTTGCATGCCCACTTCGAAGAGTACCTTGGTGAAGCGGAGAGACTCCTCATTGACATCGACCAGCGGGGTTTCTACAAGCGCTTGAAGGGCACGGTGGGGTTGGACAGTCGAAAGGCGAGAACCGAGCACTTCGTCCGGGACGAGGATAGCACACTTCTAAGGGACAAGATTCTTGAACGGTGGGCAGGGGTTTTCGGTACCCTCCTGTCCATAACATCGTCTGAGCTTGACCCAGCCATCAGCGCCCTATTTTCACAGCGACGGTTGGCACCATTGCTTGGAGATGAACCTACCATGCATGGACGGCATGACGGCGGTAATACGGTACCATGCATGAATGGCATGACGGCGTCAAAACGGGGTATGTCAAGTTGGAATGCGGTGGGGCCAGACTCCCTTTCGACCGAGTCACTGAAACTCGAACACCCCGAATTCATCCGGTACTTTCGCAACTTACTTGTCAACGTGTGGAGAACGGGTGACGTCCCCCAGCGATGGAAAGATGCAACCATTGAGGTTCTTCATGAAAAGAAAGATCGCTCTGATTACAACAACTACCGAGGCATTTCGCTATTTGCCCATACCGGCAAATTATCGCTGAAAATGGTCGCGTCCGGCCTCGGTAACTACTGCGGGGTCAAAGGGATCCTCCCCGAGGAACAGTGCGGCTTTCGCCCAGTACAGTCAACAGACGACATGCTGTTCGGCGTGCACCGACTGCAAGAACTCGGACGAGCTAAACACATTCCCCTGTACATGTGCCTCATCGACCTGCAGAAGGCATATGACTCCGTCGACCGAGAGCTGTTGTGGGTGGTGCTCGCACGCTTCGGCGTGCCATATAAGATGCTAACCGTTATCCGCCAGTCCCACCAAGGCACTTCAGTTCGCGTGCGTACGGACGGCGGCGAGCATTCGGAATGGTTTGACGTCGCTCAGGGGCTACGGCAAGAATATATGCTGTCACCGCTGCTGTTCAACGTCTTCTTCGCTGTTGTGATACATGCCGCCGTGCTGGTACGCTTCAGTGAAGACCCAGATATTTTGAAGGACTTGATGCACCTCGACGAGGACCTCGGGGAGGACGGGGTGAAGGTTGACTCACTAACATGCGTGCGGAAGGCAGTATGGAGTATGCAGTACGCGGACGATGCAGGCATTGTGTCTAAGTCGGCGGAAGGCCTTGCAAAGATTATGGCCGTCATTGTGACCGTTTTCGAAGCAGCAGGCCTCACAGTATCCGAAACGAGAACGGAGACCATGCTGCTGCGGATACCGAACCAGGCATCCCAGACCTCACCGCTCGTCATCGAAACAGCGGCACAAATGTATAGACAGACGATGCAGTTCTTGTATCTGAACGGTCTTGTCGTCGCAAGCGCTGACACTATGCCAGAATTCACACGACGGATTCGACTCGCATGGGCGTGTTACAATCGGTTCAAACAAGAGCTGTACGATATGGAAGAAGCTCCGCTCACTCTAAAAGCTCGCATGGTGGACGTGGTGGAGACCCTGCTGTACGGGTGTGTGACGTGGACTCTTGGCCACGAGCACTCCGCTGAGCTCCAAACGGCACACCACAAACTCCTCCCACGGGTCATTGACTTCCAGCGCCGACAACGCAACGACCACCTCATGTCGTACGCCAAGGCCATCAAGAAAGCAGGATGCGAGAGCGCCCAGACGAGCATCCCCAAAAGACACCTCCTCTTTGCGGGGACCGTACAGCGGACAACCAATGAACGGCTGACCCGTCGGGTGATGTTTGGGACTATGGCTGATGGGGAGAACCAGGGACCAGGCCGACCAGAAGAGAACCGAGTCTAACGTCTAGCAGACGACCTCAGGGGTTTTCAAGCCACCGAAGAGTCCACGGAAAGCTCCCCTTTTGCTATTCGGAGTAGAGACAGGATGCTATGGCCGAGGGCGGCTAAGAAGAGTGGGAAGTGGTGTCGGGGGGTCGAAGAAGCGGCGGACTGTTTCATGGCGAGGTGGTCCAAGAGATAGGCGGAGGAGCTGGCTACACCACGTAGCTTGGGACGCCAAGAGCGGCGAGATGCAAAGGAGCTGGTTGCGCCACGTAGCTCAGGACGCCAAGAGCGGTGACAAGGGGAGAGGGAGGGACAGCCGTACTGATACTGTGGTCGATGAATGCAGAAACGAAATATAGATTGGGTGGCAAGGTATCGGTTCGACTAGCCCTTGAATTCTAGTAGTTTTGTTTGGTTGTTCCTTGTTGAGTTGTTCAATGGGGGGGGGGGCGCGACAGCGGAAGACCTGCCAGTTGACACCGCTATTGACGAGTGGGGAGGAGACGAGAGAGCGTGCAGTAAGGTCCTCGAATTGATTTTGTAGCAGAGACGGGAACCCATGTTACTATTCCCGTCTTGAGTACGATTATCTCTTTTCTTTCTGGCTTTTTGCCTCGTTGCTATCGATGTTTCCTTCCCCCCCTCGCTGTTCTTATGCCGGTATGTTCCTCTCCTTTGCGTTGCCTCGTCTGTGCCGCAGTTATCTGTTGCTTTGGAGCACGTATCCTTTTCTTCTAGCAGCCTTCCTGATTTCCTCGCATCACTCGTCTTCTGTTTCATGTAATAATTATTTGTTTGTTCGATCGTCTTTTTGTTTTATTCTCTCGTCCGGCTTGTGTTTTTGTGTTCTCGTACCCGGTACGTTGGCATTTCACTTGCGTTACCCATTAATGTGCGTTTTTTTTTTATTTACTTCTTCTGTGCCTCATAGTCTGTGACCACACAATTAGTATCTCTCTAGGAGAAGGAATCAGGATGGACACTGGGTGTAAAAGTGTAGTTGGGTAGAAAGAACGGTTTAACGAAGACAAGTCACACATAATCACCCCCTATAAAATAGGGGGAACCCATAGGTAGGTGTCAATCACAGGCCGAACATTTTTGGTACCACTGTGTGGCTCTTTCATCTTCCTGAGATAAATTTCGCTGCCTGAAGCTAAGGAACACGATTCTGAGACTGACTGTGCAACAGTAGCAGTGCACATTGTAAGTACTAAAACTACTCTCACGCGGAAAATAAGAAATAGGCCAAGTATGTATGTATTAAACAGATCATATGCCTTTTCCTTCCCACTATCTCAGGGGTGAGATGGTGACAGGACACCTCTGTTTGATTGGTTTTCCCGTCTTGAACACGTTCAGGACCAACATTGGTCTCCATGCAAGGCGCACCCATTTTCTTGATCGTCATCTTGCTGAGATGAAGATGAAAGAGCCACAAAGTGGTAACATAACGTTCGGTCCCACATTAATGCTTGGTAGACGGTAATTATTTTGCTATAATTAGGGAGCTAGCTAGAAAACAGCATACCCGGTTTTTTACGCCTACTGCTGGTACAAGGAAAGTCCGTCACGGGAAGCAACTTACACCGACAGCGCTCATCGGTCAAATCCAACCCTGTGTCGGGATACGATGATCATGAGCGCCAGGGTGCTGTGAATTTTTGATGGTTTTGCTTTTGTGAGAAAAGGAGTGGCTTTGCGGGACAACGGAGTACTTGTATGTGCGTTGACTTTACTTCATGGAGCAGTTTGCTGTTTGTTGTTGTGTGGAATACAACGGAAATTTGTTATGGTATAGTGGGCTTTTGGCGGCGTTGACTTCTGTACCGACTCTGACTAAAATTCCGATATTTTCCGTGTGTTGGGCCAAGGTACCGAAATACAGACAACTGTGGCAGATGTTGATCTCCTCAATATTTCCGAAAAATATCCAGAAATGATCCTCGAAAATAGTGGCGAGGTACGCTGGAAACCTCTGAAAGAAAGCTCGGTCACATCTTTTCAAGAGAACGTCTAATGTTGAGCTCTTCGCGGGGAATGTTTGGTGAATGCAGGTATAAAAAGGAGTCTGGGCATTACTATCGATTTTTTGTGGAACGTTCAGTTTCCCAAGCAGGAACCTTGCTGCACAATATTCCTGTTATTTCCTTCTTGCCCAGTCGGCGTAAGCAACCACAGCATCAAGCAAGTAATAATGATATTACACTGCTGAGATGTGCTGTGCCCCCCCCCAAGAAATACCTGGTAACAATCAACCAACAAGCGAGGGGATGAAACCAAAGTAGCAACCGATGCAGGGAGTGACAACATCATTTTAACAAGCTTCGCCTACTGTATAAATAGATAGCATACACGTATGCATATGATAGACAGGTAAATTTCTACCCCAGGTTATTTCCAATATGTGTTAGTGGCGGAAAATAATGGGAGGGCTTGGGGAGAGGGGGGGGGGCTGCCAGCTGTGCTGTTACACCTGTCTCTGTCGACGAGAGATATTAACAAGGAGATCTACAGTATAATATGACAGATCATGTCACAACGCCAAGGCTCCAAATCGACCGCGAGTAGTATTACTATTTTTCGATGGACGTCGCTGCTTGTTTTACCGTCGAGCGTAGCCGCCACCACAACGACAAATCGATTTTCGTCGACCAGCCTCACGCAGATGCATGTCAGTACAGTACGTCGCTACGTTGGCTTCGACCAGCCATCCCTACGCTACTGATACAACACCTGTCGGTAACGTGCACGGTGTTTGGCCCGCTGCCTTGCGCATCTAAAACCAAACCAAAAACACAGTCTTATTAGTACATTTACATGCGTCTATCCGTGGCGATCTGCCCTCCCCTTTGGTTTTCAAGCATTACCCGCACCTGAACTTGTCACAGCAGCTCGTCGTCCTCAGTGTTTTTTTGCCCAACTAGATCCTCTTCATCACTAGCGCTGCTCGAGTTCGTCTAACAACGAATCCGTGATAGGCTCTCAAAATCACCTTCGGTCTGCCATTTGAGTACGAACTACCTTTCTAGCGCACAAAACTGCCGAACTCTGCCTTTCCACTCGATAACGTGTGATACTATTATTTAGTAATCTCTGCGCCCACGTCCCTGCTACCATGTCGAAGAAGACCAATTCGATATTGTCTCGCGATGGGCATAGTTAACACCGCCCTCGTTCAGTGCTCGGCTATGTACAGGTGTTGAACGATGTGCCATACCATCGTCGGCGGTGGGAAACGGAAACCGAATGCCGACGCCAACTATTGCCTTCTCATCGTAGCCCGAACATCAGCCATGACCCAGGCTGATGCAAGCTAGAAAGGGAGCCGGATGCCTTCGTCGTCCAGTATGAGCGTTGGAGACACGTGCCTGCCAAGATGTGCGTTCCCCGCGCGGTGTCCACGCCGAAAGCGGCGAAGCGTGCTAGCAGCGCTTACAAGTGGCGGTACGTCGTAGATTAAAACGTGTGGTCTTTGTTTGGGCTCGACTGGAAGCGCTTGCACTAAGCGCGGTCGCGGTCGCGGCCGTATCGGCCATGCCACAAGGTGGCGAAAGTCCAGCCACGGGGGCCCAACAGACCCCCCTTTATCAGTGTTGTGATGTCGGCATGTACGGACGATGCGTGTGCTGGAGAAGAAGATGATATTATGTTCCGAAAGTTGTGCCTGCGAGAACGCGTCCCATCGGTAAGGATGAATCGCGTCGCGCGAGGATCCGCTTCGGTGCGCCGTGGGAAACTCGTGTACACTTACATAAGATACAGCGTACGTCATCACGTAGTGTGTGTGCCAGGAAAGCTCCCTGCTGCGGATGGTCCCGCAAATCACCACGACCTCCGCCCAGTGTTTTGGCGGCACTGCTGTACAACAGTAGTGCCGCGCTCTTACATACGAGTACGGTAATTAACCTCGGGGCCAGACTATTTTCCATCAACCGGACCCACTTACCTACACGGTAGCGAGCGATGAGGCGATACGACAAAATCAGACGTCGAGAATCACGACGAAGGCGAGAGGGCATACGCAAAGCAAGTCCGGGATGTCTGTCTGCACTCGGTGCCTATGCGAGCGCACAGCTAAAGCAGCCGATATAAGATGCTTCAAAAGCGGTGAGATAAGATGCATCTCGCTTGAGTTTTCGGCTGGTCGCCGGCGATACAAGTGCTGCCAAATGCCGACTATGCTTTTGGGCAAACCCGCATGGCGGTGACTTTGATGTGATATCGATTGTACTCGTAGCATTTACTATGTGTTATGCACGGGGACCCTGTGCTTGTGCGTACTGCGGGTTGGATTGCCATGGCCCATGGTGTGTGGTGTGCGATCGGGACGTCGGCTTGTTTCCACGCTCTGCCTTCGCTTTGGCGGCTGCTACTGTTGTTGCTGCTTGCGCGTCCTCCAGGTCAGATCCTGCCATGTTCCCGACGCCAAACAACAAATCAACAAATAATTGTTTGAAAAAAAAACGTGTGCACCCAAAAGAGACACACGCCACGTGCTACAAACTCGTGGTACATGGCATCTCACTACGCTCCGAGCTCGGGATAGCTACACGGGCTACATCCGAGAACAATCCAGCACCCAGCAGTACCCAATGTCCAGTAATCCAAGTATCCAGCCCCTCGCAAAGCAAGCAAAAGCATCACAGAAATAGGACTAATTCCGCCGCGTTTTACTGTGATTCCGCCGCGTTTTTTTTCACAGGGTGGTGGGTGGCGGGCACGGAGGCTTGGAGACTGCGATTTGACTCCTTGACTGACCGCAAATACATTTTAAAACTATATATGTTAGTACCTTGACGCGTCCAAATGGACCGGTTTCTCAGCAATATTGGTGGGGACCTGGGACTGGGGACTGGGGAGGCTGGGGGACGGGGAACAGGGCTAGTAGCTGCTGATGTGATGTGATGTCGCTGTAGCCCATGTGCTGTGCTGTGACCACAACGAACAGCAACTGCTTACAACGTTTGGGCTGGCAGATAAGTGGTAGTATTTCGCTCACTTACACGCCACACCAGACTGCTTGTCAAGCATGCAAGGGTCTATCTTGGACATGATCGCTGGGTTTATGCCCCCTTCCAGCCCTGCAGCGGCGTTGCCAACAGCAAGGCAAAATACCGCCTCATCTTCCTCTTCCTCCTCCACTGCACGACCCTCTCCGAGCAATGTAAGATCGTCAAGAATTGGCTCCCGGCCCGATGACAAGGCGGTCCGACGCTGTGTGCATATGATCTGCTTCTCCAAAGACCGCGCGTTCCAGCTGGATCAGTTGCTGGAGTCGGCGAAGCGCCACCTGCTCCTCGAAGACCGGGGGTATGCGTTACCGCGAACGGCCCTGTCTGTGTCCGTGCTGTATCTCGTGACCACGCCACCGCTACCACCAACGACTGCAGCTGAAGCGATCGCGACGGCTCCGAGAACAGCAGCGGAAGCATCAGCACCAGCAGCACCAGCAGCACCAGCACCAGCAACCACACCTACAGCAGCTGCAGCAACAAGAGCATCAGCAGCAGGAGCAGCAGCAACAGCAACAGCAGCTGGAGCAAAGGCGCCGCCTTGCGAGCAGAGGGGCGCAGGGGAGCCGAGCACTCATCAACCCCACCTCCAACAGAACAAACGCGGCGGCGCCTCAATCTCCACGCCGACCGAAGGCTCTTGGGGTGGTCACCGCACCATGCAGGAGTCGTACGACCTCGTACGTCGGCGACATCCGGACGTTGTCTTTGTCAGGGAAAAGCCGGGGGAGTTCTGCGACCAGCTCAGCTCGCTCGTGCGAGCATCAGCTGGTAAGGTGGCAGAGTCAGAGGATGCCGAGGAGTCAGAGGATGCCGAGGGCAAGGAAGGGGAGAAGGAGGAGAGATTCGTGATGTTTGCCGTGGATGACATGTTCTTCTACCGCGATTTCGGCCTGCCTAGCGCGCTTAGGCTCCTGTCGACAGGCAAGTTATTATGGTTGCTCGTGCACGGTGTGTCTTGTTTTTGCCTCGATGCGCTGGATTTGTTGTTTCCTCAGCCGCATAAGCAGGAGTAGTATTGTTTCCGTCGTTCGAATCGTGTGGCGTTGAATCCTGTGTTGGAAGTGCCCTGTCGAACCTTTTCGACTGCTGCTGTTGTTTGTGCTTCTCCGACCGCTACCGTTGATTTAGTTGTCGCTATGCTCGTACTGCTGCTGTCTACTCTAGGTTTACTTGCCACAGGAGCACTTGTAAAACCTTAAAGCTCTAATGAGACGAGAGCGTAGAGCCTACTTGTTCGAGTGCTTCCACGAGGCACCATTGCGGTAAGTCTAAATAGTACCGCTGTAGCTTGTACTGTAGCTTATAAACGGCCGTCTGTCTGTACGTTATTGGCACTGCTGTTGCACATACAGGGTCGCTAAAACAAAGACCCCCCCCCCCCCTCTGTTTCACAAGCGGTTCTTGGTAGGATGCAGTTCACCCTTCATGCGACTCGCTCCGCGCTTGGTGCACGCAATGGCTGCCTGGTCGGTGAAAATCCGACGTGCTCCGTCCCGGCGTTGTGGGGATGCGAGGGTCTATGGTCATACGGCTACGGACATGCATGATATCGAGTACACCCCCCCCCCCCCCCCCCCTGCATTATTTTCTTTGTCGACAGATCTGTCCGTGTTCTGCGTCCACCCGAGGCTTCACCCGGGCATCAACTGGTCCCACACGTCGGGAGCACCCTGCACTGTGCCCCCGCTGTCACCCACTGCTCGGGAGTTTGCTAGGGACAGCATCGGCGGCGGCAACGGCGGCGGCAGCAGCAGTTGCGGCAGCAGAGACGACAGCGGGAGGGGAGGCGGTGGCGAGAAAGGCACTCCCGAAAGGAAGGACGGGGGGGGCTTAGACGGGTGGCAGCTACGGCAGCGGCAGCCGCCGACGGTGTCCATGGCCGACTTCGACCTGCTGACCTTCGCTCGTGCGGAAGGGACGGGCGAGTGGGACTACCCGTGGGATCTCACCGGCGGCTTGTACAAGTGAGCAAGGAAGAGGCGTCCGTCTGGCTTGCACGGCAGACTGCTGTAGTTTTTCGTTGTTTCTTGCCCGGTATTTTGGTGTGTCGCACATGGCTACGTTAACAGTCGTACATGGCAACTCTCGCAGGCATGGTGGGCGTTTTCTCACTCGCGCCCCCCCCCGTCCCGCCACCGCCGCCGTGTTTGCAAACACCCGCACCCCGGTGAGTGGGGGGAAGAAACCCTCTCGTGCCTCTTATCGAGAGATCCCGCGCGCGAACCGTTGTTCACGAGGTTGCACAGCGTGCGCGCCGTGTGCTCTACTCGGCCTCATGGGATGCAACCTCTCACATTGTGCGTCATTTGACGTGTGCTGTCCAGACGCGAGGACGCCGTGGCAGTGATGGACGGCATCACGGGGACCTACGGCAAGCAGGCCGCCGCCAATCCTAACCTCCTGGAATACAACGGCAATTTATTGCTGCTGAAAAACATGACACGGAGCAGCAGTGGCAGCAGCGGCGGCGGTAGCGGCGGCGGCAGCAGCGACGGCAGCGTTTGGGGTAGCGGAGATAGCACCACCGTTGCGGGCATGTCTTCTTCTTCGATGGCCTACCGTCCTTCGGACCTTTGTGCGCCCGCTGCCGCTGCCGCCGCCACCGCCGCCAAGATGGATAATACGCTTGCTCCTCCCACGGTGTCGACCACGGCCATGCCACCAGAGATTTCTTCGTCGCCTGAACTTGGCGCTGTTGCAGAGGCAGCCGCCGCGCGTGGTGCCGCTCTTCTTTCTGCCTCTGCCGCTCCTGCCGCCGCTGTTGCTGTTGCTTCTGCTGCTGGGGCTGCTACCGCCGCCGTGAACGCTTTGAGCGCCGCTCCGCGGTGTGGGTGCGCGGGAAGAGCGGTGGTCTCCTCGCTCGCCGTGAACCGCGTACAGTCGACGTACACGACGCCTGTGTACGCGACGCGGGGAGGGGGCGTGGTGGACCTCGACCGTAGGCTCTGGAGGCGTTCGTTCCCGAGGGAGAATGCTTACGCCGCTCGCCAGGCAATGGGTGTGGAAGAGGGTGGTGACACGCGACCTGGGGTGAACAGTAGCGAGAAGGCACCCAGAGAAGAAGGAGGAGAAGGGGGGGGGGAAGAAGGGGAGGGAGGGGGAGAAGGGGGAGGGGAGTGCGTAGGAGGAAGAGGAGGAGGAGAAAGAGCAGGGAGGGGAGGAGCAGGAGGAAGGAGAGAAGAAGGAGGGGAAGGAGGAGCAGGAGGAGAAAAAGGAGGGGGGGGGGGGGGGGGGGAGAGAAGGGGGAGGAGCGACGGGCGGGCTAGATGGCAGTGCATACCGCGGCCGCGGGTTCAGCTCCGTCCACGTGGGAGAACTTTTGTTTGAGAGCTTTGCCGAAGGGGCAAGGGATGGAGCGGCTGAGAAGAAGGCGGCGAGGGCGGGGGGAAGCGGCGAGGAGGAAGAAGCAGCCCCCAGCGACGTGACCCGTGCAAGAGGAGCGCTCCCCACGCCATCGGTGGCGGAAACCAAGTGGTACCGCGGCGCAGAGTTTTCCCAGGGCCAGCAAAGACCCACGGTGACGGTCCTGCTCCCCGTGAAGGATGGTGGGGATCGCCTGCTCGACGCCGTGGAGAGCGTGGTCGCCTGCTGCTGCGCGGGGGAGGCGCCGCCGGACTGGCAGCTGGAACTCCTGATCATTGACGATGGCTCTCGGGATGGCGCGGTCGATAGGGCAACCGCGGCAGTGATGGGCGGCGGCGGCGGCGGCGCGGCCGCTGACCCTGCGGGAGTCACCGGCGGGGCAGAAATCGGGACGACGGTGGAGAGGAAGAGGGGTGTGCTAGAGGCGGCGGCGGCGGCGGCTGCGGAAGGCGTTGGACGCGGACAGGGGATGGCGAGAGAGGCAGGGGTTGGAGGGGGTGGGGTGACAGAACGTGTGGAGTACGCTGAAACCGCGAAAACGGCTAGAGAGCGGCACGAAAAGGCCCTGTCCGGAGATGCTGAAAGGGAACTGTGTGGAGTCAGCCGTGAACCCCCCGCTGCCGCTGATGCTGTTGCTGATGCGGTTGGTGAGAATACGTACAGGAACTGCTTGCTCCACCCTTCCGCAGACGAAGGACGGAGTCGCTGTGTCTTGAGAGTAATCCGGCACGAGCAGAACCTGGGCTTGGCGGAGAGCCTGAACGAGGGGCTGAGAGAGGCGAGGGCCGACCTCGTGGCGAGGATGGATGCGGACGACGTGTGCATGCCCCGCCGAATCATAGAGCAGGTGCGTATGGTCGATCGTGCGGGTCCTTTCGCAAGCTCAGCTCAGCGAGGCGTGCCGTGTCGTGACTCTTCTGGTTGTGGTAAAAATGTTTTTTTTTGTTTCGAGCGGGGAAGGTTTTTGTCCCGGCTGGAGCAACAGGCGGTGTGTTTTCTGTTTGCTTTTTTGCGCCGAGTGGGCTTTTAGGGACAGGTCTCCTGCCCCTTTGTTGCGCTACATCGCTACATATCACGATTTTGGTCCAGGAGAGCCGCGTCCAGGTGTTTCCTCTTGTATGTACGTGGCTCGGACTGTGGGGACAGTCGGTTCGACTCCGATTATATGCTGTGAGGAAGGTCGAACGAAGGCGAAGGTATTGTCTTAGTTGTGTTCGTTTAACCGTTACCTCTCTGTACGGACAAACGCTGTGCTCGACTTCGCGTTTTTTGCCGTCAGTTCAATTGGGGTTGCTGTTGTTTTTGTCCCTGGCCCCACCCAGGAGGTGCTCTGCACAAAAGATGCCATACTATGTGCTTGATGGTGCAACGCAACAGACGCCTTTTTTTCCCCCCCTGTTAGGTTTCTATTACGGGGGTCCGTAGTTAATAGGACCTGTGGTATACATAAAAACCTATATATTTACCTATTTTTTCTAATAATATTTGGTCCCGTTAACACTATGGTCCCCCGTAATAGTCCTCGACAACGGCGTCGAATCATAGGCGTTAGATGCGACGGTGACGCTTGTTGTCTTTATACCACCAATGACGGTGTGCTATGCGCCATTGAGGGTAGACGCTGGGGCCTTGCCCTCGACAGCCCTGCTGCTGCTGCTGCTCCACCCTTTTAAACGAAACTCGTCGAAACACTGCTTCTTTCTTGTTCGACGGTCTGCGCTTCGCCGTAAACACACAGCTGAAGACGGTATGGATTATTACCGTAATGTCGAGTGTCATGAGGCAAGCCCTCGCCTGACATTTACCTGCCGAGAGCATGGTAGGACGTAGCAGGTCAGCGAGTTTTTTTTATGTACGCGCTGGCGATATACAAAGCATCTTGGCTTGCCTGCAGGCACCTGGTGCTCCCCGTGCGCCTTCCTCACATTCGTACGAGTCATCAACCACCGCCTTTATGTTGGCCGCTTCTGTACGTGCGATATCTCTCTCTCCCTCTCATGCACATGCGCTGTCGTTACTTCCTGCTGCTGCTGCTGCTGCTGCTGCTGCTGCTCGTTGCGGGGGCACGAACAGGTGGCGTTCATGCGCAGCAACCCGCTCGTGTCTGTCCTCGGAAGCGCCGTGGCTGCATTCAGCGGAGAGTGCATCCGCCAGCACGTCGGCGCTAACTTCGTCTCTCCCGCCGCCTTCGCGGAGAAACGCGGTGGAGACAGCGACAATCACAACCCCTGCCTGCATCAACAACAACAGCCGCCACCGTTGCCGCCGCCGCCGCCGCCGCCGCCGCTTCCGCGGCGTCAGACGGAACTGTACATCCCGGCGTCGCGGGTGCAGCGTGTCGTGGCGCACCCAACCTCCCCTGGGTTCTTGGCGTGGTCGCTCCTGTTCAGCTGCTGCCTGGCCCACCCGTCCGTCATGCTGCGCCGCAACCGCGTGATCGAGGCCGGGGGTTACGACCCGGCCGCCGAGCCATCTGAGGACTACGACCTCTGGTTGCGGATGGAGGCGTCAGCACCCGGATGTTTGGCGAACACGGGCGAGGTGCGTTGTGGTCAAAGTGCGCCGGGTGAGCCCACGATGGTGGGTTCTCCTTATACGCCGGCTCTGGATGAACAGACCGGAGTACGGGCGATGGCTTGCGCTGGGTGGTATATGGGTGGTATTCGGCCGAGGGGGGGGGGGGGGGGGGGGGGGGGGGGGGGGGGATATGGGATACAGAGTGCTTATCCAGACTTTTTTTTTTGCCCTCTTCCCTTCCCCTCCCCATCCCTCGATATTGTATCTCAGTTTGCGTGCAAAACACCACAGGCGTGCATGATCTCGCGGTGGTCTCTACCCTGTCTTGCCTCGCGCGACCCCGACTGGATGACAACCTCAACGACTACAGGAGCCGGTCCAGCCCAGCGTGAATCCCCCCTCCCCCCCTCCCATCACCCTTTAAGAGTTCGAGCTCAAAGCCTTCTGTCATATCCACCCCTCTCCTTCCCCCGGCCCGGCCCGGCCCGGCCCGACCAGGCCCCACCCCCCACGCTCACCTAGCCCCCAACCTCACCCGCCTCTCCCACTTCCGCCTCAACTCCTCCTGCACGCCGTTCGATGCTATTGCAGGTCCTCCTGGGGCTCCGCAAGCACGCCCAAAACGTTTCGCTCGCGCGACGCCGGGAACAGGGCGAGGCGGCTTTGGCCGCGGCCGCGCGGGCGATGTCTCGGCTCCTGGGGGGGCGCGAGGTGACGGCAGCGCAGGCGTCGGCGATCAGGAGCCCCGAGTCCGCGCCGAGCGCCGCCGACCTGGCGGAAGGAGCGCGGTTGCTGGGGGAGCTCGGGCTTGCAGCGGCGGCCTCGGCGACGAGGGCGGTGTCAGAGAGGAGAAATGCCAGGGTGAGTGGCAGGGGACGCGCGGTATGGTAGGGGTATATAATATAGCACCTATATTTTTCTGAGGGTCTTAACCTGAGGAACTCCATACTATTAGTAAGAGATAACAGTAGTACTGCCACGGTCATCAGTGAATCATTATCAAGTCGTTACAGTAGTAAGTCATCGAAGAAAACATCTGGTTTTGAGAAAAGCTAAAAGCGTGACGCGTATAAACAATCCTTAAAACCTGTATTATATGGGGATAACCACGAGTAATATTGTAAAACATTGATGGTGTTCCAACGACATTTTTGTGTCAAGGAGGTCCGATCAAAGTCACAGATGTAGTCGTTCCGCCATAAAGTGCTACCACCCGCATTACCGCAAAAGCACGTCAGGGTGCACCTCAATCCTTTTATTACGGGGGACCATAGTAAATAGGACCAAATATTGTTAGTAAAATTAGGTAAATATATAGATATAGGCTTTTATGTATACCATAGGTCCTATTAACTATGGACCCCCGTAATAGTACTGCACTGCACATACACCTAAATTTGACTCTAATTCCAAGTGTTTTTTCCCATAACGGGACTGCAGTCCTAAACGGATTTTATAACCCTTCTACCGCTGTTAAAAACAATGCGACCCGTTGGCCAAGTAGTTGGTGCCCCAACACGGGAGGGCCGTTCTAAAGGGGTTACAAATTTTGCTATCACGGGGGGCCATAGTAAATAGGACCAAAATATTTCTAGTAAAAATAGGTAAATATGTAGGTTTTTGTGTGTACCGTAGGTCCTATTTACTATGGCCCCCCGTAATAGGTACAGGATATATACCGGGTTTTGTTTGGTTGATGTTAATTTTGATGGTGATTTGACGGGCCTGGCGAAGCACAGGGGGACGCTCGTTGGGAGTAGCGGCCATGGTGGGGGCTGGCAGTCGCGGTGGCTCCGGTCGTTCTGGTGGTGGGGGGGGGCGGGGGGGGGGGGGGGGTGGTGGTGGTGGCTGTTGAGGCGTTGCGAGGCGGGGGGGTTATTCGCGATCGCCCCGTGTGAGCAGCTAGTGTTTGGGCTTGTGCCAGCATGGGAGCCGGGGCTGGATGTTGCAGCGAAGTCTTTGAGGACTGCTCCTGATGTGCTTTATTCGTTTGTGATGCGCACCAAGTCATTAGGTCGATGACTGGCACCCGTGGGGCGCTCTCAGGGCTGCGCTGCTCTTGGTTTATCCCCCCCCCCCAAAGAAAATAGGGAACCACCACCCTCACCACGTGAGGGGGGAAAATAAAAACCGATGGAGGAGATGAAGGAGACCAGGGAAGCCTTGCGATATTTTTCCACTGCCGAAAAATGTAGAGCAGCACGATGCTACCCTAATATCCCAACACCAGACGCACAAACTGAAACCCACACACACGGACGACCAACCATCGCAGCCTCCGCAAGGGAAGAGCCCGAGAGAAAAAAATGCCGCCACTACTTGCTCCTGCTGCGTGCGTTTTTGCTGCTGCTGCTGCTGAACACCTCTTCATTCGGCAAAAAAAACGCCTCTTGTGGAAACCTCAATCGCCCCATTTTTTGTGTGAAAACAATCCCTGCAGGAGGAGTGGGGGCGGGCCAGAAAGCTCATCGAGCGGGATGCGGAGGCCCGCCTGGGGGCGATGGCGATGCACGCCATGCAACGCTTCGGCGCCGAGGCCGCCCCCGTTCTTGATGAGTGGAGGAAGCACTACCCTGACCGGCCGCTGCTCAGCGTCATCGCCGGCGGCCTGTAGGTGCCGCTACTCTGTGTTAAGGCTGTGGTATAAGCTGTTGTTGGTGAAACGCGCTACATGGTGGGCGCGAAGCCTTGTGTTCGGGTGATACTCTGGAAGAAGTTCGTGGCAATGGCGTTGCGTTGCTCTATGTATCTGTCTCCATCAGCGTCTCGATCAGCATGGTCATTTAGTGCGGCCGTTTCTCGTTGAAGAACCTTCGGCGACCGGTTTTTCGACGTTTTTGCCGGTGGCTTTGTGCGTGCCGACTTCTGCTGTGCTATTTTTTGTTGGGGACACTATATGGTGGGACGCGGGGCTTCGTCCGCGTGACGCTTCGGAAGAAGTCCCAAGTCAGTCCGCATTGTGTTGCGTTGTGTTTTTTCGATCGGCATGATTATTTTTCAAGTTAAGTATATTTATAGCTGACCGGGCTTCGACTTTGTCGCCGGCGGCTTTGCAGGTGCTGACCAGTGCTGTGCTAGTGCCGTTGCGGGTTCGACATCTCAGACGCGGGAGTTTGGGTTCCTGAGACACTCTAAAATACCGGATGTATCGGTGGTGTGTGTGCTGCTCTTCCTGTAACATTGGTGGGCGCGATCGTTCTTGCGCGACGGTTTCGCTTTGAAGTGGCGGCGATCGATTTTCGGGGGACGGGGGGTTGACGTCCGAAGGACATGCTGGTCACTTGTTGTGGGCTGGGGGTTGCATTTGCCGGTCTTTAGGCGTTCCCCAATGCGTGCAGTACCTTAAATATCGGCACCATTCATCCACATACATATCAATCTGACAAGTCAGCTCATTGCCGCGACCAACCTGTGAGTTACAAGGCCCCAGAGCTGGGCTGGGCTTCGCACAAGTCATTCGCTGCGGGGCAGCCCTCGAGCGGAACCAATCCTGCGGGCCGGCGTGAATCCTCGTGCAGGCGCTTGCGCCGTCGCGGTTGTTGCCAAGCGCATGCACGAGGCGTATCCCCCAGGAACTTTCATCCTGCGGAGAAGCATCTCCGCAATCTACGGCACGGCAATATTCATAGTAGGATAACGTAAAATGTATCCGCACTCTAACGTGTGAAAGACTAGGCGCCCATGCAGCATCGTCATATCTCTTGGTTCAGCTGCCCATCCGCATGCTTTAAACGTGTAAACTGTACCAGGTAATAAATCATTTTTCAACTTCTGACAGCAGTGCCCTCGCGTGGGTCGAGTGAAAATAAACCGAACCAATCCGAAAAGCTCCCTCACTATAAAAGGGGCACGCCGAAAAAAACAATACATGGCTACAAAATAAGTGCTCGTGTAGCACGAAACCAATCCGCAACAAAACATCTGCACTATCCCCTTCCGCCCTCCCTACCCCCCTCCCCAAACAAACACGCCTACTTCGTCTGACACTCTACTCTATCCAGTCAAGGGCGCGACACTCATAGTGCCTCTCATGTCACCCCCGCCCTCCAAGTCCTTCGCGGCCATCACCATCTGCTCGAGAGCGTCCATACGATCCACCATGGAGGCGTACACTTGCTCCGCTTCCGGCCTCGGGACCGCGGCAGGCTCGCCGCCCACAGCGGTGGTCCTTGGTGAGCAAACAGCGAACACAAACCGAGCAAAGGAGGGGAGTGGAGGTGGTCGGTCCTTCGGTTGTGTGTAAGCCAAACGTCTGGAGCGCCATCTTGATAAAAAAAATAGCGGTAAAAGCGGTCCGAGCGCGAAAGCTGAGGGCATGGGAAGACCAAACTATTTGCTACCCAAGCAGCACAAAGATAGAAAAGGTAGGATTAAGCTGTTCGGGAGAAGAATGGGGACATACCAGACCGAAATATGATCCGAGTAGAAGGGAGAAAAAACTGGGCCGTCGCGGACGAAAAAAAAAAATGGTACTCCCAAACAACGCTCCACCATGTTGTGCAACACCCTGTTCGAGACACCTATCATAAGATGTCGGCCTAACGCGTCGATTGTTAATTCAGAGTATCGCGGCGGGGTCGCGAGATAAAACGGGCGGCAAAGAGGGAACCCACCGATGTGCTACAACAGCGCGGTGCTGCGCGCTACGGACGCAGAACCCGATGCGCGAGGGGTGTAGGCGCTTTCGCTAACGGCGGCGTTCGCGGGCCGTCGTGCGATAAAAATGGAGACAGAGGGGGATTGGTTAGCGCACCGATCCCCGAGACGACCAGACACGCGCCCCCGCCTTCGAGCACACCTCCGCCCTTTACTTTACAGGTCTAGACCCACGGCTGCTCCTGAGTACGGCCGCTTTTCTCTTCAGACATCGTCGGGAAGCGCGGTTTCGCGGCTCCACGCACACCACGCCCGGCGCGAACGACGCGTGTTTGCCTCGTAGGGGTAGAACCTAATTGTTGTAAGGCTTCCATCACTTGAGTAGCTCCGTCCGTACTTACATGCTTCTCTCGCCATAAAAAACTAATTTCGAGAAATAGCAAAAAAAAGAAAAAGAAAAGGTGCAAAACCCGAGGACCAACCCCAACGCCCATTAGTAGTAGGTATACCACCACGAATATATTGTGAAACACTAATGGTGTTCCAACGATGTTGGGCCAGCTCTCTCGGGAAATCACAGGGGGAAACTTGACGATATTGTAAGAAAGCAACGACAACAGCAATGAATGCGGCGCGATTGGCGGACGGTACATCTCGATGTCCCGGGTTACAATGGTTGAGAGGAGTCGTGCGGCACGGGCGCAGCAGTATCCCACCCGTATCGCTGGGCGCTCACTCTGTGCTCGTAGACAGACGGTCGATAACACCTGATGTTTACCAACCATATACCAACCATTGTTTTGGTCGCTATCTCGCGGGCCCTGAGGGGGGTTAAGGAGCTCGGACAGTCAGAAGTAGTTCAGCTATTTAAACAAAAAGTGCTACGACTCTTACCGTAGCGAGCGTCGAGCGGGGTGTTGGGTGTTGGAAGCCTCAACAAGCGCGTCGCGTGGCGCGCGCACGCAAGCACGCGCGGGGATCACCGGCCGCACCAAGGGTGGAGGCAACAAACCACAGGCGGCGGACACGATGATATAGCCTATTTCTATATCGTCGTTCCCTCCCTCCCTCCCCTCTCTCTCCCTCTCTCTCTGTCTCTCTCTCTCCCCCCTTTCCCCTTGTTTCGCGCTAAAGGTAGAGACCGGAGTTTCCACTCAAAATCACAGCTGCAGCAGTAGCAATAGCAATAGCAGCAGCAGCAGCAACAGAAGCCAAGCCAAGCCAAGCCAAGCCAAGCCAAGGCGCGTCTCTGCGCCAAACATCCAGTCGCGACGAGTGACAACGCACCTCGAGGAAAATCCGCACTTATCTATACCCGAGGAAAGCAAGATACGGGAGTACCGATCGGAAGGAAGAAGAAACAGAAAAACACGGACACGACCTTTTAAACACCAGAAAACCACATTTTCGCGTACGCACAGCAGCATACCGTATCGTATAGCAGCGGGAGGAAAATCCAGCCACATTGAGACCAACCTACCCGCCCAACGCCTCCCCCCCCCCCCCCCCCCCCCCCCCCCCCCCCCCCCCCCCCCCCCCCCCCCCCCCCCACCTACGCCCCTACCCCCTACCCCCACCCTTCCACCCCTGAGCACGATCGCAAACCGTGCTCACCCGTACACCTCGACGAACGGGACGTACGCCACCCCACGCTCCCGGCACTCCATGCCGTGCTTAGCCCTCAGCGCGGCACCCACCGCGGCGGAGTCAGACGCGGCCGCCGTAAAGACCGGCGCCTGGAAAACATCCGCGAGCACTTGAAGCACCTGCTTTCGCGAAGACAAAAGCACGGCAAAGGCCGAAAAATCGCCAGCGTGTGTGGGAGGGAGGGGGGAAGGAGAGAGGGAGGGAAGGAGGGAGGGAGAAAGGACGGGGAGAGAGGGGGGGAGCGGGGGGGGGGGGGGGGGGGGGGCGTACTCATTCGTTGCTTGCCTTAGTCATCTGACCGTTGATCACGCGCCCCTTTCGAGACGGAGCAGGTGGGGAAGGATGGCAGGCAAACGTTTAGGCTCGCTGGGTGGCGAGGTTTATAGAGTCAACCCTGTTGAAACAAACCGAGTGGTAAAACGTGTTTGGCAAAAGAGGTACCGCAGCACGAGCGTGATGAGAGAGGGTTTCGTCCATCGCCCATTGGGGCAGGGGGGAGGGGGAGCTGGAGAAGAGGCCAGTGCACTCGCTTGTCGCTCGCTCAAAGCGCCGCCGCCGCGACCACCACCACTGCCACTGCCACTGCCACCCACACATCCATCGCTGTTTTCCCCCAACCGCGAGGCCTTCGCGCGGCGCCTTGCAGAAACTCGCTCTCGAACTGACACCAACGATGACCATGACGAAAACGAAAAAAAAAGAGAAGGTGCAAGGGCTTGAGGTTTACGCGGCGCAAACGGCGGCGCCCCAAACCCCTTCAGCGTCACTTCAAAGAGTATTTTCTTTCTCTCGTGTCCAGGAGGGCGGGGGGGGGGGATCTCCCGTTGTATAAACGGCCTTCGCAGCCAAGGCTCTCCGGCCTCCTGTCCCCGCGACAGCGAAGCGTGGTAAACAACGATCGATCCTCCGGGGTTTCCCAAACACGCCGAGAGGCGTGACCACAGCGTGCCGTCGCCGAAGGTAAGAGCGCGACACGGTGCAGCAGTGATGGCGAGGGGACACACGACCCACTCCACCGAGAGGTGGATTGCCGCCATGTATCATTCTATCGATACAGCCGGTTTATTTTCTCCACGGCCATTCTTTCCCGTCGCTGCTTGCGTTCGCTCGCACGTTGCGAGAGAACGGACAGTCAGGCAGGTAAGCACTCGCACTTCTCAAGAAAGCGGAGTTCGTTCGGCAGAGCCGTCTTTTCCTTGGAAAGTGACACTGCTGTCGGTTTCGGGTGACGGACGCCAAAAAAAACAATACACTAAGGAGAAAGAGGGCTGAACGCGACGAGGAATTCCACCGAATATTTGCGCAGTAGGCGAAGCGGAAGCTGGACGTAGCGGCCGGCGCATACAACAACACACTTCCAGAAAACCAGAGCTACCACAACTATCGAGATAACCCAACCAAACCAGAACCCGATGATTACTATTACGGGGGTCTATAGTTAACAGGACTTATGTCATACATAAAAACCTATATATTTAGATATTCTTACTAACAATATTTGGTCCTATTTACTATGGCCCCCCGTAATACTGCTTTTACACATACCGCCGTCTCAACACGGCAGTGCCAGGTACTGTTCACATCAGCGCCCCCTAACCCCGCACCTCCGCGTTCTTCGACCCCCCGCCGGTGGCTAGTATCCGGGACGGCTGACGAACGCCCAGCTCCCTCGCGTGCGCCCTCATCGACAAAAACCTACCTTCTACCACCGCTCTCGCCTCCTCCTCCGCGCTGAGCTCTTCCTGCGTGTGCGAAGGCAAGCATGGGCAGGGAGGGGGGCTAAAGGGGCGGCTGTAGGACAGGGGGGGGTATACCTCATGTCATGCATGGCCGTAGTCGTATGACCATAGACCCTCGCATCCCTACAACGCCGGGACGGAGCACGCCGGATCTTCACCGACCAGGCAGACATTGCTTGCATCAAGCGCGAATGTGAGGGGGTGGGCGTATTCATTTGTTGCTTGCCTTAGTCATTTGACCATTGACCATGCATCCCCCGCGAGACGGAGTGAGTGGGGGGGGGGGGGGGGGGGGCTAATGACGTGGCCAGATCAGTGGCATCTACTACTGTCCGCGAGGGATAGTCGGGGTGGTGTCGGTGACGGTGATTGTCAGGACGCAAAATAGACAAAGAAAACGCACGAAGATCTCCGAACGCTCCGACGGTTTGTCATGCCCCGAGGAGGAGGAGGAGGAGGAGGCTAAATACAAAAAACAAACACACACGCAAACACACCACAAAACGGTACAGCACACGCGCGTCCGTACCCTTGCCCCCCCCCCCACCTCCTTCCCTCCCCTCTCCCCGCCCCGTTCCCACGCCGAGTCCAGTCCCAACTCCCCCTCACCCTCCTCTTCCCTGTCCCCTTCCCTACAACACATGAACACTTCGCCGTTTCCCTCCGGACCTGCGTTGTCCGCCGGCCGTCCCCGTCCACAAAGAAGTTTCCCTGGCGGTTTATCTGCGGCGTGATCTCGAACATGTCGAGGAACAGGCCCAGCTTACCTCGGTTGCCTGTTTCTCCGTCGCCTAGAAGCCTTCCGACGGCGCGAGGGCAGGCGCAAGGGTGAGCGAGCAGCGGGGCGGGGTGCGGGCGAAGACGCATCGCGACGGGGGGCATGGAAGAACAGGGGGGACGGGGTAGCTCATATAGAGTACAATCGATCCGAGGCCAACAACAAAACAGTATGAAGGGCGAGGCGGAGGGCGGGGAGGGGGGGGGGGGGGCAAAAGAGGGAGGGCGCGGGCAATGACTACATACAATAAGATCGAATCTCGGCAGGATAATGAGTACTCCAAAAATGAGCGCAAGCGAGGATTGTGTCCGGTCCGCGCGCGCCGGTAGGGCTACAGTGTGACTCACGCAACGCGCGCGCGGCCGCGGTTGTGGGTGAAAGGAAGGCACATCCGCAACGGCGGAGCTCGCCGCGACGAACAGCTGCTTCCACGCGCGCTGGCATCCATCTATATACCGACTGTGACTTCCCTACCCGCGTTCGGCCCGCAGGCGTTGCTTCCAGTCATTGTTCTGCTGCAGCGTGCGCCTTTGGGGGTTTTACGCCCTTCATCATGGCGCGAGCACACATCGAATTCTGCACCGAGGGGGGCTTTTTTTTTTTCACAAGCAACCTGATACGCTAAACGAGGAAGTGCTTTGCCCGGCGGGATCTCCGCTCCCCGAACCCATGCGCGTGGGTTCGACTCTCCACCACACCTCAACATCCGGAAAAAAAACGTTAAAATAGTCAGAGGCCGCGTGCTGGTTGCTTGCGGTACCGAACAAAAGCAATTCCAAATGATCGAGAAAAATAGACCAACGTCTGGGAATCGTACATGGAAAACGCCTCCCAGCTTCCCCTGGCGCGCCTATCCCGAACCCCCTCCCTCGTGAGCGAACCGTTCTTGTACACTAGCATGGCGAACCACGTCGCTGGGTCGCACGGATGATACATGGTGTTCCCTGTTGCCTCAGGCGTTCCATAAAGGCGAGGCGAAGCGGGACAGGGAAGGGCAAGATAGGACAGGGCAGGACAAGGCAGGACAAGAAACGACAGGACAAAACAAACGCAGAGGGAGGCAAAAAAGAAACAGCGTTCAACGGAAACAAAATCAGCAGGACGCTCGTCTGAAAAAAAAAAAAACGGAACTTTTCGTCGGCGACTGCCGTTGTCTTTCTTTCACAAAAAACAAAACAAAACAAGGAAACACGAAGGGACAAAGCATCGACGAAAACAAAGCACAAGAACAAGTACAAAGAGGGAGCGAAAATTGTCTGTCGGGCACTGTGATCACTCGATCGAGCCAGCGGGAAGGAGGTGGCTGGGTTAGCAGTTGAACAGCGGTGCGACCGCAAGGAAACACCTCACGCAGGAGCGGAGCGAAGGGACGGGGGGGGGGTGCGTACTCATTCGTTGCTTGCCTTCGCCATTTGGCCATTGACTACGCATCCCTTTCGAGACGGAGAGGGGGGAGGGGGGGGGGAGGTTGCAAAATGAAACAGGGGCAGGGATGAGGAACATGGAGGAGGATGAGGAGGAGGAGGAGGGAGGAGGGAGGAGGCAAGAGGCGTTCCAGCCAGACTTACCTGCATCGGGTAGAGATACGTGCTTTGCTCGTTAACTAACTGCCGGTACAGCTGCCGGTACAGCAGGTATACCAGCCTGCATGGAGACTGTTACCAACAAACCAAAACATTCAAACCCACCTGTCGTCGTCGGGCTGGGGTCGACGGTCACTCCTAGCAGGGTGTCTGACGTGCCTAAGCTCACCATCACGTCGCCCCCTCCTGTCCCCGTACCTCCCTCCGAGCCGCCAGCGGCCACGACCCCCATCCCCGCAAGGGAGTTGCAGTTGTCGCCGCTTCCCGCCACCACCAAGCAGTCTCGAGAAAACCCAAACCTGAGATTTTCCGGCCGTTCGCAGGGTCGCGCGCGGGCTTTCGTTTGTGGGTTCAAGTGCTCGAGGCGGTCGTGCGATGCTCGGAGCAGAAAATGCGGGGAGATTCAAAAGAGGGAAGAGGTGACAACAAACGCAAACACAAAAACTGCCAAACCAACAATATAGACAATTATTTCATATACAAACATACAGCAACTACTGTACATAAAACAGAAAATGCAACTACACAAGCAAAATGGGGAACTTATCATGCACGATGTAAACGACGGCTTTATAAAACGAAACACAACTACACAAACACGTGGGTCAAACCGGCGAAAAACCGCCAGAGAAGCGAAGCTACTGCAGGAATCGGTACAGGGCAGCTGCCGAAATTGAACTACAGGCAGTCAGAAGGACACCATTTGCAACAAGAAGCCCTATGCCAAGTGGGTCCAACATACAACTTCACGTTGGTATTGGTGGAAAGCAAAGAGAGCGGGGGGGGGGGGGGGTCGTCCTCGACGTAACGTGTGTGTGAGGGCGAGGGGGTGTACTCGATAGGAGAGATGTATTCGATCACATGCATGGCCGTAGTCGTATGACCATAGACCCTCGCAATGCCGGGACGGAGCATGTTGGGCTGTCACCGTCCAGGCAGACATTGCTTGCACCGAACGCGAAGCGCCGTGAGGTTTTCGGCGAAGGGTGAGCTGCATCCTACTAAGAACCGCTTGTGAGGCGGACTTGCATATGGATGGCAGCCTCAATGAGTTAATTTAATTTCCGGTGTAGCCACTTCCAGAGACAGCAATGGGAGTACTATGTAACTGCCTCTTGGGTGCCTTACCATCAACACTACGTGATTTGATCATTTCCCCTTGTGCGGGAGGGGTGTACTCGATATGAGAGATGTACTCGATCTCATGCGTGGCCGTAGTCGTATGTGCGGGAGGGGGGGGGGTAGAGCCCAGGATCTTGTATAGATGGCAGAGTTTTCTTCGAGGCGGGGGGGGGGGGGGGGGGGGGTGCTACTATGCTACTACCGTTGACAGCTGCAGGCACACCTGATCGATCGCGGTCGAGCGCCGCCACCGCAAGCATACCAACGCGACGTGAGCGACTCTGCACTCACCCCCCCCCCCCCCCCCCCGCCCCGCACGTGGCGAACCTGCGCAATCTGTTCTCCTCCTCGTATCCCAATCACATGAAACAGCCACGTTTAAGGGGGGAGAAAACAACGAAAATACGTAGACCTCCTTCAGGGATACCCGCAAGCCTTTGAGCTGCAACTGCTCGGGCAAACCACAGACGCAAGTGTCGTATTTACATTAGAAGGCCGAACGATGCGGCGAGTGAAAGGAAAAGTTAAAGCCGTTTACATTAGAAAACCGAGTGATGAGGCGAGTGAAAGGAACAGTTAAAGCCGCGCACCACCGCGCACCACGGGCAAAACCACGACCTCGACGGGCGCGGAAATAAACTGTGTGTATTTTTTGCTGATCTCGGGTGGAGTCGACGGCGTCGCCGCAGTGCTTGAAAGGTATGCAACGCGCAAAAACCTAGGACTCGAATCGTAACTCGTGAATTTAAGGCGCGACGCTACTCTAGGCCACGCTAGGCCAAGCAAGGCGAAGCGTTTCTCTGTTTCGTGTTGCAAGTATGGCTCGGGCGGCCGCTCTCGGCCGGACGAGCAACAACGGTCACCGTCTCGCGCCCATTCTCTGCTGGGACGTGATGTGCTCCGTCAAATAGGGCAAATGGGATGCAGGCAGGGACAGGATAGATGCAGCATCAGAATTTTCATCAGCATCAATATTAACAGCGGTAGCGGCGGCGGCGGCAGCAGCAGCACCAGCAGCAGCACCAGCGGCAGCAGCAGCAGCGGTAGCAGCAGCAGCAGCAGCAGCAGCAGCAGCAAGTGTAGCGGCAGCAGAGACTCGACCCCCCCCCCCCGCGCTTCCGCCACTGTCGCCGCCGCCGACATCACTGCCGCTGCCACCGTCTTTTTCACCTTCGGCAGAGGTAGCCGGAAACATTCCCGACCCCGATGTGAGAGTCCACGATGCCCTCGTCGTCCCCAAGGCGGCGCCTTAGCCCCGGCGCTGTCGCCTCCAATGCCTCCTCGAGCCACCGCTTCTCCCTGAAACAGCACCAGCACCAGCAAGCGCCGGCAGGCATCGTTAGCGATAGACACACTAGTCGGCACAACTTGGATCTGTGGTAGTACCTGTGGTACCTGTGTTGTAGCTGACAACCAACCAATAATCTAAACCTCGTCAATATGCGATAGATACGTCACACAGATAAATGCGGTGCAACCTGAGCCAGTGAGCTTCATTCAAGCACGTGTAGATAAATCTGTCAAAAGCGTAATATCTGACAACACGAGCTTCCAAAAGCATGCGATATGTCGCGGTGGTGGTGGTGGTGGTGGTGGGTGTGGTGGCGATGGACGCGGCGGCGGCGACACCGAAGAGAATTCGGAAGCTCCCGCGGGGCTCATACTATTGTCGCGCGAGCGAGACGGCAGTGTGGGCCCGCCACAGCCGACCTTCTTCTGTAGGTGCCATCATCGTAGGAACGAAAACAGCGTCCTGCATTAGCACCACCACGGCCAACGCCAACACCACCGACACAGACATCAGTACCCCCCAGAGCACCAACATCGCCACCACCAACACAACCTGCACCACCACTGCCATGAACCACCCTCAACAACAGCAACAACCACAGCGATCACGGGTACGCACGCGAGCATGCAGGCACACACACGCACGCACGCACGCGAGCAGGCAGGCAGGCAGGCAGGTAGGCCGGCAGGCAGGCACCGGTAGGCACGCAGTCAGGGACGCAGGTAGCTAGGCACGTAGGCACGCAGTCCGGAACTTCAACAGCAACCGCGAGCCAAACGTCTCGGGGTTCTATTTTGAGGAGAGCTACGAGTACCCGTGCTGTAACACCGCACCTGATGTGCATCAGGTTCATCCCGCTCCCGTCGGACGTCTCGATCTCCGCGTAGCGCCCGGCAAGGACCGACGCCAAAAAACTGCAGACGAGGGAGATGCGCTCCGTGTCCTCGAACGCCTGTGGCCGCTCTCGGTGAATCTGAACAAACACCACGCGCAAAAAGGGTTTCCACATTAAGGTGGGGGTGGGCAGTCGGGTTGTTGGATCAGTGACAAAAGATGATGGACTGCAGTGAGGTGATATAGTAAATATTTCGTTTGCCACCCGACAACGTGCAGTGAATATTTCAACTCCGATACGACACATAAGCCGGGTGCTCATATTCGTACCGTTGTCGTGATTTGGTTTCGAGGATTGGGCGTGGGGCAGGCTTCCAGTAGAAGCTCGTGCGCACTTGTCTGCTGCTTTTGGCGATTATCGAAGACGACTCATCGAGGGGGGCACCTCTCTCCGTCTCTTGCTTACTTTGTCCTTGTCCGTCTGCGCGTCTCTATGGTTGTTCGCCTATCCGTCCGTCTGTATATATCTGCGTCTGTCCGTCTGTAAGTATGTCCATCTGTCTTCTGTCGGCATGTCTGCCTGTCCGTACTTTACCTATTTATCTCCATCTCTTTGCCCCTTATCTCTCTCTCGATCGCAAACAATTTCTAGTCGATTCGACGAGCGTTCTCTTGTCCGACCTCAAATTCACCAACACCCAACACCACGGTAGCACGACCCCATCCTCACCAGTCGTACCAAAGGAAACCCGCCCTACGAGCAGACACGAGCGAGTTACCCTTTCATTCACTGACCACTCAATAAATCTGTCAAATACGCCGGAGCCACACCGCGCACGAGACAACTAGACGCCGACCACTCCAGGACGATCACCCCTTCCCACACCCCCAACCCCCCAGCCCATCCACCTTCATGATCTGTGGCGCGCCTTGCCGGAGGTGCGCTCTCGATCCTGTAAGCTCCGCCAGACGCGCGGCGCCGCCCATCGCCTCCTCGAGCTCCGCGGCATACTTCTCCGTGCTCCCGTCCGCCCATATCGGTGAGTCCTCGACGGCAAAGCATCCGGAAAACGCCTCCACCAGCCCTCCCACAGCAGGCACCGCCGCACCCCCCGCCCCCACCGCTCCTTCTGCCGCCGCCGTGCCCCCCCTACTCCGCCGCCGTTATGGCCGCCGTCACCGCTATTACGGCCGCTGCCTCTGCTACCGCGGTCGCTCCTACCACCCAACCAGGCGCTCGAGTCTGGGTCTGCGTCCTCGGCCATCGCGCGGAGCCTCTCTCGCGCGCCTTTCGCCCAGTATACCGTACCGTGTTGCTGGCCGCTCACGGACACCGCTCGCACCGCCGAAAGCTCGAGGCCTGCACGAGACATGTCGCCCTGGGGGTCCTGTCGCGGAAAATATGCGAGGGAGCGGGCGGGCGGGAGGGTGGGCGGTCGAGAGGGCGAGCGGTGGGATGGGGTGCGGCGGGGTTTCTCGCTGTTGCTGTCGCTGCCTCTCGGCTCGCCTGTCTGTCTGCCTGCTTGCCTTTCTGTCTATCTGCCTGGCTGCCTGTCCGTATTCCTATCTGTTTGTCACCTCCTGCCTCTGAATGCCTGTCTCTTTTATCTTTCTCTCCCGTCCCTGCCCCCTTTCTGTCCGCCAGATCCACGTCGAGCATCCGAGTCGGTGCACCGCAACTCGTACAGCCCCCCCCCCGTGTACAAATGCACCCACGTTTTGGGAGAAAAACTACTTGCATTCAGAGTCGGACACTATCTCCAGCAGCACAGAGTGGGCGAAGACGATGGGGTTACTGTAGGGCTACGTATCACTATTGGAGCCAGTCTTGTAACTACGGACTACCAGGTACACTATGGCGATTTACATCATGCGAGAACACGACGCCACCAACAACAGAAACAATAACAACAGCAACCCCAACAACAATCCCAACAACAACAACAAGAACCAAAACGCCTGATACCGCAACAACGCAGAAGGTAGCCGTAAATCGTACCTGGTAGACAGCAAGAAATGGGCGCGAGAACGTACTCGTATATATATGCTGCATTCAGGGTTACTGGTCGGACCGATGAGGGCACGAAAGGTCACACGTACAGCATATCGTACCTTGAGCCGTTGTAGCAAGGCTTCGAGAGCGTGCAGCCACATCGCGACGGGCGAAGTGACCTGAGAGCCCGAAACTTTCATGCCGTTCTTCGACCCGTATCGATGCTCGGCCGGCAGGTCCCGCTGCAGATATCATGCGAGCGGCGTAGACAGAACGTGTGGAGCACACCGGAGGCCGGGGGCGTGGAAACGGCGCTGTGGCAATGAGCGTCCTCGTGTGTGCTCTGCGATGTACAGTAGGTCTAGAGTTCTACTGACGGAGGACCATAGTAAAAGGGACCAAATTTTGTTAGTAAAAATAGGGAAATATATAGGGTTTTTGTGTGTACCGCAGGTGTTATTTACTATGGTCCTCCGTAATACGTAGTAGCTCCATGTTTCGTACAGCCGCTGGGTTCGTGCATCCCGCACCTCAACGGGTTTAGTGATGGTACGTACGTACTGCGAAACGGAATGATAAAAGACGAAGTAGGACTACGCGTACTACGACTTCAAAGCAGTACGCAGGGCTTATAAATGAGTACTGCTACGTACCAGTGCACAGCAGCAGCAGTAGCAGTAGCTGGAAAAGACAGCGTAAGTTGAACTTCTTCAGCTTGTACAAGCCAGGCAGGGTACGAGCACTCGTAGACGGTTCAAATACTCAAAAGTATGCATTTTCTGAATCCGGGGAAACAAAATACGAAATAGCAACAGCAGTTGGGGGGGGAGGAGATTGTTCACTCGAGCGATCCACTCCAAACGTGCCCTTTCGGCGCACGCACACACCTCGTAGTTGACGGATTCAAGGACGACCGGGTCGTTCGAGGCTCCTCCCGCCCCCTTCCCCCGCAGGACCGCTGCCGTCAAGCTCTGGGTACTGAGATCCAGCCCTAGCCACAATGGCGGCTCTTGCATCCCCTGCTCCTGCTCTTTGACCGCAGCTCCAACAGGACCTACTGCAACCACCCTGTTCCGAAACATGAACGCTCGAGAACTGCCGGTCTGCGGAACAAGCGACGACCGCCCGTGAACAAGGGCAGACCGTGTTGTGCACTCGCTGCTCTTGGCGAAGGGTGACCGTGGTGTCACCCTTGTGGCTGGCCAAGTGGCAGCAGGCATCAGCCAGGCCGTCGCGGAGATCATGTACCCGGAAAGCAGCAGCAAGCTGGATTTCAAAACCACCTGTGGTACATGAAGCCTGCATTTCAAAACAGGTCCGGTTTTGGAGATTTCTGCGTCGCCCTTTATTCCAGCCATTACGACCTCCTCGCAGCCATATTGCTCGTGAGGCCTAGTTGGGTGCATCACTTTGCATATTCAGTCGTCAAACTGTAGTTTCGCCTGTATCCTGAAGAGCCACCGCCAGGTGTTCGCTCGTGATGTTGTTGTTCACAGTTCAACGAAGGAACTACGAGGTAGTGCATGCTTTGGTGCGGAGGCGACACCGAAGGTTTCTACGCCATTATAAGGCGGTGTATTTTTGGGGAAGAAATTGATTACGTGTGATGTGTTCTGTGTACCGGCGCTCGCCACGCAGCGTTGCTTGGTTGCTAAGGTGCAAGAGGTGACGAGTAGCACGCTCCTCAGCTGACGACTGAGACCCACGGCCGAGCTGCTGCAACCAAGAGATTCGTACACCACCTCGGCTTGCTTCAGGATAGGCTTCGCCCTGCACCCAAGCACCCTTTTTCCTCGGTCCAGAGCCAACACAAACGAAGGGAGGAAGCGGCTCGTTTTTCTGGCGCAGGGAAGGCCGCTAACGCACGGTTCCTAGCAGTTTGAAGCAGGATAGTCTCTAGGACAGGAAAGATCCGCCATGGCGGATAGAGACCCTTGCCCTCACCGCATCGTGGGAGACGTCGGCGGCGCCTTTGGGTTTGGCCTGGTGGGCGGAGGAGTATGGCATAGCGTCAAGGGTTTCAGGAACTCTCCCAAAGGCCAGGGGACACAAGGCGCTCTCAAGGCTGCCATGGTGAGAGGATTGATTGCGAGCTGTTTCTGGAGTGTACCCCTGCGAGTGTTGATAGTTTTTTGGGGGGTGTCACATGTCTGTCCTGTTACGCACACAGCAGTAGCAGTGTAGTAGTGCACAGCAGTCGTCCCGGAAGAAGGGCGCTGGTGATGGTGCGTGGTCGTGTGTAGTGCGGCTTTCACCGCTTCTCTGGTTTGGTTTTACGTACCATTCAGCATTCAGCATCGTCGGCAGTGTGTGTGTGTGCAGTGGTGACACGTGATGGAGATGTTTTTCACGTATATACCAGTAGACCCCTGGTACGCTCCTCCGCTCACGGCTGTTGTGCTAAATAGATACGGTTACTCGTATACAGCAGGGAGTATACGGTAACTACTGCTGTACAGCAAACAATCGTGTTGTGGTATGTACCAGTACTTGGTACCTCCTGTGGTACCCGGTAGGTAACGATTCCGTTGCTTGCAAACCTGTACAGACAACTCTGAAAACTTGCACACCTCTCGGTGAACGCGCGATCGAATTATCATGCATACACATACCAAGCTTTCGATTTTCATCATCACAGCTTCGCTTTTTTTTCTTCTTTTTTTTTTCTTGATACAGCAGTACCCTGGTGCTGGGTGCTTGGCTTCCTCCTGCCTGTGCTCGTGTTTCATATGATAGCTCGAGCTGGTACAGCAGCAGTACAACGAGGACCGCAGCAGCAGTAGGCATAGACGTAAGCACTGCGGCATACCGCTCGTATAATACGGCTGCACGAGTGTCGATGGTTAAAGCATACAGTCAATCTATGTACCGCTGCTGCACAGCGATGGGGTTACTTTTTACCTTTGGATGGGAGTGTAGGAATGGATACAGGTGTACAGCAGTAGTAGGTGTTCACTCTTAGACGCACCAGTCTGCACCAGCAGCAACAGCAGTATCGACTCCGTTCTCGGTTTTGCTTCTTTGTGTGCGATCTCCGTCAACTGCTGTCACTGCTGCTTTGGCGCTTGGACCGCGGCAAGTCATACCTGTAATTAGACGACGGGAGGCGGATAGGGAAAAGGGCCCCCGGCACGTGCCGCATAGCACAAGCGTGTACTCTGCACGTCCTACGGCAGCAGCATAAAACTGCAGTTCGATCAGTGCGGAACTACGACCGACGACATCTTCGGGACGACGTTTTTTTTTCTTGATCATCATTTTCACTTTCCAGTTCCAACTCGTAAAAGGTTCTATCCTCAGCGATCTTCTTCTGGACAAGCCGTGGTCACAAGTGTCGTCCCTTCTCCCCCGGGTATATACGTGCCTTCATTTTTATCGCGCATAGGGTTCAGCATTCCCACTGCTCGTTTATTTTCACCGAATGTAGCTAACCCATGCTTTCGCGCTTTCCGCTACTAGTCAATATTTTATTCAAGAAAAAGTCCATACGACTATGCACTCGGTAATACTTGAACCCACGAAATTGATCTTAGTAGGCACGCGGACCACCTACCAAGCCGCCGGGGACGCCGGCATGTATGATACTTTAAAGTTGACGTGGTGCTGCAGTTTGGTGAGGTACAGCAGTAGTTGCGACTGTCGTCGTGTCGTTCGTCCCACCAACTATTAGAGCACCCAAGTAAGGCCTGCCAGGTACCGGGTACTCCGTATATGGTAGCAGTAGTAATTGCAAACCGGGTACGATGCAAAACGAAACGTTGCACATCTCCGCCCTGCTCCCGCTTCGCACCTTGATCCCACTCATGCCTTATCCCGCCCAGACCTCTGAGCCCTCCAAACTGGTCTTGGTTACACAATTCGCCGCCGGCAGCGCCCACCAAGCGCCCTGGCCCTACACCGACCTGATACACCAAAATCGAGGGTTTCCACCTAAACGATAAAACTACGCACCTCCGCGCTGCTCCCGCTCGGCACCCTGACTCCACCACGACTTGATTCCACCCAGACCTGAGCCCTCCAAACTGACCCTGGGTGTATGTACGATTAAGCCGCCGGCAGGGCCTACTAAGGCACCCTGATCCCGCCCCGTCCTTATACACGAAAATGGAGGATCTCCACCGAATGGCGCTGAAACCAGCGTGCAGTAAGGCGTGTGCAGAGTTTTATTTGCATACGAAACCCGTGCGCAAATAGCACTTCCCATGGTAGTCACGGGCACAACTGTTACTGTTTGTAGACACGAACGGGTAATTTCACAGGCCAAGACGCTTTTGTTAATACTGGTTTCGGTTGTGTTTTTTTTGCGTTTTCTTTTTTCAAGGAGATGGTTTTCAAAACCTCATGTACCTCTTGAAATCCTGAAACCCCCGAAATGCCTTTTCTAAACCGGGTATTTATCGAATAGCGTCTGGCCTGCAAAAATCTGCCACAGGCTCGTTTCTATGACTCTAATACCCCCCTCTGGGACCTCGAGATGACGACCCAAACAATGAACAACCATTGTGTTGTCAACCATTCACGAGCATCGCAAGGGCCCAGAACTACGGATAGGATGGTGTTGCGCCCGTGCCGCTCGACTCCTTGCATTCAACCATTGTGTATCTCCGACACCCAGTGGCCGCCCTCCTTGTAACCGTCAGTTTTTTTTTGCGTCAATTTTCACCTCTGAAGTCCCCCCAAGAAGGTTTTCAGTGGGTTTCATCTATTTTCTTGAGGCAGTAACTGTCAGTTGTTTTGCGTCAATTTTCACCTCTGAAGCCCCCGAAGAGGGTGTTCGGTAGGTTTCATCTATATTCTTGATGCTGCCATCTCATTTTTCCCAGGGTATGTTCGGTAGGGTGTACCGTGCACCCGACGTATTTGTTGGTGGGTGTACCGAACTTACCGAAGTGTCTGGTGCCGGATTCAGATCGTGCCAAACTTACCGAAGTGTCGGGTACCGGCTTCGGGTTCGTACAATACTATACCGGAGTGTTCGGTAGGGAATTGAGGCCGTACCGAACCAAATCGGTAGGGTAACTACCCGCGGTGTACTTTTACCGAAGTGTCGGGTACGGGCATTCAGGTCATACCGAACGTCCCGAAGTGTCGAGTACCGGTATCCAGGTCGTACCAAAACTTATGGAAGTGTTGGGTACAGGTATTAAGGTCGTGCCGATCTCACCGAAGCGTCGGGAACCGGTATGATACACTGAGCTCGTACCTAACCCATGGAAGTGTCGAGTACCTATATTGAGTTTGTACCGAACCTTGCCGGAGTCTTCGGTAGGGTATTGAGGCCGTACAGAAACCTCACCGAGGAATTCAGTTCGTAGGGTATTACCGAGCAAAATACCCCCGGTATACTTGGGTATGATACGTACACTACCGAACACGCGGTTTTCGCCAAAAAAAAAAGCGCCGCCCGACTGATGCCTTGTTCAACATGTGTGTTGTGTCCCGTGCCTTGGGGCACTCGACTCGGGTCGGCGTCTGCATGTACTGTTCCGGAGGACCATAGTAAATGGGACCAAATATTGTTAGTAAAAATGGAGAGAAATATAGAGGTTTTTGTGTGTAAGGTAGGTCCTATTTACTATGGTCTCCCGTAATATGTACATTTAGGAGTGCACCACCACCACCACGGTCCTACGTACGGTTTTCATAGTAGTGTTACTCGCAAGCGTATGATTGATTCCACATTACGGACATGCTCTTGTATATACCGCTGATAACAGGGTGAAATGCAACCCCCCCCCCCCCCCCCCGCCCCCCCGCCCGCCTCCGTCAATTCCCTTTCCGCCACCAATCAATCAAATCAACAAACCAATCAGTACCGAGCGCCCGTCCTGGGGGGAAACTTCGCGTGTGTGGGGCGCCCTGTTCTCCGTGTGCGACTGCTCGCTCGTCGCCGTCCGCCACAAGGAGGACGCGTGGAATCCCATCCTCTCGGGCGCCGCCACCGGTGGCATCCTGGCCCTGCGAGCCGGACCCAAAACCGCGGCGAAAAACGCCGCCGTCGGAGGCGTTTTGCTCGCCGTTATCGAAGGGGTGGGAATCCTCCTGGGTAGGTTCATGGCGCAGCAGGAGCCGCCGCCCCTGGAGGCCGACCAGGGGGGGGCGGGGGGGGGGCGCTTGGGCGCCCCCCAGGCACCGCGACCCTTAGGGCTCGCACCTCCTTTGCCCCCCGTAGGGGCGCCGACAGGGTACCGGCCGACGGGGGCGGGGGGAGAGATGGACTCGTCGGCGACTCGATCTCACGATGTGGTCACTGGGTCCGGGTTCGAAACCGGCACTAGGTTCGAGGACACTTTAGCGACGCAGGACCCGTTTGCGTCTAACAGTGGGGACCGATACCTAGAAGGGGGCGCGCGCGGAGCGGAAGGTGGGGGGGGGGGGCGGGGGGGAGAAAAAGGGCTGGTTCGGGAGGCTGATCGGCCGAGGGGGAGGAAAGTAACATGCTTATGTGTGTGTGTTTTTTTTTGTTTTTGTTTTTTGGAAGCGAAGGGGAAAGGAGGCGGGAGGGGAGGGAGGAGATGGGACGGGGGGGGGGGGGGGGGGAGGGGGGGGGGGGGCGGTGGTTATAAACCCTTTTACGACTTCAGACGTGTTGCTACTCCAGCTTCAAGTTTTTTTTTCCCCAAACCGTGGATGCAGGTGTAGAGGGCTATAAGGGGCGGGGTGGGTGGGAGAAAGGGAGTCCAAAACGGTTGGCGGATGCTTTTTTTGTCGCTGCTGCTGCTGCTGCTGCTGCTGCTGCTGCTGCTCCCCCGCCAATTTTGTTTCCGTTTTTTTTTTGCTCCTGCCACTCGCGCGTCGCGCCGTGTGTGCCCTTTTTCGTCTGTGAGGTTGTCGCGGTCCGTGGCGATGGGTTGTTTTTTCATGGATCTGCCTCACTTACCGTAGCGCCACGCCCCCGCTTTGTTGACGTCATGTTGCGAGTGTTCGCGTGGCTCGCGTTTTTTTTTTTTTTTTTTTTCGGCCGGATCAACCCGCCCCTTAAGGCCCCGCGCATAGCAAACCAGATTTTTGCGCCGTGACCGTCCCCCCCCCGGCTTTCTTTCCCCTTTCGGTTTCTTGTCCTTCCGTTTTGTTTTCATGTTCCCCCCCCCACACATACGAGCTTCCTTGCCATTTGTGCGGTGTTAGTTTAGCGCCCACTTCCACCACGCGGTGACGGTAATAATAGTAGTCACGAAAATTGCCATGTGTGGGGGTTTTCTGTTGTTGTTGCTGCTGCTGCTGCTGCTGCTGCTGCTGCTGCTTTTACTGTCGGGCGTGCTTGGTGAGCACACATTCCGTCCGTGGTGGGCTGGTTGAAGGTAACGCTGTTTGCGCAGCCGAGGCGTGGCGGCGTGTGTCGTGGTCGCCAGCGTGGTGAGCGAGTGAACGATCAAGCGCGTGTTTTTTTTTTTCTTGTTTGTTCACATGTCCTTATTCACAGCATAGTGAGACGCGCGCAATATAAGCCGATGATACCTGCGCAACTGCTGCACGGCGAGGCGCCGCCTCGGCGTCGTCGCTCTCGGCGCCGCTTTCCGTCTCCTTACCGTCTTCTTTTCTTCATGATTTGTTCCGTGTCGAATTTTGACCTCCGTCTTATGTGTTCTAACAACGCCGGCATCTTATACGTATGCGCCCCTGGGACTCGAAAACACGGAGGAATAAGCGAGCATGCCTTCCAGGGTGGGTAGAAAGCCGTACGATGAGGAGGCGATGTCGGCAGGCTCATTTCGGGACACCACTCTGTCCGTAAAATATACGGCCGTTCGGAGTAAGTATTCTTGAGAAAGCGGTCCCTTTATTGCTATGGACAGAGTGGTATAACAGAAGACCTTCGGCGGAGTTACACTGTGCTGGAGGGATTTTTGCGTAGGCTTGTTGTACCCGTCTTTCTGTCGGTTTCCACCCGAGAGGCGGTAGAAACAAAGGCATGGCAAGATGGTGGGGTGAGTGGTGCGTTCCCCAGCCTCGCTTGCCGTTCAACACGTGATTGGCCAGTTGATCGACTCGCAGCATGTAGGATGTATCTGGTACATGAAACGGCGCCGTACGTTTTCATGTTTTTCTTCCTTTTCCTTTTGAGCTTCTGCTATATATGTGCGAATGCGAATATCACGCTCTCTACCTCCTTGTCTCCTGGTACGATTGAGCTGCACTACTCTACTACTACCTGCTACTACTACTGCTACTACTACTACTACTACTACTACTACTACTGCTGCTGCTGCTACTACTACTACTACTACCACTACTATCAATACTACCACTACTACAGTACTACTACCACTACAAGTACTACCACTGCTACCCACTACTACTACTACTACTACTACTACTACCACCAGTATTATAAGAGTTTGCTCAAGGGTATCCGCTGCCAAAACCCTACGACCGTTCTCGTGACTCTGGTGAACAGAACAAACGGTGTCGGTGACCTGAACAAGCGTGGAACTTGATAAGAATGCCGCGATTCGATTTTTTGGCGCTACACACCTGTCTGGATCGCCGGCGTGCTCAACCGCTCCAGAAACGCGGCAGCTGTCGCCAGTGCTTCAGGCAGGAGTTCCTACACTGCACCTGTGGAGGTGTGCTCCCTACTCGTACTGGCCTACCGGGGCAGAAGATCGTCCAATTACCCAGCCCAGGATATGTCCCACGTGCGATGGCTTCTTGAAACACAACTTCCCTCAGAATGGCATGGTTTTCGGAGTGCCGTGACGTTGCTGGTAAAACTGCTAACAGTTCTGCTTGTTGCGGAGACGACTTGGTCTGTCGTTGCCTTCTGCGACTCGGTCTGTGTTCTGCTGTTGTTGCCTTCTCCTGTTGTGTGATTGCTGCTGGTTTTGTTGCTATTTCTCGCTACAGATATCCCGGATGATGTGTATGTATAGATACGTACGTACCAATGATGGATATCATATGATCAACGCATTTGCAGCGTATATATTCCAGTAGTTTCAATGAGTTGACTTCCGTAATTTAAGTTGATTGAAACATGCCGTTTTCAGACAGCGGTCGTTCGACAGAAAACGGTATAATACCGGGGGCGATGCCTTTGACTTACCTGTAGATGTATATAGGAGTCGGTGAACCTTAACGCTTTTGTTGCGCAATAGGCTGCCGATACCAGGAGTTTTCTGTGGCGGATTTCTCTGCTGGCGGGCAAAAAAAAGAGTTTTACCGTTTTCTGTCACTGGCGAAAAAAAAACGCTTTACCGTGCTCTGTCTTCACCAGGACTGCCGTCCCGTTTTGGGGACAACCGCTCAAATTCCAGGTAGTTTGTCCTCCAAAAAGGAAAGCAACACAAAAGGGTCAACCGCGAATGAATTTGGCGGACACATTTGGGCTTTCGATTATAGAGGACCCCAGCAAGCTGGGGAGATGGCCAATTAGCAGCTCGTGTCATAAACCCTTCACGAATTCGTCGGGCACGCCTTCCGTGGAAACCCGTGATATCGCTACGAATTCCTCGTTTCGTCTTGTTCTGTAAGTCCGGCGTGCACGCCACAATCGGAAACCCGTGGTGTCAAATCATGCAGAGAACTTCCGGTGTCATTCTCTTTGGAAAATCGAGCGAGAACTAAATACGCTGCTTCCAGTCGATACCAGACCGTGATAAAAAACAGTAAGTAAGTTCTTCGATAATTTTTGCCTCAAGATTGGAAACCAGCTGTAGGTGACGAGAAAAATCCCTCACTTTTTTTCTCTTCGAATCTGGCGGGGCAAGCAACGCCTACCTGCTACCGTGGAAACCCGTGGATTGCCGACGATAAGCGGGTGCAGTGTCCCCAGCGAAAGCGAAACAACCAATACGACGCGGAAACGCCAATAAACGCAACGCGATGCGATGCAACGCAACGCAGAGAGGAAGGAAGAAACGGGGTAAACAAACGAGAAGAAGCAAGCGGAGAGAAAAAAACAGACGAAACAAACAAACGATCTACTGTACGTACGAATTGGTACGTGTGAAGTGCGAGCAAGAGTACGAGGATCAAACACGTAGAGCTTAAACTTTATTTTTACCAATCCTCCGCCGGAGGATAAAAAATAAAAAAAAAACGGAAAGGCAAGCAAGCCCCAATGGCTACTGGCTGAGCTGTCGTGTCATTTACCATGTCCCTATACGTAAGGAACATTTGAATACTCACAGAGCAGGGCAAGGGTTGCCCTGCTGTTCCCTAGGTGTTACCACATACACACAATAAAAAGGTTGGACGGAGGTATGTAAATTCTCTCGCGACGTAGATACTTGCCACGTAGAAGATTACTTGTTTGAAGATGCTGCTGTTGCCGCTATTTCGAAGCAAAAACCCAAAACATAATATCACAGTCGCATCGCGCAGATTGCGATGACCTCGACGTGTCGCGAACACACCCATACCAAATAAAAAATGCCACAGTAAAGCCTAACATGACAAAAAAGGCATACAAGTAGACTGTTCGTTTTGAATACCAATATCAAATCAAAACGGCCCTTGTATGCAAGGACGAAGTGGTGCATGGCAAGCCGTTTTTTTTTTTCCGAGGAGAACGGCAGCGGCAAAACCGAAAACCAACATCCCGTCCCGCGCTCCCCCTCCCTTCCCCGAATCAAAACAACAAAAGTCGACCGCCTTTGCATTTTTTGTTTTTGTTTGTTTGTTGGTTTTTTCACTCTTTCTTGGTCACTGCAGACACGATTTTGGGGACAAACTCACTTGGAATTAACGAAAGAAAAAAACTCACGGTATACTGCGCCGGTGACAAGCGCAAATCAAGAGCGCCTCCTGACATGACATAACGCCCACAACAAACCACAAAAAAAAAAGTCAAAACGACGGACGAGTCGCTCGCTCGCTTGCTTGCTTTTTCGTTTTCGGAAAAAAAAAGTGTCTAACTCGTGTGTAATCGTGCTCGCTTCTTCGGTTTTCATGAAGATTTGCGCTTGCCACCCGATCGCCTCCCCCGGCCCTTCCGCGGAGCAGCAGCAGGGGCAGCCGCCACCTCCGGCTTCGCCACCGGCGCCGGCGCCGCCTCCCTCTCCCCCCCCCCCCCCTGCCACCTCCGGGACTGGGGTCACCATCGCCGCCGCCGGTGCCGCCAACGCTGGCGCCGCCGCCCGCTCCTCAACCGCGGGGGGCAAGGCCGTCGCGCTTGCCACTGGACGTGGGTTTCGTGTAAAAAACGGCAATGCGTCATGCGGGGGGGGGGGGGGGGGGATTGGTTGGGTATAAATTCGGCAGTGTGTTATGCATGGGGGAGGGGGGGTTGTTGATTGGGTAGAATTTCGGCAATGTGTTATGCGGGGCGGGGGGAGGGGGGGGGGGGGGCAAAAATGCGTCATGGGCGGGGTGGGGGGGGGGGGGGGGGGGGGGGGGAGTGTGGTAATTTCGGCAATGTGATGGGGAGGGGGGGGGGAGAGGGTTCCACGTACAATATCGGCGATGTGCCATGCGAGGCAGCGGCGGAAGGAGGGGGGGCTGTACTCGCGTGTATAACCGGCAATGTGCAATGAGGGCGTTCGCTTATACTTTCGACAGTGTGCCATGCCCAGGGCGCGCGCGGGGGGGTGATGACTGCCGAACGATATCGCCCGTAGGAAGACTGCCGCCCCCATGCGCCTGGAGGTCGTCTACGCACTTCTGCTGTGCGTGTACACGCAAAAATCATAAATTCTATAAATATCGCGAGGCAGTTCGGGGGTGGGACATGCGCTACACCTTGCGAGTCCTAAGCTATGCCGGGAATACCGCTTTCACAGTTTTTACCTCAGAAACAAAAAAGTATTGCCCGTGAACGGCTAACGACCAGCCGTCAACAGCTGAAGACCAGCTCGCCAAAATACTAACGACCATCAACAAACGTTAAAACGACTCAGCATCTATTGCTAACCGCCAGCAAAAACAAGCGTCCAGTTTCCTTTTCGAGGCTCGGGAGGCCTCTGAACGCGCCTTGTCACAAGGCTTTCGGGGCGCACATTCACGTATACCAGTACATCACAACTACTAGCCGGCAGCCCGCCGCAAGTTCATAAAGTACCAGGCGCATATAGTCATTTTTCCTCGAGGGGCGGGGATGGGGGGGGGGGGGGGGGGGCGTACTCATTCATTGCTTGCCTCAGGCGCTTGACCATTGGCCACGCATCCCTTTCGAAATGGAGCACCGTCCCTACTCCTATGAGAAATATCTCCAAGACACATTTAGGCGGTCATTACATGTTTCCCATATTTGGGGGGGTCCCTTTCTTTCTCACCTGAAGCACCCGCAGATGCCATCGCCTCCGCCGCGGCCGCGCGGGAAACCTTGGGCGCCTTGCGCTTGACGAGGGCCTTGGGGTACGCCACCGTGTTGATCCCCTCGAGCAAGCTCTGGACGATTTCCTCCTCGCCCGAAAGCGCCTTGCCCTGAGGCTGCCCCGCTCCGGCCACGCGAACAACCCTGTTCCGATCGTTTTCGTTTTCGTTTTCGTTTTCGTAGTCGTTTTCGTTTTCAAATTCCGTTCGATTTCGTTTTCAACGTTGATTTCGATTCCGGTTTTTTATTTCGGTGTTTGATGTCGATTCCGATTCCGATTCCGATTCCGATTTCGATCCCGATTCCGATTCCGAAATCGATGAGATCGTTTTTTTTTTTTGTTTTGTTTCGTTTCGTTTCGTGTTTCGGTGAGAGATTTTGTGTTCGATTTCGTTCAGTTCAGGTTCGTATTTTTTATTCCGTGTTCCGTTAATTTCGTCGTTTTGTTGGGCGGCAAAAAAAGAGAGAACGACGCGAGCGTGAGGGCAGAGGCGATGGTACGGTCAGGTTAGTCGGCGCTGAACAGGAAGGTTGAGGTTGGACCAAACCGTGTGCTGTGCCAATAATCTCGGTCAAACAAAGTGCATGCACTGGCTATATAGGAGATCGTTTTGTTTGGGCACATCAAGGCCTCTTTTGGCTTTAATATACTGATCTTAGTAAGGGGGGGGGGGGGTACTCATGCCATGCATGACCGTACTCCTATGACTATAGACCCTCGCATCCCTGTAATGCCAGGAGGGAGCACGTCGGGGTGTCACCGACCACGCAAGCATTGCTTGTACCAAGCGCGATCCGACGTGTGGTGTAGGGCGAACACGAAGGGTTACAATTACAGTGCACGGTCTACTATAAATTGCATCTTTGTGCACGGCTTTATGCGGTTACACAACGCAAGCCGCACCGCGAAAAACACCAACTCGAAACGGCACAAATTCCGTCGGTACCTTCGCCCCTACCCCTGCCTGGTCCGTGGAAACCCCACGCGCTCCGTCCCGGATTGCAGTGATGAAAAAGGGTCTACGGTCATACGACTACGGCCATGCATGATAATGAGTACACGCCCCCCCCCCCCCTCCCGCCCCGTGTGTGTCTTTCTTCATGTTTGCTTTTGCGGGGGCGATCGGCATGGCATGGGTACACCGTCCCCCCTGCGCGCGAAAAAGCACCACCGAAGACACACAAACAAACCGCGCAGCACTTGCATCCCTGCGATGTTTCTCCCAGTGTCATCCGCCCTCCCCCCCTGCCCCCCCCCCCCCCCCCCCCATCGTCCCGCCCAACCTAGCACCACCATCGTCTGCCGACCGCACTCAGGAATCTATTGCCACTACATAACGCGCGTGCTTGAAGTACCTCCCCAACAGTTTCGTCGTTTCACATTACCAGGCACAAACTACAGTATACATTGTATGCTACTTTATGTTTGAAGTTGCTCATTACGGCAGCGGCAGCAGCAGCAGCAGCGGCGGCGGCGGCGGCGGTGACGACGGCTGACCTGATGCCCGCCGGCTCTTCGTTGACGGTGAGGGAGAGCTTCCCCGCCTGGACCGCCGTAAGGTCTTCGGTCAGCGTCTCCCACAGCAGCTCCAGCCCCTGGGGCGTCCGAGAGGAGGCCACCGGCCTGGCCCCGCTCCTAAGCATGCCCGCCGTGGACTTGCGCAGGGCCTGGGGTGGGCGAGTGGTACAGGGCAGGGCAATCGGTTGGGTTGGGTTGGGTTGGGTTGGGTTGGGTTGGGTTGGGTTGGGTTGGGTTGGGTTGGTTGGGTTGGGTTGGGTTGGGCTGGGTTGGGTTGGGTCGGGTCGGTTTAGGTTGGGTCAGGTTCAGCTCGGTCGGTTCGGTTCGGTTTGGCGGTTGACCCGGCCCATAGAGAGTACAATACAAAAACAAAACCAGATGAAAAGGGAAAACAAAAAGCCGAAATAACCTGAGCATCAGAAGCAATGAAAGCAAAACAAAAAATGGCAGGAAGGGCAGGGCAGGGCAGGGCAGGGGAGAGGAGCGGGGCAGACGGGAGGGGCAGGAAGGGGGGAGGGCGCGCAGCGGCAGCAACGGTAAAAAAAGGGAGAGAGACGTGGAGGACTCACCGTCGGACCCCAAGATTCCGCGAGCCACTTCATGAGCTGCTCCTTTCTGTCGATGGACTCGAAGTCGATCGAGAAAACCGCAACGCCTTCGCTGTCGTCGAGGCGCTTAAGCTCCTGCTCGGGGCATCGTCACGGGCGGCAACGTTTGAAAAACGACTAAATGCAAGAAATGTGAAACAAGGAAGAAACAGGCAAGAATCAGCATCAGCTGCGCGGGGATAGAACGGGTGGACGCAAACAACAATACGATTCGAAAATTAAAAAAAAAAAAAAAAAAACACGTAAGAGAGACGAGGAGGGAGGCTGGTGAGCGGGCGGGAGGAGGGGCGTACTTACTTGCTGCTTGCCTTGGTTATTTGACCATTGACCACGCATCCCTTTGGAGACGGGGGGGGGGTTCGAGGGTCTGGTTTTCTTCGCCGTGTGGTGTTTAGTTAGTTATCCTGGAGGGTGTCCTTTCTTCGGCCGGTGCTCGCGCTACTGGAACTGCTGTATCACTGGCTGCTGCTGCTGCCACTACTTCTAAGTGCCTTTCGTTTTCTACACAGTGCAGCCCGTTCGGACGCTACCAGTGCTAGTTCTGCTGGTGCTGGCACATACCTACTTCCTGCCACTACCTCCCTACTTCCCTCCCTCCCTCCCTCTCACTCCCGCCTGCCTGGTCGGTGAGAACCCGACGTGCTCCGTCCCGGCATCGTGGGGATGCAAGGGTCTATGGTCATACTACTACGGCCATGCATGATATCGAGTACCCCCCCCCGCCCCCTACACAGCAACAAACACACGAAACCATCTGGCACAGCATAACCCATGAAACACAAAGAAACGACAAAAAGAAACCGGGTGACCAAAGCATGACAAAAAAAACACACACACACACACATGCTCACACATGGCTAAGACACAACGAACCCATCATGGCGTCATATGCTGCAGCATGGCTCAAATCACCTCTTGCCACTCTTCGTCCGTCGTGGCGAAACCCTCCACGCTCACGACCGACAGCTCTACTCCTCTCTTTCTCTCCGGCCCGTCCAGAAAGCGCTGGATCGCCTCCGCTACGCTCGATCTCTTCGTTGCGGCCTCCTCCGGCTGAGGGGCGAAGGCAAGACAGGGTGAGATGAAAGGCAAGACAAGATAAGACGACATGGTAAAGACAGGATGGGAGTGAGGCGAGATGGTCAAGAGTTGAGGCCAAATGGGACGACCTGGGAGACGAGAGAAGGCAAGACGAGACGAGATCGGAGTCGATGAGACAAGAAAATACGATGCAAGCCTCAACGGGGCGAGATGAGTCAAGACAAGGCAAGGCAAGAAACAACACGACAAGCCAAGACAAGATATAACACGACTCGACAAGACTAGGCAAGACAAGAAAAACAAGACCCAAGCCAAGCCAAGTCAAGCCAAGTCAACACGCGGCGAGGAAAACAAGCAGGGGGCAAAACAAACGCGCTACGTACATGCGGATGCCAAAAAAAGGGACCATCGTTCTCTAGAGATGCCCTCGCTGCCCCTCCCCCCCCCGCCCCCCCGTGACCCCCACCCTTTCCCCGCCTCGCTGGCTACAGTTCTCCACCCCACTAACCCACAACCCCACCCCTCCACATCCCGCCTTCTCTCAAAGCGCGGGACTCACCGAAGACAGCAAGGTCCCCGGTCCCATGAGTACCGCCTGCCGGGTGATGCTCTCGTCGAGAACCGGTTCGGC